>OY986438.1:75128135-75715635 GCA_963920525.1 Dichetophora obliterata
TGGCCAGTCCAAATCACCACTTTTCGACATCAAACGGCCCGGAAACAAATTCTTCAGAAAATCGATTGTTATGCGACTTGTGTGCGGTGGAGCGCCGTCTTGTTGAAACCAGAACTGCCTCATACGCTTTCGACGAATAATTGGCATCACAAAATTGGTCATCATGTCGCGATAACGCTCCTGGTTGATGGTAACAGCATGGCCATTTTCATTTTGGAAGAAAAACGGCCCAATGACCGTTTTCGCACTAACGCCGCACCAAACTGTGACTTTTTCGTCATGAAGAGGCACTTCTTGAATCTCCTGAGGATTTTCAGTGGCGTAAATACGGCAATTTTGCTTATTTACGGTCCCATTCAATGTGCACTTCTCACATTTTTTAATCTTTTAAAAGCACGTTGAGTTTTCACAATTGACTTCTTCTGTTGAATGTAAATTTCAACTATTTCAGAGCGCTCGCGTGGCGTGTATTGTTCCATGGTAAAAATCTGCTTGGACTGACGCTTCAAACGCGGTATGTCATTAAGCGATCTGACATCTCTGTCAAAAGTTATGGCGTTGCCAGATGGGTCCGTCGAATATGGGCAACCCTGTATGTAGGAATGTAAGACTGAATAATAATGTTTACTTTAAGAATGTCTGTATATTTTAAAGAATAATTAATTGGAACTAGAGTAAATTCTTGAGCCAGATATAGCCTAGGTCAAGAATGCAAGACCAAATGCAAGATTAACATTTCCTAATTGTTAAGAAATTACGTATGTATAAGGAAATAATTGTAAACCAGATCACTAAAAACTAAGACTAATTATTGTGCAAGATTGCCTTCCGCATCTTGCACAAATGCTGAGAACACCCAATTATCGTAAAAACCGAGGTGTTAAATATAAGTAGTTTTAAGAGAATAGATAGTCGATTTTATAACTGTGAAAAGAGTTGATTGTCAATGGTAAACACCAATAAAACTGTAATAATAAAAGTATACAGTCACTAAAGTGACCGATAAAGAAAACATAAGAAGCATTATTCTCTCTAACCAGAACAAGGGACCTAAGGAAGGACCAGAGGACTTTATTCCCACCCAGATCAGCATGAGTAAGTATAATACAGGTAACATTCCGGCACCCTCACGGCTGCCTACAGACCGGCATAACTCACCATGCCTACCATAATAAGGTGAGAAATTATAAACAGGATTTGGGACGAGTTCCCAGTCTGACAAGTAGGGCCACGTTTAGGACCTATGCGCATCCTCACAAGAGGACGCAACAAAAATGGCGCAGCCGGTAGGATCCTTCTGTCCACGGGGACAGCAAGGATGTTAGGATCCTTTTTGTTACAGGAACAACAAGGATATTTTGAAATTAACATTTTTTTTTATGGAATTTAAATGTTTGATAGGATCCTTATTATTACAGGAACAATAAGGATATTTTTTTTTAAGTTTTTGTAAAAATTTTAAAAGAATGCATTTTTTTTGATAGGACATTTATAAATAAAAAAAAATATGTGTTTAATGTTTTAAATAATAATAAAGGATTTATAACGATGAATTATAGAGTTAAACTGTTGGTATGTTGAAAAATTTTTTTTTGTTGGGCAAAATGATAGTTTTTGGCATAAATGTCTGTGGGATTTTTTTTTTCTCTTTGTGGCAGTAGGACTGACGTGGGTCCTACTGGATATATATTATTGATGGCGGATCCATTTTCCACCACCTCTCGGAAAGGGGGTGGTAGGAATATTTTATTTTGAATATAAAGGTTTAAGTTTCGTTTGAACCCTTTTTAGGAATTAAATTTTTGGAAAAATTTTTTTTAGATAACACATATTGTCAACAACAACTTTTTGGATCCACTAAGTGAAAATCATGAGGACTGTACTAGTAGAACATGTAGATACCATCCTGGCAAACCAAACCTGGAAGCAGATTTTAGAGAAAAAATGGAGGAACGAATTCACCGGGGAAGAGTATCAACTTAGAAAAGAATCAGTAAGCAATGCCAAGGAAGCCCAAAGCGGCATAAATTTTGAAATTTTTTTTATAAAATATAGAGAATAAAAAGAAAAATCTTTTAAATATAGTTAAGAATATTTGTATTACAAAAGTCGACTTATGTATGGTTAATATATGGCAAAAACCTTAAATAAATGGGAATTAAACAAAAAATATGAAAATGTGTTTTGTAAGCTTCAAATTTGTATTTGTTCATGTATCTCATGGCAGGGGGAGAATTCGTATTTATATTGAAAACGCCAAGTAAATTTGCAGCAAGCAAGGCGAAACGAACAACTATGAATGTAAACGACATAGCGAAAACGGTGAATAATTTGGTGCCCTTGTTTTCGGGTACCGAGTCACCGGCGGAAGTATATAGGTTCATTCAGGGATGTGACCTGGCTGCAAGAGCAGTTCAGAAAGTAGATATCCCAATTTTCATTGAGTGCATAAAACTCCGGTTGCACGGGGACGCTTTCGAACTATGTAGAAGCCGACAATTTGACAAGTTAGAGGATATTTACTTATTGATTAAGTCAAATTATCTAAGAACAACTACATACGATTCAATAATTATTGCATTATCTAGAAGTGAACAAGAGCCCGGGGAAAAAATGATTGCGTTTGCACGAAGGTTAGGTTCAATAGAAGCCAGAGGTAGAGACTGTATAGGGGAGGACAAATCACTCCTGAAACAATTAAATATCTCCGTAGTTACAGCATTTAAAGTCGGTATATTGGATCCTGAGATAAGAACAGTAGTGTTATCATTGTCAGGGAATGACCTCTCAGAATTGGTAAAAAAAGCTTCAGATTTGGAATATATGTTGAAGGACAAAAGCAGGAATGCATCAGGACGACATTCACCGCGTCAAACTTACACGATACAAGAAAGTGACGAAGAACAGAGATGGAATAGAAGAAGAATTCAGGGTTTAAGGATAAGAGATTTAACGCCAGTAGATAGGTTCGAAGACGAAAGGCAGGACCGATATAAAATGAACATCAAGTGTTCATTCTGCAACAGACAAGGACACACAAGGGATGAGTGTCTTACGAGGAAAAATTCTCCGTATTGCGAAACATGTCAGAAGTATGGGCATGAAAATTGTTGGATGAATGCACCCTCATTCGCACCAAGGGGACAGCAGAAATATTTTAGAAAATTTCCTAGTAGACAGCAGGAAAACAGGAACATATTTAACGATCAACTTAGTTTTAGGGCAAATAATTTTGGTAATGAACTGCAAGTGAGACAGCAACAGGTATGCTGTAGGTGGTGTGACAAGGTGGGTCATATGCAGGATGAGTGTTATAGGAGGAACAACTGGGAAAATCGGCAGGGAAACTTTCAGGGGCCCAGCCAAGGCCAATGAGCTGGGAACCCCGAAATAATAGCGAAATAAGGCCATCAAAGATAGTAACGGATAATTCTACGTCTAGAGAGATTGTGAATATCCGTACATCTAAGCCAATAGAAAGGATAGTAACAGATAATTCTACGTCTGAGGAGATTGTGAATATCTGTACATCCAAGCCAGTAGAAAGTTCAGTAACAGATCATTCAGTAGTAACAGAGAATTTGACATCCGAAAGAATTGTATATTTCTGTACACCTCATTCAGGAAGGAATGTAGAAAACATAAGCCCAGAATCGATGGTAACTGTTAAGTCGTTGCAGGCGACATCAAAAAAGGTTAAAAAGACAATCGGGGAAATAAAAGAAAAATTCGATGTGGTATTCGAAAAATTAAATGGAAATATGAGAAAAGAAAAATTAGATGTGGTAGCAGGAAAGTTAAATGAAAATCTCAGAAAAGAAAAAGTCAATGAGGTAGCAGGAAAATTAAATGGAAATATGATAAAAGGAAAATCCGATGTGGTATTCGAGAAAGTAAATGAAAATATGATAGAAGAAAAATTCAATGTGGTAGCGGGAAGATTAAATGAAAAAGTAACACAAGAGAAATGCAATGTGGGATTAGAAAAATTAAATGAAAATATAAGAAATGATGGTTGGCATAAAAATATGACGGTGTTGGAAAAGAAAAAGGGTGAATGTTTGGGAATCTCCAAAGTAGATGATGTGTTTATAGAAATCCCTTGCAAGAATGCTATAAATGGTAGACTCATTCTTCTTGTAGATTCCGGAGCAGACACGAGTTTAGTGAAACAAAATGCATTTAAAACAATTGAAAACAGGGGAAAAGAAATAAAAAATTTGTGTGGAGCATTCGGAGGTTTCGTGAAAACACTTGGGTCAGTGAATATAGAACATGACGAGGTACATAATCTTAGTTTTAAGTTGCACGTAGTTGCATTAGAACAAGGACTGCCTGCAGATGGCATATTAGGCCGGGATAATTTATGGAATAAAACCATAATAAATACGATAGATAAATCATTAACTATATACGACAGAGAAGGAGGTAATATAAAATTACCATTGAAACAAATGAATGAGTTCAGTTCAATTAATTACAGTGAGGAAATACAAATAAAAGCTAGAACCATACAAACAGTAAGAATTAAAGTAGAGACTAAAATTCCGGTGGTAGTTGTACATAAACAGGAGATTATGCCAGGGGTTTATTTAGGAGAAAGTTTAACAAAGGTAGAGAAAGATACTGCTTATGTATCTATATTGAATTCAAATAATGAGGATGTTATCTTGCCGAGGTACTATAAACCGAAATTTTCCAATTATAATATATTTAAAATGAAGTCAGGCTCAATGTATGGAGTAAACGAGTGTAAGGTAAAAGAGAGGATTAATAAATTAACACAGACAATTAAATTAGATGAAAATTTGAACTTAGAGGAAAGGTCTGCAATCGAGAATTTAATAACGGCATACCATGATATTTTTATATTGGAAGGAGATAAATTAACATATACTCCAGTGATAGAACACGAAATTCAGGTTCAAGCAAATCAGCCTCCTATAAATCAGAAACAATATAGATTACCTCAGGCGCATAGAGAAGAAATTCAAAAACAGGTAGAACAGCTGTTAGAAGACGACATTATTAGGCCAAGCAAATCACCTTGGAATTCGCCATTACTGTTAGTACCAAAGAAAGCAGGAAGCGATGGTATGAAAAAGTGGAGATTAGTCATAGATTTCAGAAAGGTAAATGATGCAACAATTAAGCAAGTTTTTCCAATACCAAGGATTGATGAAATATTAGATCAATTAGGGCACTGTAGATATTTTTCAACATTAGATTTAGCAAGTGGGTACCATCAGGTTCTAATGAGTAAAGACGACAGGAAGAAAACAGCATTTAGTACAGCATTTGGTCATTATGAATTCAATAGAATGCCATTTGGACTCACCGGAGCTCCAGCGACTTTCCAGCGATTGATGAATAATATATTGACAGGATTACAAGGAATAGATTGTTTCGTATATTTAGATGATGTGGTAATTTATGGCAAAAATTTACAGCAACATGGGGAAAGATTAGCACAAGTATTCCAGAGGCTTAGGGAAAATTGCTTAAAATTGAATACGGAAAAGTGTCAGTTTCTTCGTAGAGAAATAGCATACCTGGGACACAAATGTTCAGAATTAGGGGCGCTACCAGATCCACAGAAATTAAAATGCGTGAAGGATATTCCAATACCGAGAAATAGGAAAGAGGTTCAAGCATTTTTAGGACTAGCTAATTATTACAGGAAGTTCATAGAGAATATGTCACAAATGGCATCACCCATAAATAATTTATTAAAGAAAGACAGTAAGTTCCAATGGTCAGATAAGTGTCAGGAAGCATTTGAAAAAATTAAGGAAGCGGTGACTTCATCACCCATTTTGGCATATCCCGATTTTAGCAAGCCGTTTTTACTAACTACAGATGCGAGTGGTGAAGCATTAGGAGCAGTGTTGTCACAGGGTGAAGTAGGAGAAGATCGACCAATTGCATTTGCAAGCAGGTCATTAAACAGCGCAGAGAAAAGGTATTCGACAATAGAAAAAGAGTTTTTGGCAATTGTTTGGGCGACAAAAAATTTTAGAGCATATTTATTAGGAAGGCCGTTCAAGATATATACAGATCACCAACCATTGAGAGGAATAGCGAATCTGAAGGACCAAACGTCAAGACTAGCAAGGTTTAGACACAAGATGTCAGAGTACGATTTCGAAATAATTTATAAACCAGGTAAAAAGAATTTAAATGCAGACGCACTGAGCAGAATACCACAGCAGAACCAAGAGATAGTTGTAGTTCAAACCAGATCTAAAGCAAGAGAAAAAGAAGCAGCCGAAGAAACTAAAGAAAACACGGATTCACTAGCGGAAGTGGATGAGGGAATAGAACAACAAGCCAATAATAACATAGAAATCCTAACAGATAGGAAGGATATAGAGAGAATATTAAAGGATTTTCATAATTTGCCATTGGGAGGACATCAGGGAGCGCTGAGAACGTACTTTAGAATAAGAAAACAATACAAATGGAAGGGAATGCAAAAGGAAATTAAGGAGTATGTGAAAAAATGTAATAAATGTCAAATAAATAAAAGTTCTAGACTCACCAAAATGCCTATGGTATTGACAGACACACCAACACGTCCGTTTGACAAAGTTTATATGGATATAGTCGGCATATTGCCAGAGACTGTGTCTGGTAATAAATACATTTTAACGTTTCAAGATGATTTTTCGAAGTATATGGCATGTGTTGCGATACCAGATGCCGAAGCAAGCACGATATCAAAAGCATTTTTTAACGAAATTATAACTCGCCACAATACACCAAGGGTGTTAATTACAGACAACGGCTCAAATTTTATTTCACGCGTGTTTTCAGATGTATGTAAAATGTTAGGTATTAAAAAGTTACATATTACACCGTATCATCCGCAGGCAAATGGTTCCCTAGAGAGAAGTCATAGGCCTTTGGCAGAATATTTAAGAGGGTTTGCCAAAGAAGACGGGTCCAATTGGGATCAGTGGTTATCGTCTGCGATGCACGTTCACAATAACACACCGCATACGACAACAAAGCAAACACCTTTCAAAACTTTATATGGGTTTGACTCAGAAATGCCAACTAATTTAAGGCGAAAGTGTAGTCCGCTGTATAATGCCGAGGATACTTCAAAAGTTATGAAATATCAAATTCAGAGAGCGCACGAGCTGGTAAGACAGCTGGGGACAGGGTACTAATGAAGAATCAAACAAGGAAGAATAAATTTTCACCAATATGGATAGGACCATATGAAGTTTTAGCAATAAAAACCCCAGTAACTACCGAGATTTCGATAAAGGGGAAAGCAAAGAAAATTCATAACAATTTACTGAAATTGTTTCATGAAAATTAGAAATAGAAAAAAGATAGATTAAGTGTTAGAACATTAAATGGAACTGAGAGCAAAGAATAGATGTTAGTATTATAAAATACATTTAAGGAATACTACAACTATTAGAATGAAATACATATTTATGAGTTATATTGAAACAAGTAAATAAAGAAAAGTGAACTGCTTACAAAAGGAACAGTTGATTAAGGTATATTAAATCAAAAGAAGGTATGTAAATCGAAAAAAAATAATAGTAACACGAAAAAATGGCGCTGACTAATAGTAGGGAAAATCTAATAAAATATAAAGTAATAATAAAAAAAAAATAATAAAAAAAAAGTTATATAGAAAGAAAATTAGGAAAGTAGTTAATGTGAAAGCATATATGTGGCCGGAGTAAGGCAACGAGAAATAAATGGAGTAGAGGAAACTACTAACGGAGGAAACAGTAAAGTTTATGAAATCAAAAAATAAAAGAAAGGAATATAAATGGAAGAGAAAAAAAAATAAAAGGCATTTAAATGGAACAATTAGAGAGCCAAGGTATATCAGAAAAAAGAAAAATTTTAAGAAGCGGAGAAAATCTGAAGTTAAAGGCAAATGTGTTGGCATCTGCAAAGTGAAAGACGTTGATACAGAAATCCCTCGCAATGATTAAAATCTAGTACAGCGCATTCTACTTGTAGATCCCAAAATAGTGCCACTTTATTTAAAATAATTCTGTAAACTTTATTTTGGATTTAAAGTCTAATGTAAAGTAATGAAGAGGAAGGTTCGCATAAATCGGGATTTGTTTTTTAGTAATAGAAGATAGCAGAATAATCTGGAGTAACAAGTAATTGTCTTGGAATTTTCAAAGTGAATGACGTGGTTACGGAAATCCCTGGCAGGTATTTATCGTGGTCACGCATTCTATTTGTAGATTCCAGGATAAGTGCCAACCTTTTACTTTGAAAAGGTTAATAAAATTAAAAATTTAAATTAAAAAATTAAAACCTATTTGAAAAGGTTAATAAAGAAATTTGATAACGTCAAATGAAGACGTAGTAAAACATAATTAAAAAGGAGACAATTGACAAAGTCCATTGAAAACGCAGTAAAACAAAATACATAAAATGGAAGAATAAAATACAGAAAAAAAGATAAAAGGAAATTTGATTTTACGGTTTGAGAAAAATAAGTTTTTTTTTAAAGATAAAAAAAAGGTTTTTTTTTTTGGATTGTAAATACCTAAATTTGAAATGAATTTAAAGAGAAATAAAATGCACTTAAGCGTTGAAATATTGAAAAGAAGAATACAAATTCGCATAAAAATATCGAAAAATTCGATATTCAAAATAAAAATTAAAATAAAAATTCTCATTATGCGGAAATATTAAGATTCGATTAATATATAAATGAAAACTGTTGAATTAAAGCTTAAAGATTAAAATGAATAATAAAGTAGTATTTAAAAAAAAAAAGAAAAAATTAAGGGTTTACAAAGAAGAATAAAATGTTTAAATATAAGTAAATACATAATTGAAACATGTCAAAATATGGGTGAACATATTTAAAAATTAACCATTGAGAAATAAAGGATGTTAAACGAAACATGTTAAGATATGAATAAGTTTATCTAAAAGCAAACTGTTACAAAAGAATATTCAAAATAGCTAATTATAGATACATGAAAATATAAGAAAAAATAAAAACAAAAAAAGTTAAAAGGATATTTAAAATGTTTAGATATTAAAAGGAGTAAAGTGAAATTAAACCCTTTGAAATAATATGTTGAGTGATAACAAAGAATATATGAAAAAAAATTATTATATATGAAGGTCACTGAAAAGAACAAATAAAACACGCATATATTGTAATAGTTGTTATAATTAGCGCAAAATTTAAAACAGTTCAAAAACAATTTTGGCGCAAGATTTAAATTTAAAATTAGCTATAAATTAAGTTATTTTAAGATGAAAATATTAAAATAAGACATAAGTATTAATTTTACCTAAAAATGAATATGAGGGTTACCGATAGTCTTGTATGCATCACAATAGCAGGAGTGCAACGAGCATAGACACCAGGATAATACTTTGGATCTAAAGATGCAACGGAATTCTATGACTAAAGCCAAAAGTGGCCAAATACAACCTTATTTTTGCATTCTGATACGAGGTCACGTACAACAAATAATTATAATGGAGTTTTAACCAGAAATATGATAGGCAGCGAGTAGAAGCTACAATAAACAAGGAGCGGCATTAGTTTTAAAATGTCAACAGTTCTGAGTCAAAGTCAAAAAGACACAGTAAAATGGAACAGAAGTGCAGGTTTGCAGTACATTATGCTAATTAAGCAAAGATGTTAGACGTATCGCAACAATTTGAAATTATGTTTTGTTTTAACATTTTTCAAATATATGCTGGCAGTTTTTCTGTGGAGCATAGTGCGAAGAAATAATGGAACCGACTTTATAAGCAAGTGGAATAAGGCCATTAAGTGGTTCAAGAGCCCACCACACAACGATATAACACAACAGCAGAAAACATTTCTTTCAGCGATAGAGACAGAAGAAAATAAAAACAAACTAAACTAGAACTCAAAATGCTGATATAAAACACAACAAAATTTAATTCAACATAGATGGAACAGCAACTTCAATTATAAATCAAGATACATGATGTAAAACTACACCGTGGACACCGCAGAACAAACCAAATTGGCATTATTGTACGAAAGAAAAATCCTTGTACCAATGAAAGACAGGAAACACGCCGTGATATTTTTGGCACACCGATGGACAACGGGGCGGAGAAATAAAAACAACAGAAGGAACCAGAAGATGACTAAAAGTAATAGACACCACACACCAGGCAGTAGCAGGCCAACGGGGATCAGATTACACCACAAGGGATGCATTCATACAAGACAGAAGTGACTTTAAATATATATTAAAAGTAGTAAAAAATTGTTATAAATACAAGCAGAAATTTATACAATTAACATATACATAACAAGAATAGGTAATGAATCTAATGAACTTTCTAAAATTACCAACTTAAGAATTAAGAACATAGTACAATATCAATATGCTATTAATAAAATTTAAGATATGTAATTACCTAAAGTAAACCAAATTAAATTAAATCAAACGAAGAATGATGTTGAAAAATGAACTAGCATATAAAATTGTGATCATTTAGCACATAAAGTTATTAAACAAGCAAAACAATCATACAAACAATAGACTTTAAAGTATATTGACGAAAATTTTAACCTCTTCAAGGTAAAAATTTTCTTTGTGTAAGGGGGGAGGAATGTTGTGACTCACAACGCGGCTTCCCCAAAACGTTATCTGCTTTTAAATGTTCAAGTGCCTGCCATGAGAACTGATCTACCTCAAATCGAGCGATCAGCTTTCATTGCATTGTAGCGCTTTAAGTTAATTCAATGCCAAGGTCGGCACCTTCAAAACAGAAGCTATTAAAGTAAACACTGACGCCAGTTGGGCGATCAGCTTTCATAGCAAGCGCTATATTAAAGACAATAAAATAAAGCCAACAATTTACTTCTGTGCGGCCAGCGTAAACTGCTGAGCATGCAAAAACCAGAGGTAAATTAATTTTAATATTTTATTGTTGTATTTAACATACACAAAGTTTGGCTAAGCGAATAACGCAAAACAAGTATAAGTTAAATAAGAACTTAACATTGGAATATGACCCAATTACACATGTTATACATGTTTGTATGTTTGTTCGGCCTAAGTTGGCATTATTAAATAAGTATGTAGGAATGTAAGACTGAATAATAATGTTTACTTTAAGAATGTCTGTATATTTTAAAGAATAATTAATTGGAACTAGAGTAAATTCTTGAGCCAGATATAGCCTAGGTCAAGAATGCAAGACCAAATGCAAGATTAACATTTCCTAATTGTTAAGAAATTACGTATGTATAAGGAAATAATTGTAAACCAGATCACTAAAAACTAAGACTAATTATTGTGCAAGATTGCCTTCCGCATCTTGCACAAATGCTGAGAACACCCAATTATCGTAAAAACCGAGGTGTTAAATATAAGTAGTTTTAAGAGAATAGATAGTCGATTTTATAACTGTGAAAAGAGTTGATTGTCAATGGTAAACACCAATAAAACTGTAATAATAAAAGTATACAGTCACTAACGTGACCGATAAAGAAAACATAAGAAGCATTATTCTCTCTAACCAGAACAAGGGACCTAAGGAAGGACCAGAGGACTTTATTCCCACCCAGATCAGCATGAGTAAGTATAATACAGGTAACATTCCGGCACCCTCACGGCTGCCTACAGACCGGCATAACTCACCATGCCTAGCATAATAAGGTGAAAAATTATAAACAGGATTTGGGACGAGTTCCCAGTCTGACAAGTAGGGCCACGTTTAGGACCTATGCGCATCCTCACGGGAGGACGCAACACTGTCTACTTCGACGCTTTTCATCTACTCTATAATTTTCGGTCTTCGTCACTTTTCACCTGCTCTATAATTTTCGGTCTACTTTAAGAAACTAAATTTCAGGTGTAATGGAAAAAAAAATTCCATCGTATTTTTTTTCTTTTGCCTTATTTTTTTTTTCTTAACTTTCAAACGTAGTACGTTTTAACATTTCGTATTTTTGTTTTTAAAATTTTTTGTTTTTTCTTTCGTCGTTAAATTTTAATATAAGGTTTTAGTCAAATGCGAGCCAAACACAACGCAATCCAATAGTCACTGAGTCTTTCAACTGCCTATCTATTATTAATTTTGAAACCATTGTAAAATTTGCTTCACCAACAACAGCAAAAAAAATGTATGTTGACCGTTAATCAAATGAAATCAAATCAAATTGAAAGACTTGTCTGGAGAAAACAAAAAAAATCAAACTCTTTAGATTTTTCTATCAACCAACTCGGCAACTGCCTAACTGATCAAGTGACCAAGCTACAACAGCTTGTATTTGAGCAACAACCGACTCAGTTGACGATTGGATTGTATGGTGTATGACTTGCATAAGATACACACTTATGAAGCTGGATCCACCTTGGATCAACCTTGGTACCCTATGGCGATGGCCAATTTACGTGTGGGTGTTAGGAAGATGCTGCTGTCGATGGTGTTGGTGAGCTCCTGGGTGTCGTTGCCGTTGGTGGCTGAAGTGACTGCTGCTGTGGTTGCTTAAATGACTGCTGACCTCGTACGACCGCAGGCCCAGACGATTTGGCAAATAGCTGTCAGAAGTGCTCGCTGCGGTTGTTATTGAAAGCTGCCGTTGTGGGTATTAGCTGCTATTGTTGTCGTTGCATTAGATACCAACGATGTAGGTAGCTCAACACCAATGATGTGCACTTTTTGGGTAGCTGTGGCTGTGGTTGTTGTCGTTGCTATTGGTGCAGACACCCTTAGTAGCTGATGCGTTGCTTTACGTGGCTGTTGGGCCGCCAAGGTTTGCTGGACAATAGTCCAATTTAGTCAATTTTGCAATTGCTTAACACTGATATTATTCGATAATATTACCAGTTGTTGCTGCCAGATTACCATCCGCGACTGCCCAGGTTACCATCAGCGAAAAGAAAGGCCGGAAGTTCGCCAGCCATCGCTCGTTTCACTGACAGCAGCCACCGGTTGTATTTTCGTTTACATAGGCAAGTCGGACGGTACAACACGCTAGGTTATACAACATGGTTTAATGACAGCTTACACCGAATGTCGGTGCAATTGAGTGTTTGCGCAAACTGTGGGACACGGTGTTTAAACCCTTTTTTTTGCGATGTTTGCATCAATCAGGCCACATATACAACGAAAGGGCTTTAACAAGCACAACGGCTGACATGGACACCCACGGCAAGAAAAAAAAAACACACAAACCATCAATTATATGTAACAGCTTCAGAGTTGAAATCCCAGGTCAGGTTCGAATTTGAATTCAAATTCCAGACCAGACGAGGGCACAACACAACGTTTTTACCGGTTGAGCCGATGAGAAAAAAAAGCTCTTCCGGTGATCAGTCGTAGTGTTTCCTCTGCTGATTTAAATTTTGAATTCAAATTCGAACCAGCGCATGGAAACAACTGTCGACTTATCTGTCAAAATTGGGGATGCGTTATGACAGTGAATTTTCATTAAGGTTGGTTCGCCAACCCACGCTACTACTAACTGTCAAACGACCCTTTGACGCTTGATATTTTTTTCACTCCCACAAAACAGATGCTTGACAAAGCCAGCTGCAGACAAGTGTCTGAAAAGGGTGTATAACTTTTAGTTTTCCAACATAGTTCAGTTTACCCATGGTCGTCAAGACAGAGGGAAAAAAAATCAGGAGTGCGAGCAGTCTGATTGTAGTGAACTAAGCACAACAACTGTTCGATACCACCACGTATATCTCATCCGTACCCAGAAGCTTATCCTTCGAGAACAGCCTAAAAGAAGAATTCCAACTAACCGCTACCAAATATCTTTCGCATGATATGTGCCATGCGTTTTCCCCTCTAAATCGGTCAGCACGTAATAGGCGTTGCCGAGCTTTTGTTTAACAATGGCTTTAACTCCGGCTGGAGCCAATTTGGCGTTAAAATGTTTAAGCAAATTGCTCTGGCAAAAATTACTTCTGGTCACTTCTTGACCAATTTCAAACTGACGACGGCGAGAATGCAAATTATAAGATCGGGCATTAAGGTCATAGGAATCTTTCATTCGTTTATGAATTAAACTTCGTATTATCGAAAACTCATCATCTCGTTTTAACCTCTCTGAACCCTCTGAAAGCAAGTTAAGATTTTTCAGGATTTTATAATCTTTACCGTGAGTCGTCATGTGCTGACCAAATACAACATAATATGGTGCTTGTCCAATTGACTGATGGACACTTTTGCGCAACGAGCAGTTAATGCTACTTATATACACATCCCACAAGCGTTGATTTTTAAGTATATATGAGCGTAAAGCTGCGTTTCCATGTGATCTTTCAGTATCTTATCTTATCTTATTTTTAGTTAGAAAGAAAGAGCATGCAAACCCTATCTTACGGAATTGACTAAAGTGAGTGTGAAACAGGCATAAATTTTATATTTTTATAGCGTGTGATATCCTCTGTCATTTCATGAGATATTAGAGGATAGAAAAAGTTCAACTTTCTGAACTTTTCCTATAAAAGTCTATCACTTGCTATAAATTTGGTAACCATTTTTATAGCTATTGACAACTCGTAAAAAATATTTTGCTAGTTTCAAAATAAAATAGACTGATTGCAGCATATTGTGGTCAATTTGAAACGAAAATAAGAATGTATTATAATTGTTAAAGCCAACAGCATGAACAGCCGAGGGCAATGCAGTGTCTTATTCGTCGGGACCGCAGCATCAAATTGTATCAGGTGAGGGTGATGGTTTATGATTCATGGGTGGAGCCATTTCACTACCTATTTTCATTTTTTCACTTGCAGGTCATCTCCACGCAAACCGATACCTTCATGACAATGTTATTAATACTTATGCTGTCTCCGACGTTTGTTCTTCATTCGGTGTCAATGAAGCTGAAGTGCATAACACTCTGTTAAGTGGCAATCCATAAGCAACTTCTTTATTGCTGGCTCGCCACCGCCTGTGCATGCACTCTCAGGAGAACCCAATGCTGTTATTCATCAAGCTTGAATCATCCCGAACGCATTGCATCGTTACGCGAATGTCAGCTAGCAAGTGTGTTCAGAATTCTGGTGACGGTGCTTTTACCAAAAAGACCGCACGTGACACTTATCAAACGCACAAGCGGCATCTTGGAATACGTTCCCAAAGCTTGACAAACGATTATCAATCCGTATCATATGCGAGTGCACCGTCAGAACACTTTGAATGGCAAGTATTCCAAGATGCCACTTCTGCTGTATCAAGAGGATGCAAAGATCCGATTTAAACTCGTTTTGTTTTTCTTCTATGCTAATAAATCAGCAAACCCGCGCTGCTAAAACCATAATCTATATATATAATAAAACTATAAAAAAAATCTGTGCATTGAATATTTTTTGAGGATGCAGATTCTAAAAAGGTGATTATAAAAAATTGTCTGTTTGTACGCCCATCAATTGAAAACTACTGGATGGATTATCATCAAACATGTAGGTTCCTTACGTCTCTCGTCGGAACATAATCAGCCCTATCCCGACTTGTTTCTTACGCGGAATTGGAAAAGGGAGTTTTTATTTTAAATATAAAATTCAAGAAAATTTGGATTATTTTTAATGTAAATTTGTTTATAAACCATTGATGAATAAATTTGCATTAAAAATTTTCTAAATGTTCATGAACTTGGCGTAATGAAAAATTGCCCAATGAAATATCGCCCAAAAAAAAATCGTGCAAATGAAAAATGGCCCACAATTAAATGAAAAATGGCCCAAAAACTAAAACAAAAAATTGCCCAAAACAAATGAAAAATCTCCCAAAACTTTTTAAAGAATATGAAAAATCACCCAAATGAAATATGACCAAAAAAATAAATAAAAAATCACCCAAAAAAATTAAAAATTGCCCAATTTTAAAATAATGTCTCAAATTAAAAAAATCGCCTATTAAAAAGATAATTATATCCAGAAGACTGTAGACATGTTGGACGTATTCAGGGTTGTAATCCCTAAGCAGCTGCGGAAGGCCTCCTATTAAAAAGATAATTATATTCAGAAGTAATGTAGATAGCGAATATTGGACTTTCTGAGGGTTGTAATCTTTAAGCGGCCCAAGAAACATTAAAAAAAATAAAAAAAAAAATTTAACAAACATTAATATTAATCAATAAGGAAAAAAAACAAGTATAAAAATTACCAAAAATATATGAAAAATGACCAAAAAGTAAAAAGCAATCGTAAAAAAAAAAATAAAAGTTACCCAAAACAAAAAATTAAAGTTTGCCCAAAAAATGAAAAATCATCCAATCTTGTATGCAGAAATTTTGAGCGATTAGTAATTTTTTAACGATTTTTTATTTTATTTGGGTGATTTTCGATTTTTTGTTTTGGGTCACTTTAAATTTTTTTGCGGTTTTTCATTTTACTTTTGGGTTATTTTTCATTTTTTTGGGTCACTTTTAATTTTTTAAACTTTTTGTTTTTTTCCTTGATTTTTTTGGACGAATTTTCATTTTATGTTTTGGGCCATTTCTCATTTCATATTGGGCTATTTTTCATTGGGCAATTATTCATAACGCCCAATCAAGTCCTTGAAAAAAATTATTGCAACAGTAACGTTAGCTAATGATTAATATTTTTAATTTTTAAAAAAAATTAAAAAATGGCTTTTCTTTAAAAAAATGGCGCAAAACTTGTTTTTGGTGTAAAAATAATAAAAACCGAATATTGCACTTTTCATTCTTTCATATGAGTAATATGTTTATGCAAAAACTATGTTTGACACAAAATTAGTTGTTCTATTTTTTTTAAGAGAAATGCGATGGCATCCCCTTTATTTTTTAACATGTTTTTATAGTTTTAAAAAAATGCTTTTCCTACATAAATTATTTCTTTCGCTACCACTCTCCCACCCCACTACTCAGTTTTAAAGATGCAGTAGGCAAACAAACATCAAATTGGATTTAAAGTATTTTTTTAATATAAAAAAATACATTTTGTTATTTAATAAAATATTTTAAATTTATTTATAAAATTTATATATGTACATAATTGTATAAAACCATATATGGAAATCTATGCTATTTTTTGGTATAAATATTTATAAATTAGTATTTTATTTTAGGTAGCTTTAAGCATATATTAAATGCAATATATGTATAAACTGTTGTTTTTCTACAAGTACATTAAAGTGGCCCTAATTTAAAAAAAGTTATATTTTTGCTGACGACACAGGCTTAGACATAGACTCCATTTAGTCTTTTGTTAGAAACAATGCTTAAAACGAATACAACAAAAAATTCCATTCTGATAAACACAGGCAGATACACCACTGTCTTAGGCTTCCTTCACTCGCTTGCTCTTGCTCTTTGGCTAAATTTTGTATGCTGCTGGTTTAAACATCCGTTTTGTGTGTGATTAGTGCATGATTAATTTCTTCCTTTAGCTGGTCCTTATCGCCCCACCCCAGGTAGCATATGTTCCATATTCTGTTGACATATGTTCCTGTGCGCTTGACACGGTGCTCAATGAAGTCGGAGGAGACTGATTTAAAATCGTATGCCCAGCCGATCTTGGCAAAGAAATCAATAAAGGCGGTGTTCATGTTCAGCGAGTAGTTGCTGAATTCAGCAGTCTTGTAGTCCCAGCGGAAACATGATGGTATGATAGTAGTTATGCCGGTCTTCGCTAAGGGCATAGAAGACGATGGAACGGTTCTCAGCTGGATTGATGTAAATTGTCTAAATGTAAAACATTGCATACGTGGTGAAGTGCGTTAACATTTACAAACAAAAACTAAACGGTCAAATCTTACCTATCGTAGGGTTTGCCATTGAATTTGTGTGCTGTGCTCTTGACGAATTAGGTCACATTGAAAATAAAGCACCAACTAAACATTGTGGCTACAAACCAAGAGTTTAAGAAACTCTCATCCCAGAAGTACATGGGAGCCATTGTTGGAATGATGAAGCTGGCAAGACATCAAAAGCATGAAGTATCTATTGGAAAAATTTGTAAATTGAATAAAATATTTGGACCATCTTCACTCACTTCTCATCTCACTTCTTTTGGAACATCAGAACTTTATCGGAGTGCAGGTCAAACACCCTTGCCATGGCCTTAACTTCGGGATGTTTCTTGCAGAGCAACCACCCGAAATGTGAGAAGAATCCGCGTGTTGCATTGCGGCTCTCCTTACGATGGATCGGCATAGGTTTCTGAGTATTTGTGATGCACACGATGATCTCGCGACCGTAAAAAGCAAATTATATTCAAAATTAATTTATTGGATAATTCAGCCATGGTTTTCAGATATGTCAAACTTGCTAAAAACTAAACCACTTATATGCATCTCGCTTTTATAGCAAAAAATTTGTGATACGGGATACTAGAGGATAGTAAAAGATCACATGGAAACGCGGCTTAACGCTTCGTTGATCGAACGATAGACTCGCTCTGACGCATTGGATTGGGGAGCGTAAACGGCGCTGCAAACATGATTTATGCCATATTTTGCCAGAAAAAGTTCAAAGTCTTTACTCTTGAACTGACTTCCGTTATCGGACACAACTGACTCGGGAACACCAAAGGTGTCGAACACGGTTTCTTTCAGAAAATCCATAATAAGTTTCGAGGTAAATTTCTTCAGGGGTTTCAGAAAAGTGAATTTCGAAAAGTGGTCTAAGACTATCAACATTCCAATGTTACCTCTCTTAGAACGAGAGAATGGTCCAATTAGATCAACGTAAAGTCTTTGAAATGGACGTTCCGTTTCTGTCATTTGACCCATAGGTGGACGAAGGATATGTGTAGGTGACTTCGAAGTTTTGCATAACTCACAACTCAGTACATAATTTCGGACTTGTGCAACCAGACCTGGCCAGTAAAAGTAACAACGGATGCGATCAAGCGTCTTGGCTATGCCACCATGAGCAGAAGATGGAGTATCATGCGAGGCATAGATTACACTTTCTCGCAATTCGGCAGGAACAAGCAATTTCCAGGCAAGTGAAGGATCGGTAGTTTCTGATTCAAATTCTAAACGGCTGTAAACATAATCATCAATGATTTTATAGTCTGGCAAAGGTAATAAAGCCAAATTTTCTCTGAATTTTCGGTATTCGTCTGAATTGAAGTGTAAAGACTCAAGGTCTGTTTCAGGCAAAGTTTCTATCTCAAGTGTAGCCACGGCAGATTCAGGGTCACCTGGTTCAAAAGACCGAGACAAAGCATCTGCAACCACATTCTCGCTGCCTTTTCGGTGTTCAATCATAAAATTAAACCCTTGGATTTTCAGCACCCATCGAGCTAGTTTTCCGCTTAAGTCTTTTTGACGCATTAGCCATTTCAGACTTGCGTGGAAATGGTCCAACTAGATCGATATATAAACGCTGAAATATACTCTCAACTGGTATAAAGTTACCCATGGGTGGCCTTAAGACTTTTGTGCTATGCTTAGTTGACTTGCATACGTCACATGACGATACGTAATCACGAACCGAGCGCACCAGACCTTGCCAAAAGAAGTATCTACGAATTTTCTCTATTGTTTTTGATATTCCACCATGGGCACTAGTCGGATTGTCGTGTGCGTTGTGTATCACCGTGTGTTGCAGCCCCTTCGGTACTACCAGTTTCCAGGTGTTACTTTGTTGTTCAATATCACCATTATAGTGTTCTGTTCTGTAATAAACAAATTTGTCGCGTTCTTGAAAATCAGGGTATTTTTCACTATTGATTTCAATTGATTTTCGAAGGTCAGAGTAGTCTTGGCTGTCAAATTCAGGAGAGCCTAAGTCGATGTCTGGGACAAAATCTATTTGAATAGAGTTTATCTCGTTTTCAAAATTACATCGAGAAAGGGCATAAGGAACAATGTTAGCAGTACCTTTACGATGCTCTATGGTAAACGTAAATGCCTGCAACTTAAGTGCCCATCTGGCCAATCGTCCATTAAGATCGGATTGACCAAGCAACCACTTTAAGCTTGCATTGTCTGTAATAATACGAAATTCTTGACCTTCAACTTACGGTCTAAACTTCTTTACCGCCAGCACCGCTTCCAAACACTCCTGTTCAGTTACGGAGTAGTTCCGTTGTGCTTTATTAAGTTTTTGTGACATATAAGCCACAGGAATTTCTATATTATTACCGTTCAACTGTGCCAGAACTGCACCAACTCTGTACTGACTCGCATCGCACTGGATGATAAACGGCTTCGTGAAATCAGGGTGGGCAAGAAACGGTGCTGACGTCAGCCGCTGTTTAAGAATTTGAAACGCTTCCTGAGCTTGTTCTGACCATTCAAAATTTTTAGACTTCTTTAAAAGTTCCGTTAAAGGATGCGTTACCTCTGCGAAATTGGCAATAAAACGCCGATACCACCCCGCCATCCCAAGAAAGCGTCGTAATTGTCGGACAGATTTTGGAGTAGTATAGTCTGTTATTGCAGATATTTTCTCTGGATCTGTTTGCAAAGTACCACATCCAACTACATAGCCGAGATAGCGTACTTGTTTTAAGCAAAACTTGCTTTTCGATATATTTATTGTTAAGCCAGCTCGCTTTATGTGATAGGCTACTTCTTGGAGAAGTTCCACATGGGACAGAAAATCTTCCGAAACCAGCAGAAGGTCATCAAGATAAACGAACACTCTCTCCTTAAGATTGTAGGGGATAACCTTATCCATTAACCTGCACATAGTTTGCGGAGCATTACAAAGCCCAAACGGCATAACTTTGTATTGGTATAGTGGTCGGTTTGGAACCGTAAAAGCCGTTTTCTCGCGTGACTTCATTTCCAGAGGAATCTGCCAGAATGCATCTTTTAGATCCAAGCTAGAGATGAACTCAGCACGAGGCAATCTGCTCAGAATACCTTCTATGTGTGGTAATGGGTAAGCATCCTACTTGCGTTCACCTTTCGGCTGTCCAAACATAGTCGGACCTTTCCCGGTTTTCTTACTAGGACAACCGGAGAAGACCAAGCGCTGTTCGATTCCTCGATGACCCCCATAGCTAACATTCGGTCTATCTCCTGACCCATGAGTTTCTCAATCGCTGGAGAAATTGGAAAATGTCGCTGTTTAACAGGTTTTGCAAACCCAACATCTATCTCATGTTCCAAAAATGATGTTTTACCCAGACCGTGTTCTTCATATGACGGAAAACATTGTATTGCAGCACATAATTTCCTCCTTTGGTCTACTGAAAGCTGATGAACATTTTTATCTATGTCTTCTAAATCTAATTCACTAACAATATTTGTGGCTATTTGGAATTCTTTCCAAAAATTTATACCAAGGTATATATCTTGTATCAAATTTGGTATAATATAAAATTCAATGAGTTTAGTTTCGTTTTTATATGTCACGTCAAGAGCAATTACACCCGTAACGTTTTGAGGTGACCCATCCGCAGTATGTATAGAAGTTTGTAAGGGTTTTATTTCTTTACTGCCTTCAAGTTTTGTTGCAAAGTCGCCTCCAATACAGCTGACCGAAGCGCCTGAATCTAATAACCCGAGCCTTGTCTCTTTCATAATCGTTATTGATGCATAAGGTCTGATGTCACCTGATTTACCTAAAATAGACGACATTAGGTTATCATGCTTTTCTTTGACTTTTCCCTAGTACTCTCTAGCACGTAAAGCAGATTTGTTTTTGTTAAAAATTTTGCTTCGAATCTCATTGTAGGCCTTAAGTCGTTGATGAAAAGGTCGAATTTGGTGATATTTGGCTATGTCTGGTGGTGTGTCTACGTTTACGAATGACTTACTATTTCTATGTTGTAGTATTGTTATTGGTGATTGCTCGCATTGTGTGGTAGAAATTGTCGGGGGTGCCTGCTCGCATTGTTGCACGCACCCCTTCGTAGGTTTTCCAACTTACTACAATTAGGGCAGTTTGTAAGAAAAAATGCTAGAAGACCACAGCCATAGCAGAAAATACGCCGAAGTTTTTCACACTGTTTGTAGCTGTGCCCCACATCATCACAATTCCAACATTTTATATTAGAAAGTTCATGCACCTGAGCTTCACCTGCAGCATGGTCACTACTTATCTCATCGACATCATTGTCAACTTCAGCAATGTGTCGTCTTGGCGTCTGATTAATTTTAAAGTTATTGTGAGAATAAGGAACATTTTCAAAAAAGTTTTCTCGACAACGATATGCTCGTCGTAATTCTGTAATAGAATTTATATCTACGTGAAGAAGTTCTAACCATATGTCAGGGCGTAAGTTGGTGATAAGTGTCTCTACAAGCTCTTGTTCAGCCATTGGTGTACGTAATCCGTCACATAAAGCCGTAACACTATCTAAAAACTTTTCGAACGGATCACCTAGTTTTTGTTTGCGGCTGCGTATTGACTCTTTGATATCGTAGTCAGTGCGAAATTCTTTAAAATTCCTACGCAGTGCATCACAAATATCAAACCAGTCTATTGTTCGAACAGAGTGGTGGTATCTTCAAAACCAACTTTGAGCTTTGCCTTCAAAAAGGACATGTGCATTTTTACACAAAGCATCAAAGTTACCCCGCAGAGAGGACACAGTTAGCGCATTGACGCGGTAAATAAATTCCTCGACAGAAATACTATTTAGGGACCCATCAAATGATAATTTCCAATTCAAAATAATCTTTGAAACTACATCAGGTGATGGTTCACTACCCCCTGATCGTGAAAAATAATTTCTATTTAAATTGTTACCGTGTGGTCTATCCTGTTCGTCTATTACCCTGTCTCGATTCTGTTGTTGATTTTGACTGCCTATCGAAGCGCGTTCCGCTCTTGCCGGTAAATTGGGCATGGTTCTTGGCCAATTTCGATCAACTCTAGCATTGGAATTATCATCTGGTTGTATATGTAAATCCTGAATGGCATCCTCAATCATTTTTCGAACTTGAATGTTCTGATGATGAAAAGCGTTTTCTATTATTTGTTGTATTCGGTTCGTATCTAAATCCGAGCCTACTACTACATTACGAAAGTCTCGATATCGCTTGTCCATCCGACCAGTTCCTCTACCCGAATTCTTTGGAGAATAAGTTTCTTTTTGTGTAATTAAACCCTGAGTGATCCATTCGGAAGCATTAGTATTATACGATTTTGAACGTGTTGTCGGTCCTCTTGAATTATTATTTGATATTTTTGGAATAGCTCCCTGGCTAGCGTTATTTTCTAAACTTGGTTCTGGCTCATTAAAGCTCTTAAGTGATTGAAGATCACATGACTGTCTGCATATGGGACAAGAATCCATGGTTCAGTAACCAACCTGAAATACACGACTGGTGGAACCCATGCTGGCATGGAGTTGCAGCAAAATTTAAGTCCGTGGTTTCTTCGGTACAAATTGTACAAACATGCCCAGGCGCAAGAAGTGATTGCAAATTCTCATTGCTGTGACGCACCGACATGTTTATAAAATAACAAATTATAAAAATTTCTATAATTGATAATAAAAAAAATTTAGTTTTAAGTATGTGATTGATCTTTGTTTCATATGAGTTATTAATTCTTCTCTGGTAGATAAAAAAAATTATTTTGTTTTGTATTCCAATAAAAAAACTGTTGGTTCATTCACAGGTGCTACTGAAAAAAAAGTTGTTGCATTATTTACATCTACACGAAACAAAAATGTTACTAACTTGAGATGAAAAGATACTCCAACAAAATATGAAATAAATGTCATAGAAACTTGCGGTAAAGAAACTAAAAAATCAATTATCTGTATTCCAGTCAAGTTATCGTATGAGAGCTATCATATTGGGAAGCTTGGTTAGCCAAACGCTGTTGCATTCAAAGACTAATTCCTTCTTCTTCAGATAAAAGTTAAATCACCAAAAGGTGAAAAGAAAGACCCAAAAATTGTATTTTTTTTGGGCCCCACGTTGGGCGCCATTTTTATGATGGTTAATAGATCTTTTATCAATAAATTGATAAAACGAATAGTGGAATCGAAGCGACGTGCATGCTTGTAGGCTTCCAGGCCAGGACTCGCCGTGTGTTGTCGTAAGGTTCTTGCTCCTACCACTTTTCCTATTATCACAAAATTAATTATTTTCATGCACTGCTTTTTATGCACGTTGTTTATGTTATGCACAGTAGAATTAAAAAAAATAAATAGCACAAAATTCGGGAATTAGAATGGAAACTCCTTATCTAACAGACGGACAAAAAAAATTAGAGAAGCAAAAAAAAAATATCGATAAACAAAAATTAGCGGACTTTTATTATTAACTCATAATTGTTATTACGGTGATTTACATCTTCAAAAGTTAGTTCAGACCAACTGAATCTAAGCAACTAGATTCAGCGAGTAAAAGAACTAAACTGAGAAGATTGGAATGACAAAACAAATCAAAGACGTGGTGACTAAACTGGATGCATAGCCTCCGAGCCTCCCTTTCCCAACCATGACTGAGAGATCATGTAAATCTCTCCCACTCCCAACCATTACTCCACCCACCAGAGAGAATAGAAACTCACATGTTTTGTTTTAAGTTAAACGCAATTCATATTTTGTTTAATTCATTGATTTTTTTTTATTAAGACAGATATATTAAATGTTTTCCACACTATTGCTGTGGTTAAGTATAAACAAAATTTTTCTTGTTCATATTTAAGACTTGAATTTAAGCTAAAAACAAGTTATGCTGCTCGCAGGATTGTTGTAAGGGAGAAAAAAACTCTCTTAAAATAACTTAAAGCCGCAGCTGAGCTTTAATGTTATAAGCACACTTTAACTCTTACTTAATAACCAGTCTCTATATTAATATTTGCTCAGCCTTTGTTGCAAAAAAAAAGAAAAAGAAAAAACTTTAATGTAAACACATTAACAAACGTAACGATAGGGAAACTACAAGAAGAGTGCAATAATAGATCACTTTAATATTTTTATAAATGAGAAAAAAAAATTAGTATTTTGTCAACAAAAATTACTTCATTGTTTGTTTACGTTTGGTTTTTTTTTTCGTTCTTTCTTTCTATCTTTCACTTAAGCAATAAAGTTTGAACTTAATATTTTATTGTTTTTGCTTTTGTATTGCTTTTGTTTATTTTTTTTCTCTCTTTTTTTTTCTTTTACAATGCCATTATTTGTATCATTCTTGTTATTTGATTATATTAATAAAATTGATTTATAGTTTTAAGAAAATAGGTAAATGAATATTTAATTTATAGGAAAAAGATAATAAGGGTTTTCATGCAAATGGGCAATACCCTTATAAATGGTATAAACCTTATAAGTTTATCAGCCTTATAAATGAACTGTCAAAATTCGTATGAAAAAGCTTTTGCACAAACCAGATAAATTTGCTCTTCGATTTAGGTGAGCAAACGAGGTGGCAAACTTATATGATCAATCAGCTGTTTTCTTTTTTGAAGGAAAAGTTATAATTTGAGCAAAACTAATAAAGATTTAATTCTAAAAATTTCAGAAAACAAGCAAACAATCCGCAAAGCGTCCCCGTTTAAATGGAACGCATCGCTGGCAGATCGCACAGCTGACTTATATGCTGCAAATGCACAATCGACTTTAAGGGCTGTTCATACAACCTGTCTGATAAAAATAACTAATTGCCCAAATTAGAAGCCTGCCACTTTGCATGAAAACCCTTAATATGAAATGTGGGCACTTACATTTTTTTCCGATGAGGTTCCCTCGATGTTTGCGCAAACACGTTGGTCGAACTTTGTAAAAAAATGTTACTATCATATGTATATGCGAATGTTATGTAGGTTTAATAATTGAATGTAATTAGACTATTGCAATATAAAAAAACTGAGATATGAGAGTGAAAAGTAGAATGAGAGACTGCATGAAATAAATTATTGATTAATTATTATTATAAAATAAATCATTAAATAAATAATTATTAATTAAATTTAAGTTAAAAATTCTTCATATTTTGAGTAGTTAGTGGTAGATTTAAGCAGCTTAATCCAAGATTTGTGAAGTTGAAAGTAGATTAATGAAGTTAAATTAATTTAAATTGAATGCAAAATTTTAACAAAGAAACTAATTTTAGCTTTGCTTTAAGTGTCTAGATTATAAGTATACTTGACGTTCCAAAGATTATCTGAGCATCGGCCAAGACCGATTATGAATTGACTACGGTTGTTCGTAAGTGCGCTGAGGTATGCATTACTTGTGCACCTGCGGTCGTGTGCAAGTGCGCTGAGTCGACCACGCTGCTACGGTCGTTCGGAAGTGCACTCTGATTGAAGTCTTTCTAGCAAATGCATTCGAGTCGGGTGTTAAAACACTTTTTGAACTACATAGTAAAGAAATCGATTTGATTTTAACTTTAATTTGTAAGTTCAAATAAAAATGTGATATTTACCATGTAATTCGTGAATTTATTCCCATCTAGCCAAATGCTAGTAAAGTTCTGATCTTCACTGCTCTTTAGATAGTCTTTTGCTTCGCGTAAGATTCTATTGGTTCGATGTTTATTCGAATAATTATTGTACTTTTAATTTTATTTAAAACAAACTAAATTTTACTTAAAGTTTTTATTTAATACTTTTCTAAAACACTTGCTTGAAGTTAGCTGTTGTAACTTGAGTTGTCTGCACAGAAAAGAAAGATTTATGCCGGACGATCCAGTGCTAAGCTAAACACCAAAAGCTTTGAATCAAAGCTCTGAACGGTATCGCAATATGTAATAGAACTTAACTTGTTGCTATAAATCATATCCCATCAGACAAATCCGTACATTCATGCCTCTAATCTATCTTATATCATGACATAACTCTAAGTAAAGTTATGTGTGCCATCACAAATGAGCGAATACGTTCCGAAGAACGAACTGAAGGACGTCTGACATCGGAAGTTCCAAAAATTCTATCACGAATTTTGCGATATTCAACAAGTCGAACATGGTACGGTTTGATGGTATAAGGTAGAGGTTAAGAAACAACCGGAAGGTCTATCACAGTTTTTGTTGGGGCAGACAAGGACGTTGAAATATCGGATTTCAACAAAAGTTTAGTTGGAATTACATCCGAGGACGATTTAATTGGGGTCTGCTCGACTCGCGACAAAAATCTGGTTTGAAGCTTTCTGCCTTCACTGCACACTTTTGACAACTTGGTTTGTAAGTGTCAACAGCTCCACAGCCGTAACAAAAGATTCGTCTAGCTTTGAGGCAATCTTGATATCTATGCCCAACTTCGTCGCAATTTCAGCATTTCAACTTATTGATATCTAGCGCATTGATTTCTTGTTCAGCGTGGTCGATTTCAACTTCGTTTAAACTCGGATCAGTATCATGAGATAACTCAAATAACTGCCGACGTGAAACAGCATGTCTAGGATGTACACTATTATTAGGACGAACGTCCTCGAAAAATTTTTCGTGTTTACGAACCTCACGACGAAGTATGGCAATACTGCGAATGTCAAGGTGCAGTAATTCATGACGTAAGTCCGGTCGTAGATTTCTTATAACTGTTTCTACCAACTCAGATTCACACATTGGATGTCGGAGTCTATCACTTAAGCACAAAATTGCGTCCAGAAAATCATCAAAACTTTCGGAATGCTTTTGTTTTCGACGGCGTATGTCGTCTTGAATATCAAAGTCTGAGGTATAATCTTTAAATTTGCGCCGCAGAGCATCGCAGAGGTCAAACCATTCAACCTCATCGGCATTGCGATGATAACGCCAAAACCACTGGTGAGCTTTGCCTTCGAAAAGAGAGTGCACGTGCTCGCACAAAACCGAGAAATTGCCATTAAGGTGCAGAGAAGTCAGGGTATTAATTCGATAAATAAATTCATCGACTGAAATGTCATCAGGCGTGCCCTTGAATTTCACGTGCCAATTTCGCACCACGTTCGAAATTCGGTCTTTAGAGCCAGGGTCTCTATCGCTACCGGGAAGAGGAGGATTTGCTCGACGCCGAGCCGATGAAGGAGGTACAGGTCTCTGAACTTCCTCAGGCAGAACTTGTGGCTATTCTAAATGTCGAAGACTATGCGCAATTGCGGGAGGGTTAGCTCCAATGTTCAAGTTACGCAGCATCGCTTGAAGCTCAGTAGAAATGATTGAGCTTATCTCCATTCGGAGTTGGCCTAATGAGTCGGCAACGATTTGGTGAACTTTGGTTTCAGACACTTGGTTCGGTTGGTTTGATAAGATGGCATTGTCCAGCGGTTCAGGCCTACTATCATGATGGTCTGATCTAAAGTTTGCTTGTTGTCGCGTGTTGGGGCGATACCGTGGTGCTCCACCACCTCTTCCCCGTTTTGGTTGTGGAATACTATCAGCAACTTAGAGAAGATTCGCCGCCGGAGGATTACCCACCTTCTTCGTAGTGAGGATTACCCACCCCTAACAGGTCTTCTGTACTTTGCGTTACAGGCATCGCAAAAAAAATTTGAAAACAATCAATCAATAATAGTTATAGCATCAATAAATTTTATGCTGTTATAACCGAGAGAAACCTACCGATCTGGCGGAACGTGAAAACCAAGTAAAAAAAAATCAATTAAAAATTTATCAATATAGCATAAATAATTTTATGCTGTTATAGCTGAGTGGAAACGACCAGTTAACGGAACGAGAGGAATGGTTGGAAAAATAATAAAAAAAAAACCAAATAATAATTGCTACGTAGAGCCTAAGCAATTTAAGCTGTTATAAAGAGACGTTATCCCGAAAGATTTCGAGAAAAATTTCAAAAAGGAATTAAACAAAAAAAATTCAATCAATCATTGGTACGTAAACCATACCCAAGTGTAACCTGTGGGGTCGAAAAGGAAACCAACAGCTGTCACGCGAGCATCAATATGCAAAATAGAAAGAAATCAATTAGAATTTTATAGTAAAGCCTTGAAAATTTTATGATGTTGAAAGGAATGAAAGCCCAACGGTTTTCATGGAAAATTTTTTTTTTTTACAATAACGAAGTCAACTGATCAACTTATCAGCAGCGCATAACCACATTATGCTGTCAAGGAGAAATAAAATCTAAAGTATTTCACGCGAGAAACGCCGATGTATAAAAAAAAATGTACTTATCTTAATCGATAATGGCTGTGAATAGCATAAACCCGTTTATGCTGTGATGAATAAATGAAATCCAATGATTCTCGCAAAAAAAAATTTGAAAAAAAATATATAAATATATAATGATATAATAAAATTTGGACATTACTCGACAAGGCCATGGCGGGACCGCTACAGACTTAGGGCACAGGTGCATAGAGAAAACGTTCGGTTAACGGCAGAGGAATGAAAAAAAAATGGTATTTGCAAAAACCACGAGAAAAGAGATTATATTCCATATACTTGAGTAAATCTTCGAAATTATCCAAAGATAAAAATCTCAAAAGCATATATTTGTTAATAAATTCCCAATTAAAATTTAAATAACCTTTGGTTAACACAACAATAATATTATGAAACGATCCAAAAGATTATCAATAGCAAAAATCGAAATTATCCAGAAAGATTTTAACTCAATTCAAAACAATTGGTTGACAGAGGTTCGGTAAGATCCCAAAAAATACAGCTACTAAATCCAGAACATGCCTTATGCAAATTTTTTTAAAAAGCGAAAAAGAAAAAAAAACAAGTTATGTTGAGGCGAGACAAAAATACCGAATAATTCAGGTGTTATTAATTTAAAATTTGTTTAACCTTAAGAATAAGGTCAGCCGATATTTTTGAGCCCCACGTTGGGCGCCATATTTGTGACAGTATTTTCATCCACCCCACGTTATGGGACAGTACTTTCATCGGCCCCACGTTGGGCGCCATTTTTGTGACAGAAACCGAACATCCACCTCTTAGCGTCGGGCTGAATAACGCCAGAAGTGACCGAACTACTTTTTGAAAGAGAATTCTTATATAAAACCTTTTGAGTACGTCTAGATAAATACTAATTTATCCAATTTAATAATGTGAAAGGAAACCCAATAAGGTGGAGTTTTTTCAAAGGAAGATTATGATTAACACTGTCGAAGGCTTTGCTAAAGTCCGTATAAATAACATCAGTCTGCAGTCTCAAAGTTAGTCCATTCATAACACGTGTAGTAAGCTCTAAGGAGTTTGTTGTACTGGACCTACCTTTCAGAAAACCATGTTGAAAGACAGAAATGGTGGAAGACACGGAGTGGGTTGGTTAATTGATCAGTTATGATTTTCTCAAATAACTTAGGGATTGCATTTAATTTTGCAATACTTCGATAGTTAGAAACATCTATCTTGGAGCCAGATTTATGAAGGGGTACACCCAAAAAAATCCTGTAGTAAAAATAAATAAAAATGTATTCAAAACAAATGTAAATTACTAACTCACCGTCCAAATAAAAATATAATTATTTTTACTAATTTCAATTATTTACTTTTACTACATATTTTTTAACTACAGAAAATAAATACATTTGCATTAAAATTAAAAGTTTTTTCATTTATTAATTAAAAAAACTCCAAAACGTTTTCTGCAACAGTAAAAAGATTGCTTTTATTATAAGAAGAGCAAAGAATTTTAGTATTAAAAAATGCATTTTAAGAAGTATACTTACCACAGTTCTGCATCACGAACCTTTTATAATTATTTTAGTTGAAATAATTACAATTGCTATCAATTACATATTACGAAAATTATTTTAATGTAGATATTTTTTATTTAAATAAATGTATATAAACAACTACTTACTAAATGCAACTACTTCGTGTAGTATAATTTATTTAAATGTAAATTCAGTAAAAATATATTGAATAACTACATATGTATTTAAAAATAAATAAAACTACATATATACGAAGTAAATACACATTGTGTAGTAAATTTTACTACAGTATTATTTTGAGTGTATAATATAAGAATCCTTCCATATAATAGGAAAATAACCACTATGCAAGGAAATATTAAAAATGTTTGATAGAGGAGTACACAGGTTTGCAGCACATTGCTTTAAAATACAGCTTGGAATTTCATCAGGACCGGTCGTAAAAGAGGATTTTACTTGTCGAAGATAACACATAACAATATTTGGGTCTATTACAGGAGTTTCAAAAGAGTTAACTGGCGGGAGAAAAGGATACACCGTGCTAGTATTAAATGGTATATCGGAGTAAGTTTATTTATTTATTTATTTCACCAAGCAAGGCAATTTACTAATTCTATTTACATTTTTTACTTTATTTTTTTTTTTTACTTACATATTATTTAAACTAATTTCAAAAGAATACTTAAACTACGCTAATATATCTTAAGTACTACTTTTAGGGGATGACGGAGGGGGACTAGACCAAGAAGCATAACTCTGTAGGGAGCAGTGCTTGAAAAGGACAAATTATTCCGAGTCAAAGAGAGACTTTGAGAGGGTTCGCTTAAATGTGGATTTTGGTATGGATGGTGAATAGTGCTCGCTAATATTATTAAAAATTCTACAGCACCTACTAATGGGTTCATTATTTGCGTAAATAGTGTGGTGAATATATTCATTTAGGAGCCGCGTATGCCTAGTGCGTCTAATTGGGTCATTTAGTGTAATTTTGCTGGAGATATATTCGCTATCAATAGCTCCGTTAATAACATCAAATGTGAAACATGAACTCAGTAAAATTCTTCTTGATGATAGACGCATCAGAGAGAGGAGCCTGAGTCTTTGTTCATACGGTGGCAAGTTGTTATAGTCACGGGGGTCAAAGATATCTCTTAACGCAAAAAGCAGGAATTGTTTTTGAATGGATTCAATTTTGTCGCTATGAGATTCAAAGGCTGGATTCCAAATGATGCAAGCATATTCAAGAAGTGGTCGCACTAAGGTACAGTATAACGTTTTGGTTACCCACACATTTTGGAATTCTTTAGCACGTCTTTTTATAAATCCTAGCTGTTTATTTGCCCTCGATAAGACTTTATCAAAATGTAGATTAAATCTCAGCTTATTATCTAGGACAACTCCAAGGTCTACAATATGGTTGGTTCTGCTCAGAACAATATTATTAAGGAGGTAACTGCATTCTGGTATCAAGTTCTTACGGGAAAAACTTATCACACAACATTTCTTAACATTTAAGTGAAGTTTGTTTTGATTACACCATTGCTCAAGGGACAGCAGTTTCGATTGTAGGAAAGTTACATCAACTTCTGATTTAATGATCTTATATATTTTAAGGTCATCTGCGTACATAAGATGGGGAATGTCACAAAGAGTAATAGATAAATCTGAAATGAAAATGTTGAAAAGTATTGGGCCAAGATGACTACCTTGTGGTACACCAGAGGTGACCGGTATATCATTTGAAAAAATGCCTTGAAATTTAACAATCTGGGATCGTTCGCAGAGATAGGATTTGATCCAATTGAGTAATAAACCGGAAATGCCGAATTTACCTAACTTCAAAATTAAGATATTATGGTCGACACGGTCAAATGCTTTACTGAAGTCTGTGTAAACTGCATCTACTTGGCGTCCTTTTTCCATTTGATTTAACACATCGGAGACCATGATCATTAGGTTAGTGGTGGTCGATCGGCCTTTCCGAAACCCATGTTGCTGCTCGTTTAAGCGGGGATTAATGAGACTCGTCAGCTTATCACATATTATCTTTTCAAATAATTTTGGTATAGCTGACAAGATGGCAATGCCTCTGTAATTTTCAACAGACCTTTTATCGCCATTTTTATATATAGGTGTCAAATGGGAGATTTTCCAGTAGGATGGAAAAACACCTAAGGATAAGGATTTGTTGAAAAGTATAAATAAGGGAATGGCAAGATTGTTTATACATTGAACTAACAAACTTGGTGGTATGAGTTCTGGTCCAGGTCCTTTGTTTGAATCAAGTTCCATGATAGCATTAACAATTTCATCCAGCGTCAGACTGATATTGTTTATAATGTCTGTCGCATTAGGAGAGGGGAGGAATAGAGAGTCTGGGTTGTGGGAGCACAGAAAACTCCTCTAAAGTGATTTGCAAAAAGATTAAAGATCTCTTGGAGGTTGGAAGAAATTGTATTGCCTTTAAACATAGATGAGGGGTATCCAGCTGATTTACGTTTGACATTAACGAAATCAAAATATTTTTTAGGATCTCTAAGAATTTTTTCTCCAATAAGGTTGGTATAAGTTCTATAAGCATCATTTGATTTTATAGAGAACTCATTGTAGAGCTCTTCGTATCTCATTTTGATTTCATCGCTTACATTTACGCCTTTCTTAATGAATTTGTATAGCTTGTTTCGTTGGTTTCTTATATGTCTGAGACTTTGGTCAAGCCATGGTTCTGAAAGTTTATTTTTTTCTTTATCTTAGGCACAAATTTTTCAATACTTGTGAAAAGGCGTTGGTAGAAAAGTTAAATAGCACTGTCTATTTCCAAATTTAATAGATCATTCCAATTATAGGCATTCAAATCAATTTTTATACTGTCATAATCGGCATTAAGAAAGTCGAACACAATTGTGTTATTAAATGAGGTGGTAAAAGACATGTTGTTACTAGGAAATTCTACAGTTAAAGCAGTGTGGTGGAGTGTATCAGAAAATAAGTGTTCAGCCTGAGTAGTTGCAGTAATCTTTATTTCATCATACGAAAAGCAGACGAAGCAAGGCTTTTCTGAAATAAGTAAGGAACTTTCTTCGCTTTCTGCAAAATTTTATAAATACCAGTCTCTTTTCGATGGTTTTAAATATATTGAAGAGTCAATTCTTTCACCCAAGCGGAAAAAAACACATGTTATTGCGTAGTAAGCAAAAAACGGATTCAACTCCAACTCTACATTCTTCTGAACGTGACATTTTTGATGACATGGACATTTGTGGTATAACAGCCCCTCCACTTATTTTAACTTCTACTTCAAATACAGCAAACATATCGATTTCTGCTCCTTTGCCAGTGCTGGCACCTCCACTTTCATTGCCAGTCATGTCTTATGCCCAAACTGTTTCTCCTTCCTTCCTTCCTTTGATTCCCAGGTTGTTCTTCTTACTTCTCAGGTTTCTGTTCCACCATTTTAATTGCAATGCCACCAACTAAATCAATCTTGATAGAGTTGATGGCGGTGATCTATAAATAGCCTACTGCTTTGAAATGTAATATGACTAGCAGCCATACAATTCAAAAGAATGAACTCCAAAATCTGCGCACTCATATACTAGTTTAAACATTGAGTTGATCACAGCTACTGAAGAGGAAAATGTAGCGATTTCCGAAACAGACTGTCTAGTCAGCTAAGTGATTGACTCTATACAGAGTTGTTGTTGCCTTCTTAAAAACTTACTTGATCTAAAGCTCACAATTTAATTCAATCAATCTTTGTTTCTCGCTTAGCTGCGGATACGACAGAGGTTGATATAGATTTTTGACGTAGAATTACGTCTTACAGCGCGATTTGTATGGGGGTCATTTTCACAAATTTTTTCAAAGTGATATTTGACAGTTTGGGGTATAGCCTTTAATATTCATCGTACAAAGAAAAAAAAAAATGCCAAAATATCAGTTGGAGTGCGAATACAACGAATATCTAATAAAATAGCAAAATCTTAGAAGAAAAAAAATTCATCTATTCGTATGAGAAATGCACAAGCTGCTTCAGTAGCTGCTTATGCTATTTTTATGGTTGTTGTTGTTGTTGTATGTGTTCTTCGTAATCATGTCGTTCCTTGTTGTGCTGCTTTTGTTCTTGTTGTTGTTGTTTTTATTAATATGTATGTAAAATATACATACATAAATACACATCATTTGCTTTAATTTTATTTCGTTTCCCAGATATCGGTTCGGTTAAATACGGTGTGCACTTTTAAAAGCAATAAAGCCGACCGTTTCGTTGTCAGCAAACTTTGCATTGTGTGTTTCATATAAGCGTACCATTTATTAAGTTGTATATTAATGTTGATTTTTTATGATTTAAATACAAATTCTAAATATTTGATAGTTTAAATCATTCTTGATTTTAAGTACAAATTCTAGGTGTTTGATAGTTTAAAATCGTTTATTAGGTCAGGTTAGAACAATTAATTGCTCTAACGAATTTTTTCCAAAGAAACAACAACAAGAACATTTTCAATATGAAAAGGAAAACATCACTAGCTGATTAATTAGTTAGCTCATTGATTAACTAGTTAGAGCTATTAATTGTTCTAACCTGACCTAAAGCTCAATGAACGGTTTAAGCTATCAAACAATTAGAATTATATTTAAATCATAGAAAATCAACATAATAAATAACACGGTCATTTAGAAACAACTTTAATCAAATGGTAGAGCACGACCAAACAGAAACAAGCTGTTGCAAAACGGAAAATAGAGGTCAGTTAAATATGAATGGTCAACAAATTTCAAGTTAAAGGTATTCAAGATCAAGTTAGCACGCCAAGTGTTACGCCCAATATCCACTTTGTAATGAAATTGAGTCCTAATGACATGAATTGTCTTTATTGGTTAAAATAAGTTTAGATGTCTCTGAAAGAACAATTAATACTAATTATAGTATTCTGTAAAGCTTTTGCTAAAACGTGGCGTTTTTACTCGGCACCAGAAAAAAAATAACAGCGTTACAAAAAAGGAACTATGAAGAAAATATTATATGATTTTTAATTTTTTTCTTATTAATAATATTTTTCAGGTGCAATTTTCTTGAAAACGGGACTTAAATTAAGAAATGTTTGACGATTATGAAAAAACTAACCCCAGATTCAAACACTGCTACCACCATAAATTAGGTGGAAACCATATGCCACATTATTATTATTTTTATTTCATGGGATGACCACCAATTTTTGTTATTGATCATTATTCTGTGTTATCTGAATACCCTTCTAGTTTTTATGGTTATATTGCAACTTTATGAATTTTGGCCAGCTTTTTTTAATTTTTGATCAGTGTGTCAAAATCTCGGTGAAATAATTTATTTCCTTAGGTTTTTTTAGAAACATATGATTTTAAAGTTTTTAAATAATTTATTCTTACTGGGAATATTTTAAAAAGTCCGCCTAAAGATTTTGTCAAAATTCTTGTCAGAAGGTCAGACTGTAAATAAAGAACATTATCTGAGTGAGATGTGGTTTTTGAGAGAGCAAATTCGTCGAAAAAGACCAGATTGTAGAAAAAAAAGCATGGATTTTGCACCACGTTAACGAACCATCTCACAAGGCAATGATTGTGAACGCATTTCTGACCGAAAACTCAAAAAATACCATCGAACAACCACCGTATGCACCCAGCAGGGATAAAAATCATTTCTGAAATAGTTATATAATGATTACTTGGATTACAACACACATGAATAAGGCGGTAATGTGTGGTGCTTACATCCAGCATTACTATAATTAATGTTGTATTATCAGGTATTACCGCTTAGGTTATTTATTTTCAAATTGCAACCGAGGACGTAAGTTTTTGAGTTGAACGGCTAGATTCACGATAGTTGTTACGTGACATTTTGTTTGAGATTATTTATTTAGAAATTGTAAGTGAAGGCGTAATGACATGTGCTTACAGGATAACTAGTTACTGAGCAAGTTATGGCAGTAATTACTTCTCGTTTTTAAAACGCAAATTACTACTTCGAGGCACCATTGCGAGGGTCGTTTGATAATTCCGTGAAAAATGAAACGAAAAATACCTTTTCAAAATAGGCCTCTTTTTCGGTGATGAGCTCGTATCTGGTGGTGAATCTCTTAAGGTTTGGAAATAGAAAATAGTCGGAGGGGGCCAAATCTGGGAATATGCTGGATGAGGAAGCAATTCGTGCTTGAATTCAAGGAATTTTGCCATGGGATTTGTCGTTGAAACGGTTCAATTCGGTTGCATAGTATTCGTCATTGATCATTATTTTAGGTGGAAGGTAACCGCGTTTATCCCAAAATACTGTCGCAAGAACCTTTCGATAGCACCGTCTTGGCCTTCCTCGGAGCACGTTCGGCGGTCGGTGAAGTCCACTGTTTCGACTGTTCCTTTGTCTCTGGGGTGCAGTGTTGGATCCATGTTTCGTCCACGGTTACTAATCGACGGTAAAAAGCCTTCTTTTCTTTGTTCAGCATCGCGAAACACGCCTTTGAATCAGTCACACGATTGCGATTATGGTCGAGAGTAATCAAACGCGGCACCCATCAGCAATATATTTACGAACAACATGATTTTTGGAGATTATTTCAAAATGGTTTAGCTCACTGGCGGTTATCGTAACAGCCAAAATATTTTGGAAATCGTCTAAAATAGATCAAGGTGAATTTTTAGGCGTTGGCATCGACACTTTTTCTATGGAGGTCGAGGCACCTTACATCTACACAGCGTGAATCAAAGTAACTGTCGCACCTATATTAATAACAATTACACAAAAAGAAGCAACACTGGAAAACATATGTTGTTTTTTACTACTCTGGCAATAATTGTACAATTATTGCATGAACCGTTTTAAAAGTTTTGTCAATAATAATGATAATATTGCGAAAGGAAATAAGTGCAGTGATCCTTCGCCAGCACGGAGGTTGTAGTATCATATTTTCCGACGAAAAACTCTTCTTTTTGCAAGCAAGCCACAACTCGCAAAATGATAGAGTGTACGCAGCTTGCATGACAGATATTTCTAAAGAAAAAAAAAAACCATTGAAAGATTTAGAAATATTTCGTCAATCATGGTTTGGAGCGCTTTCTCCGAAAAAGGGAAATTGCCCCTTCTTCTTATCAAAAAAGACGTTAAAATAATTCGAAATATTACTTAGAACATGTTTTAAAGAACTTAAGCAAGATTCTTTTCCAGCACACAAGGCAAAAATCGTTCAAAGCTGGTGCAGAACAGCTTTGCCATGATTTATTTCTGTTGACGAATGGCCTCCGTCATCCCCTGACCTAAGCCCCCTGGACTATTCTATTTGGGGTATAGTGCTGAGCAAATTAACGAACATAAACACATGATGGTAGATAAATTTAAGCGACGATTAAAGAAGATATCAGATGATATACCTGAAAACCAGATGCGTGCCACATGCTCGTCTTCCACAAATTTTTTTAAATTTTTAAAAAGAATTAATGGTGAAAGATTCGAATTTAATAATGAAGGGTTATAAAGAATGCTTAAAATAAAAAAATCTAAATTTTTGTTTTATAAAGTTTACGGAGTGCTTTTGATTTATGGCATAAAACAAGTGCGACAGTTATTTTGATTCACGCTGTACTTTGAATCTTTGAATTTATAATTGTTAAGTCTTAAATTTATTGCAACAAATACTTAAACATTAATTTTTAAAGTGAAACTTCCCAGGCGGCGATTTGATATTGAGGGAACATTTTTCGAGTTTCGTTACGTTTTTGTTATGCAATGATATTTTCTTGAACAGTGAGTATGTATTTTGTGTGGGGACCCCCAGAAAGGTGGTAGATAGAGTGTAAGTGTGTTCAAAGGAAATATTGAGGGGAAAAATTCATAAAATTAGAGTAAATAGATTTTTTTGACATGAGCTGTAGTAGAACATTTTTTCATTTTTATGTATGCGGCCCCTAGAAAGGTAACAGATAGATTAAAGATGTGCTCAAAAGAAATATTGAGGGGAAAGAATTAATAAGTTCATCTCTTACATTTGACCAGCCTAGGCGTTAAAGATTTTTGATAAGAACTATAATTGACATTTTTTTCATCAAATCAATATCAATATATTATTACGTGATTTTCTTATATTAGTACACTAAGAACTTATTTCTTTTAAAGTACAAAGCTTTATGACAAATTGTTTTGAATACAATGATTAATTTATAATTTTAAAAATAATTATATAAATTATAATTATAATTTTAACTTAAACTAAGATAGGTATACAACAAAATAGTTATATAAATCTATATAAATAAAAATGTAAATGTATATTTGTACAAAATCTCAAATTTCCGAAAGTTCTTCACCAACTTCCTTGGAATTTTGGCACAACTGTGCAAATCTAGTAGGGTCATGTTTTTATATAAACAAATTTTTCCACTCAATCTTTCCCGCCCACAAATCAATAAAAATGTTATATTTCAGACAGTTTATATCGTATAAGAGTAAAATTTGGTAATTTAGTTCGTATGGTTACTGTCGGGAAGTGTAATAAAAATGGGCGTGGTTGAAATGTATCTATGCCCACTTTTCATAAATCACTTTCATTCCTGAGTTGTAAATGTTTTTAAAGTGAAGCCTGGTATGTAGGTGATATGGGTCCAAGTGTCGGTCACTATATATATATATATAATATATAGTGATATAGGCCCAATCGGTCCAGTATCACTATATATATATATATAATATATAGTGATATAGGCCCAATCGGTCCAGTATTTTAAGAGCCTATAGCCATCAGACACACTTTGCTTTGCTTTTAGTATATATTGATAATATATATAGAAATATTGCAACGCCCACTGTTTCATCCATCAATATATATTAAAAGTAAAGCAAAGTGTGTCTGATGGCTATGGACTCTTAAAATACTGGACCGAAATTTTGGCAGTCTATTTATTTGGAGTACGAGATGGTTTAGAAAAAATGCGCGTGGATAATGATTGGAAGATTTGTGCTTAAAAATCGCAAACAAACTTCTCAATAAATTGGGTATACCATCACCAAGTCGATCTGCTGCTGCTTCGAATGTGCAATTAAATACTCCTAAGCTAATGCTTGAGCGAAAAGGGACTTACGATCAAATAATGCAAACTGTCAATAATGGAATTGGAGAAATCTTTTTCTTAGATGCGCTAAGAGGAGCTGATAAAACTTTCAACCCAAAATTGCATACATTTTGCTCGTCTATTGTCTGGAATAGCTACGACATTGCTACCAGGTGGATCACCATTTTAAACTCTAAGGGCCAATTTTTAGCTCTAAAGGATTAAGCTCTAAACTCTCTTAAACTCTAGTCAATAAATACTGACGTTAACTCACTAAAACTGAACGTTGAAACTTGGTTAAGGCACAAAATAAACACATAATATCACGATTTAAGTCAATATAACACCAACGAATGTTAAAATATCTAATTAAACCTTGTTTTAATGTCCAATTTTGGTGAGTTAACCTCAGGTTAGTTTGACTGAGGTGTAATATACCTATACATATTATTTAACTATTTAATTTACATTAATGTATTTCATTATAAAACAAGCTTTTCTTAAAATAAGTAATAATATAAAAACCTCTACTGTAAGAATTTTCGAGAACATGCACAATAATATTCAAACTAAGTTAAAGTAATACACCTCTACGGTATGTATCACCTCATTTCATTTTTATACTAAGATATTATTCAAACAATAATAACATATGTTCATGCTAAGCACTACTATCTATCTCATTCGCACACATGTACCCATATGGCTGAATACAAAACTTATGATATTATATTATACTTTTTACTCCTACACAAATATGTTAACATATGATTATGTTTACGTTTTCTATTGGAGGACATTTAGTTCGTGATAGACGACGGCTAGCTAGCCTTAAAAGAACAATAAATTCTAACCCTTCACCAAGATGGCATATATCCAACGAAATTTGGATGAAAATAGACGCTCTGGAAAAAGAGATCAAACAACGCACCAACAAAAACAACAATTGCATCAAATAAATTTTTTTTCACTCATTTTCATTTTTTATAAAGTTTTATTAAATTTATAAGTTTTGTTATTAATTATACACAATGAAATCAAACTAAAATACTACACTTTTCATTTTTATTCATCCATTTTTCACTATAAATATTATAATTTTTTTTTATATTCTTTAAAGCAATAAGAATTGCAATATTTATAAATATAAACAAAAGTAAAAATAGAGAATATACTGAACAGTATATTGAAGAAAAATTAAAAACTTTAGACTGTCTAAAAAACAAAGTAAATATTGAACAATCGATAGATGAAAATCATGAGATTTTAAAAGAAATATTTAATAACCTCTATCAAGATTTAAATACAATTTTGAAAAATTTATCAACTAAACAAAAACCAGAAATAAAAGAAGAAAACAATATGGCTAGTTTTGATATCAATGTTGTGGGAAAAAACCTACAAATTTTCAAAGGACAATTTATCAATTTGGAAGATTTTATATCGCAAGCAGAATTGCTTCACGATATTTTAAAAGATGAAGATAAAGCTCTTTTCATTAAATACGTACATAATTTCAAACTTGCTGATCAAGTGCGTAGTATAATAGGTAGAACTAATAGACCTTCGACATTTACTGAATTAAAAAATTCATTGGAAAATGCTTACCCCAATCCGAAAACGTTACAACAAGCTTTAAGTGAAATCGGTACAATTAAACAAAACAATAAAAGTATTTTTGAATTCAGAGAAAAAATTTCAGAACTTTCTGAACAGTTAATAACCTTCGAAATTAAATCTTTAACTAATCCCGCGAAAGCTGCAAAAGATGCAATTTACACGGTTAACGAAAGCATGGCGTTGAATGTTATCATGAAAGGTGTTAATTGAGAATACCAAACTTTTTTGTTAGCAAATGCACCTAAAACATACAATGAAGCGGTAGAACGATGCATCACTGCAGAACAAAGTTCAAAGACAAATAAATCCAATATTTTCCAAGTTAGAAACAGAAATACTTACAGAGAAAATTACAATAGATTCAACGACGTTAGAAATAGCAACATTCCACAAAACAATAAAAGAAATAATAACAATTTTATGAATACAAGATACAATACAAATTATACAAATAATACAAATAGGAACTTTAACAGAAACAACAATTTTGCAAACAATAATAATAATAGAAATTTAAATGGAAACCATAACTTCGTAAATAATAATAGTAGTTCCAACCGAAATTTTAATAGAAATTCCAATAATAACAATAGAAACTGTAATAATAATAATTTTAGAAGCAACAACTCGCAGGGAAACCGCTATGGCCGGGTAGCAGAGATTGTTACCCGCAGGGGCCAAAATTAATTTGCAAACTTACTAAAAATCTTTCATTTTACATCACATTAGAATGTGAAAATACAAACGACGATTTGAAATTTCTCATTGACACTGGAGTAGATATCTCCATATGTAAAATTATAGATATAGATCACATAAACACACAGAATATTTCGACAATAACGGGTATTACAAATGAAGAAATTGAATGCATTGGTACAAAAAATGTAAATTTAATAGTGGACGATGAAGATATCCAACATAATTTTTATATCGTAGAAAACAATTTTCCAATTGCCACTGATGGCATTATAGGACGCGATTTTTTAGAGAAGTATATAAAAAAAATTGACTTTGAAACATATACTTTAACATTAATCATAAATGATAAAGAAATAATTTTACCAATAATTTTAAATAGTTGTAGTAGAACAAATATCGTGATTCCTGCTCGTTCAAAATCTATAGTTCCAATAAATATTAAAGTCAATGAAGATAGTATTATTTTAAATAAAGAAATAGAAAACGGAGTATTTTTAGGTAATAGCTTGATACCAGCAAATGGCAATGTTCACGTTAAGATTCTAAATACGAATAGTAACAATGTTGTATTGAAAAATCTAGATTTTGAAACTCAACCACTAAAAAACTATAATATATTTGCCTGTAAAATCAATAATAAGACTGACAAAAATAGACTAGATACGTTACTAAAAACTTTAGACATTGGTTGTAACGACCCAGATGCCAAGACATCAATAATAAATATTATACAAAAATACAGTGACATTTTTCATCTCCCTGGAAAACACTTAAGTACAAATAATTTTTACACGCAGACAATACAAACAACAGATTCGACCCCAGTACACATTAAAAATTACAGACTTCCACAAACACAGTTAACAGAGATAAATGAACAGGTTGACCAACTTTTATCAAACAACATAATCGAACATTCAGTAAGCCCCTACAACTCACCATTACTATTAGTTCCCAAAAAGTCAACAGATGACAGCAAAAAATGGCGACTTGTAGTAGACTTTCGCACATTAAATGAAAAAATTGTAAACGATAAATTCCCACTTACAAAAATAGAAGACGTTCTCGACCGTCTGGGAAGAGCTAAATACTTTTCGACTTTAGACATGACCAGCTCTTTCCACCAAATTAACTTAGACAAAGACTTAAGACCGTTAACTTCTTTTTCAACTGGAAATGGACATTTCCAATTTCAACATTTACCATTTGGATTGAAGATATCGCATTAAGTGGCTTAGATACAGAAGCTTTTATTTATGTAGACGATATAATTGTTTTCGGTTGTAGTTTAGGACATCAGAACGACAATTTAATAAAAATTTTTGACAGATTAGGAAAATATAATATAAAATTAAATTCACATAAATGTTGTTTTTTAAAGCCAGAAGTCAATTACCTTGGGCATCTTATAACGGCCAATGGTATAAGAACTGACCCGTCTAAAAATAAAATTATAAAAGAATATCCAACACCAAAAAACGCGGGCGAAGTACGAAGATTTGTTGCTTTCTGCAACTACTACCGTCGATTTATTCCTAGATTTGCAGATATTGCTAAAAATTTAAACTCATTGTTAAAGAAGAACACAAAATTTGACTGGAATGAAAATTACCAGAACTCTTTTGAAGAGCTAAAAACAAAACTTTTAAACCCACCGATACTGCAATATCCCGATTTCAATAAACCCTTTATACTCACCACAGATGCTTCTAATTACGCTCTTGGTGCAGTCCTATCGCAAGGCGAAGTAGGCTCAGACTTACCAATTTCGTACGCAAGCAAATATCTTGCAAAACATGACCTAAACAAGCCAATTATTGAGAAAGAGCTCTTAGCTATACATTGGGCAATATATTTTTTTCAGACCCTACCTCTACGGTAGAAAATTTTCGGTTCTAACAGACCACCGCCCGCTAGTGTCTCTTTTCTCTCATAACAATCCTTCTTCTAAAATGACACGCATAAGATAAGATCTTAGCGATTATGATTTCAATATTATTTATAAAAAGGGTAAAATGAATACCAATGCAGACGCATTGTCAAGAATAATTTTAAATAGTGATTCCCTAAAAACTATGATTCCAACCGGAATGGAAGATAGCAAACAAAATATGCTAGCAATTACAAGAAGTATGAACACAGATAAACATACAAAAAACACTGATTTAAACAAAAGAGAATGTCCTTCCAGCGAAAAGCCCGCAAAACTTTTTGTTTGGGATTGTAAATCCATAACAGATATAAAAAACGTTAAAAAATTAAGGTTCATTACAGAAAGAAAGTTTAAGGATACCAAAATTGAAATACATGATGAGGAAGTAATTATACGATGTAATGATAATCCACTGTTCACACCGCTGACTTTGGAGAAGCTTTCATCAAAAATGTATAATGTAGGAATAGAAGAATTAGCGCTAAAGAGAAATGATGATATATTTAAAACCATTGAAATGGATAAGTTCAAAGATATTTTTATTAACATAAAAAGAACAAACGAAAACTTAAAAATTTTAATTTATAATGAACCACAAAGAATAGTCGACAAAATAAAGCAAAACAAAATAATCGAAGAATACCACAATTCGACACACGGAGGTCATCTCGGTATAAGAAAAACAATAATGAAACTAAAACAAAAATACATATGGAAAAATATGAGCAAAATGATAAAAAAGTTCATTCTCAATTGTAACAATTGCAAAATAAAAAAAACAAACTAAACATTCAAAAGAAAATTTAACAATGATAGACACACCAAGTACCAGCTTTGAAGTAGTTTCTATCGACACAGTAGGTCCCCTACGCTTATCCAACAATTACAGATATATACTAACGATGCAGTGCAACTTAACAAAGTATGTAATAGCATGTCCAATGGAGACAAAAGACGCGAAAACTGTTGCTAAAACACTTGTTGAAAACGTAATTTTAATATACGGTCACTTTAACATTTTAAAATTGGATGGAGGTACAGAATTCCTCAATGAATTAATGTCAGAATTATGCAATTTATTAGATATTAAACAAACTTTTAGCACTAAATATCACCATGAGACTCTAGGCTCGATTGAAGGAAACCATCGAGTATTAAATGAATATTTGTTAAACTTTTGTAAAAATTAAGAATGGGACCAATGGATCACATACTTCACTTTTTCATATAACACAACACCTCATGTTGATACAAATTATACACCGTTTGAGCTAATTTTTGGAAAACTTGCAAATCTTCCAAATGATAATCGTTTCGAATCAATAGTATATAATACAGACAATTACGCACAAAAACTGAAACATAGATTAAAATATTTTTTACAAAAAGCAAATGAATTAATAAATATTGCAAAAATGAATAGAATAAAAAAAGATAAAAATATAAATCCGTTAAATTTAAATATTGGAGATAAAGTTTTGATAAAAAGGATGAATAGAAGAAAAAATCAACCTCCTTATATTGGTCCATTCATAATTGTAAACAAAAAAGGAGTAAATTCAATAGTAAATTTAAATGGAACACTTAAAGAATACCATAACAATATGTTAAAGAAATATTTGTAAAAATTATATCTTTTTATTTAAAAATTTAAATCTTGTAAAAATATGAATTATATTAAAATATTGTATAAATTTTGTGTAAAACACAAAAAAAAATTTTTTTTCATAAATTTCAAAATAATTTTTTTTTCTCTTAAGGGTGAGGGTGTAGTATACCTATACATATTATTTAACTATTTAATTTACATTAATGTATTTCATTATAAAACAAGCTTTTCTTAAAATAAGTAATAATATAAAAACCTCTACTGTAAGAATTTTCGAGAACATGCACAATAATATTCAAACTAAGTTAAAGTAATACACCTCTACGGTATGTATCACCTCATTTCATTTTTATACTAAGATATTATTCAAACAATAAGAAAATATGTTCTTTCTAAGCACTACTATCTATCTTATTCGCACACATGTACCCATATGGCTGAATACATAACATATGATATTATATAATACTTTTTACTCCTACACAAACATGTTAACATATGATTATGTTTACGTTTTCTATTAACATAAGTCTACTCACTCACACATATTAAACTATTAATACTAAATTACAAATATGTATAACGATATTCTACTATTACTTTTACACTAATTAAAGAACATATGATTCTATTTACATTCTAAACTACACAAACAATTGTTAACTAGTTTTAAGACAAAATACCGTTATGCTTACTATGAAAGGATGAACATATTTGAAAATAAATCAATTAGTTTCTGAGCTCCAAAGCTGCCAGCTAATTCTTATTTTTTTTTTAAAAGTCTTTGAGCTTTTTATAAACTGCCAACTTTTAAAAATATAAAGCCTCTGCACTTTATAGTGGACGGCTACCAAAAATATAAAACAAATTTAGAGCCAGTGGCGAATATACGCCGGCAACCATTTAGGCAGGACCTAAATAAAAATAAATATTTTATAAATAAATTACTTAGGAATATCACGAAACACTTCACCCTGTAGCGACCATTCAACGTGCTTGTCATTAGCTTACAGGATTCCTTAAATGTCGTCAAAGTACCGCATTGTGTCAGAAGTCGATCTATGAATTTCCCGATACCATCCATTTCGTCAAAATATGAAGTCAAATTGTAGAAAACCACCATATTCCAGTTCGACGTTATAATATCTACTTTGCCAATAATATCTAAATAAATCGCTGAACTGTTTTTCAATTCCATGACAGTTCCTCCTACAATTTTTACTGAGTCTAACGGTGCTGCTGAATGCTGATGAACCGTTGCCAGGAGAAATAAAATAATCATTCCAAAGGTCGAAATTAAGTGTTGATCTGACTTCCTTACTTTGGAACCACTTGTTGTCGTCATATATCCTTTTACTTTTTCCGCCTCGATTTCAGCATCCTTTAACGTTTCCAAAGGACAAATTTTATGAATAGGTCGTTTCAGAATTCCATCTTTTAATTTTAATGTCACCACTCGAACCTTTTCGTCTGCTCCAGGATGAACATCTACAACTCTCCGCATTGGCCATTTAGCAAGTGACGTATTTTCATTTTTCACCAAAACTACTTCACAAATCTACGCCTTCGATAATTTCCATTTATTTCGTTTTTGTAGGGTAAGCAAATATTCTTTCCATGTCTTCCAAAAATCCGTCCTCATTCTTTGCAACAACCTCCACCGGACTAATTCTGAATTCTGCAATCTTCCGCCTACTCTTAAAACATCATTCATGTCTATAAATGGATTCAGCGCCAATAAATCATTCTTCTTGTTTAAAGGTATATGATTCTTCAAACATCGTATCTCTTCAGGAAAGTCAATCCTTTGCTGCTGCTTAATTATAACAATTCTTGCTGCCTTAAGTTCTGTTACCATTATATTATTACAAGTTGCCTTACATTCTTCTATTGTATAATCTCCTGTCATCACATCATCCATACAAAAGTCCTCTTTGATCATTTTACTTATTTTTGATTCATCTTTATTGCAACTTTTTGCAATCTCGTGGAGCGTGCGTACCGCCAAAAATTGTGCAGATGCTATCCCATACGTAACTGTCTGTAGTTTGAATTCTTTAATGCACCTTATTTATTTTCTCTCCAAGTAGTATATTGGTACTCCTGGTCTTCCGCCGCTATTTTCACTTGTCGAATACATCTTTTCTACGTCTGCTGTCATCACATATCTCCAAAGCCTCCACTTGATGATAATATCAAATATATCTTTTTGTAGCTTTGGCCCAACCAACATAATGTCGTTAAGACTTCGACCATTTGTTGATTTTGCCGACGCATCAAATACCACTCTAAGCTTAGTAGTTGCACTGCATTCTCGTATCACCGCCTGGTGCGGAATGTAATACTTTCCCATTTTTTCTTTTTCGACTAGCCTCATGTGTCCTAATTTTATGTATTTATTTATTTATTTGATTGCTAAACCTTAACAGGTTTTATAGCAAATTTAAAATTATAAAATAAGTTATTTAATACAATTTAAAAATAAAAAGTATGATTTTGATTGAAATCATGTATTATTAACAAACTAAATAGTTTTAATAAATTGCTTAAAGTATATAATTTTATTAAAGTATAAAAAATAACGAAAAAAAAGTTAAGTCAAAATCGGTAATATCAGACATCATAGCAGGGTTGCGTTTTCAAGACAAATAAGGTCAAGTTAGCAACAATTTTTGTATCCGGCGGAGTCGTGTGACAAACAAGGTCTCATACCCAATAAAACACCACTCCAATAGGTAAATATATAATATATATCGTTCTGTCTTCCTGAAGCCGGTGAGGTCCAGGCTTGCCAGGGTGGTTATTCGACAAACTAGGTCAACTTCACCAAACCAATTTTCATAAAATAAAGAAAACCAGTTGCGAACGCAGGCACCAAGACAAACTAGGTCTTATCGGCCACTCATTTTAATATATTACAAATCGATCTAACGTAGTGTTTCAAGAGGTAAAAAGACCCAAGACACCACGGTACCTTCGACAAGTGTAGTTACAATCATCATGAAGATATGAGGCAAGTGAAGATCCCAGGTTTAGGTCCATTCAGATTATTTAGATGTTTATTCACCAAAATTTTCCATTTTACGCTTAGGTCTTTTGTACGCTTGTTATATTAATGTGTTTACAAATCACCAGATGCATCAGATATATGTTTGAAAGAACTTTACATAATCAACGACGGTACTGCAGGTAATCCATAATTTTATGTTTGATTGAGTCCATGGATTCACTTAAGGATATAACATCAGATACAAAATTAAAATCACCGCAAGCGCTTCTAAGAGGTTCATTTTGCAAATAATTAGTTCTACAAAAGTTCATGTGGAGTAACTCAAAAGATCTTCTAGGACGAAGAGGAATATTAAAATATACTTTACTCAATAAATATGGACTGTTGACATATCCATGTAAAAGTTTTGTAATCCAACAAGCATTTATCATAATTCTCCGATTTTTTAAAGAAGGAAGATTTAAGAGTTGTAACCGATATTCATAAGATGGTAAGTGAAAATCAGTATTACAATAAAGATAGCTTAAGCAAAACAAAAGAAATTGTTTCTGCACTGATTCAATGTCGTCTATGTAACAACCGTATCGTGGGCAGCAAACAACTGAAGCGTATTCTACGATAGGCCGCACTAGAGAAGTGAATAAGGTTTTCGTTATGAATGGATCATTAAACTCTTTTGCCCAACGTTTAATAAATCCTAAAGTACTATTTGCTCTATTTATTATTTTATTTACATGAATATTAAAGCGTAGTTTAGGATCCATTGTAACTCCAAGATCATTGAAAATATCTAAGGACTCCAATGGATAACCACAAATTTTGAAGGTACATTTAATTGGTGGTTTGCGCGAGAAAGACATATGCTTGCATTTCTTCATGTTGAGGTTCATACGGTTCGTTTTGCACCAGTTATGAAGATGATAAATGTCGGCTTGCAAAAATACAGCGTCATTATCATTTTTAAAAGAAAGGAAGAGTTTGACGTCGTCAGCAAACATTAAGATGCTAGAATGCATTATGACAGATGGCAAATCGTTTATAAAAAGTAGAAACAGAAGGTGCCCAAGATGACTTCCTTGAGGTACTCCTGAAGTAACAGGAAACTCATGTGATTTCTTGAGCTTAAAAATAACAGACTGTGTTCTATTGCTTAAGTAAGATTCAATCCACTTTACCAACGGTATAGGAAATCCAACAAGATGTAATTTTAAGATCAATAGTTTGTGATTTACAACGTCAAAAGCTTTGCTAAAATCCGTGTAAATAACATCAGTCTGCATGCCTTTTCCAAAGTTTTCTATAGTTTTTGATGTAAATTCGAGAAGGTTAGTAACAGTGGATTTTCCAGAAAGGAATCCATGTTGGAAAGGAGACATTAAAGATTTAACGCTATGCGATAGTCGTGATGTAACAATTGCCTCTAAAAGTTTAGGCAAAGCGCTTAATTTTGCGATGCCACGGTAGTTATCAATTAAAGACCTATTTCCGGATTTATGCAGCGGAATGATAAATGAATGCTTCCAGGCTGCAGGAAAATAGCAGGATTTTAATGATGAAGTAAATAGTGAAGAGATTGGAGTTACTAATTCTTCACAGCAGTATTTTAATATACATGAAGGTATGTTATCAGGACCACTTTTATATGATGATTTAATATTTTTTAAAAATGATAAGACTGTGTTTGTGTCAATTATTGGGAAATAAATATCCCCAGATTGAATATTGAAAGGATAACTTAAATAATCATAGGACGATGATGAATAAGTCGTCTTGAAAAAGTCAGCAAATAGATTGCAAATACTATTATCATTATCAGACTCAACAGAATTATAAATCATAAAAGAAGTATAGGAATCAATCTTACGTTTTGTGTTAACAAAGTTCCAGAAGGATTTAGCATCAGATTTGATGTTTAATTTTACTTTTGTTAAGTAGATATTATAGGATTGTTTGCATAACTGTTGGTAACTGTATTTAATCGAGGTATAGCATCCAAAATCGCATATGTTATGTGTTTTTTGAGATTTTTTATAGTATTTAGATTTCAAGTTTTTCATTTTTCTTAATTCATTTGTGTACCATACCGGACCCGATGTCAAAGAGGCTTTCCTTTGCGGAACAGCCTTAAGAAAACAATCATTGAGCGTTCTATTAAACGCATTTACCGCATCATCAAGACTCTGAGAAGATAAACTATTTGTATTAATATTTAGAATAGAATTCCAGTTTATATTAGACAAGTTATTCTTCAAAATCACGTAGTTTGTTTTTTTAAAGTTAAACTCAATAGGCGGTTGAGAATCATAGTACTGCACAGATGGTTTTGGAAAATTTAAAATAATTTCTAATGTTGGATGATGAGAATCTTCGGGTGTAACCAGAGGATCTGATTTAGACACAGAAGCAATATTGCTGTCATCAAAAAATACCAGATCAAGCAAACGATTATTTTTGTTAAAGATGCAGTTAAGTTGGAACAGGCCTTGGATTGAGAGCTCGTTTAAAAAATAATTATCAGATGAACATTCAGACGAAGGTAAAAATATTCCAGGAATTTCAGAACAGCAGTTCTAAGAAACGTTTGGCAGGTTAAAATCTCCATATTCGCGCATAAATTCTACATAATGCAATTTCAGTTGTTCATCTAGTTTCAGCCTTTTTTCTAGTCTAAGAAATCGTGCTACTGCTTGTTTTTGTGAGTCACCCAGCTCCACATCTTCTTTGAAGGGTATTTTGACTATATAGTGTTCGTTGTTGTCTTTTTTCGTTGTTGTATTATTTTTACCTCTATTATTATCGTATCCTACGTTATTATTGTAATTCCTGTTAATATTATGATTTCTAACAAAATTTCCATTATTTGCAAAATTATTTTGTCTAAATTGTCCTCTGTTTGTATTATAATTGCCTCTACCTCTGTGAAATTTATTAAAATACATGATTCGATTATTTGTATTGGGTTCTATTTCTGAAGCTATCCTAATGGCTTCTGCTAGCTTCACAGGTCTTGCTGCCATTACAACAGTTCAACTAAACCATTCTTGAATGTTGTCAAACCAATTTGATCATTTAACTTTACTATTATCTCTCGATTTGTTTCACCCTGCTCACTAATCTGTAGCTCATTTAGTGACGCTAGTAAATTTTCTATATTTGACCCGAATACAGTAGCACTCAAACTACCTTGATTTATTCGAGCAAACTCACTATGAAGTTTTGAGGTAGTCTTATTAGATCTATATGCTTGCTGAAGCGTTCTTTTAAATTCTTCAAGAGTGGTTGGTTTGCTTTCTGTTAATATTTTATTCTTTACTTTTTCAGATAGTTTCGTGGCCAGAATAAATTTTATCAATGTTTGCTTTTGTTGATCATCCTTCAAGGTATCATGATAGAATTCAATTAGACCAATATAATTGTTCAAATCACGAAAATCTCCTTGGAATTCAAGAACCAACTTGGACACAGTAATCAAATCAAATGAGGCCATGTTACTTTCTTTATTATTTTCTTTTAATTCTTTACTTTCAAATTTTTTAGGCTTTAAAAAATATTTAATTTTTTCTATTATTAAATCCAAATTTACTTCTTCCTGTCGCTCTTTAATCCTGAGTCTTATTTTCTGTAAATCTCGTAACGTATCTCTTATGTATTCTTTCGTGTAAGTTCTATTCGGACTCTTTTTCAGTTTAGTCAATATTTGCGTTGCATAGTCTATTTCCATCAAAAATCTGTTATTTATTCAATCATGTTACATTTAAGACATATTACTCCAATATCTCTATTCTTAAACCCTCTTGCTCCAATAGTCACTCTACACACAGTACACTTGAAACAGTTATAATGAAAACTTTTAGCTTTATAACTTAGATACCTAACTTTGCCTATGTCCACTATTTTCTTATTACATTTATCACAATATTTAATAAATAATATCCCAAAGCATCCTTGGTAAAAACATCTAGTCGCAAATTCTACAATATTTCCTTTAAGTATTTGTTTTATATGTATTTATGTATATAGATTTATTTATTAAAAAAAATTTTATATAATTGTTTTTTTCAAACAGTGCAAGTTTTTGTGCTATTTAAATTTATGTTCTTAATGATCTGTTTTTACATAAGTTTTAAAATGCCTATTTATAAAGAAAAATTATTACAATTACTATGAAAATAATTGATACAATCCCTATAATATTATTCATGCTGTATTCGTTGCTGCTACTGCTGCTGCTGCTGTTGCTGCTGTTGTTGTTATTGTTGTTGTTCATGGTTATTTTTGTTTGTTCCTTGGCCTTCGGGAGTACAATCGTCCATACCATTTTTTTTATCCAGTGAGCTTTACAACGGTATGTGAGCTTTACAATCGCCGCTCTTTGAATCGATATTCCTCGATCGTTAACTTCTTGGGTCCGGCCGTGACTGGTGTCGGCACATAAACCGGCGCTTGTTGAGAGGTCTCAGTCACAGCTTCTGGAATGTATTCTTCCTCCACAAAAAATCCTGGGTGGTTCAGTTGCTGGAACAATTCATCCAGCTCTTCTCTGGAGTACTGGGACATCTGGCTTTACTCCACGTATAAGTAGTTGAATGCTGCTCAATCAGTAGATTCCACACAAAAAATTTCCTAGGCTTGAGTCCGCAGGATCGCCATGTTACGTTTGGAAATATTTAAAAAGTCCTAACTAAATATTTGAAATAATGGTTTTGGCTTTTAAGCAAGCCGCGCTGTGTATAAAGGCCACAAGGCCGATTTGTGAATATAAAAAAGAAGGCAATGCTGCCGGTAGGATTTTCATGTGTATAATCATTATTTATTTTAAATTTAATTTTATTTTATAACAATTTGTAAAATTTTTCTTATTCTAAGACACACCAATTTTGCAGTCACATTTCCAACATATTTAATTAGACCAATCATTGATGTAACCAAATATGCAGACTTGCATTTTGTGTCTTCCGCAAAAATGCAATACTAAATATTTGGGCACATGCAATGACCCACATGTGCAAATTGTAATATGATCGGCTCTTTGTTAATACTAGAAGTGGCTGCTTGCGCTTAGCCAACATTCGTGATTCATTAATAATCACTATTTCTTTTATTATTTACGCTCATGCTGTTTTATTGTGTTAACTTATGTTGCACTACTCAGCTTGATCATATTGCACTCACATGTGCTCAGTGTTTCAAGGTTTGTTTACGTTGATGACCTTGCTTGTGACAAGGTGGTCTGTTTGTTATTATTATTTGTTTGTTTTTATTTGCTTCTGGGTTACGAACACAACAACTTTATAAATAAATAGCGTGGCAACCGTTGCCTAGTGGGTGAGTGCTGGCCCCTTAGCTAAAGAACCGCGGTAGCCCGGGTTCAATTCCAACTCAGACAGAAAGTTTTCTCAATTGAATTAATTTTTCTGTTCGGTCGTCACCTCTCTGCAGACAATGGCAAACCTCAGAGAGTAAAAATTGCCATGTAAAGCTTCTTGAAAACATAAGCCGTTCGTAGTCGGCACTAAACACGCACAACACAATTGATCAATAGAAGCTAGGTCAAAGTCCTTCCAAGGGCTGAAATGGCCAGTTTATTTTTATTTTTTGTTATTTTTATAAATATCCAAATAGCCAACTCTGTTAATCCAATGTCATTCGAGGCTCTGCATGACCAGCGAGATAGCTTTTATTTCCAAAATATTTCAGAAAGTGAGCTTATTAAAGCAATCTACAAATATAAAATCTAGTGCAATTGGCAATTACAACTTACCCATAAAATTCATAAAAATGATCCTTTCTTGTGTACTAAGGCACATGCAATTTTTTTAATAATATTTTAACAACTTCAACGTTCCAGTTATCCTGGAAAGTAGCTAGAGTTGGTCGTGTACCAAAGACTGGCTCGTCTCACTCATTGAATAGTCTCAGACCGATAAGTATATTGCCTTCTCTGTCCAAAGTAGTCGAAAACCTTATAAAAAATCTAGTTATAGAATAAACGAATCGTATGAGCCTTGTCGCTGACTGTCAGTCTGGGTTTAGGAATAACCACTCTACCGCTACGCTGCTACTTGGTCTAACGGATACTATTCGAGAAAATATAAATGTAAATAAAATAAGCGTGCTCGTCTCATTGGACCTATCAAAAGCGTTTGATAGGATCGATCATTACAACCTTATAAAAAAACTTAAATCTGAATTTAAATTTTCCAATTCTTTATGCATGTTTTTGTCATCCTATTTGAGTAGTCGTCAACAATATGTCTCTTATAATGGATGTGAGTCTAGTCTACTAAGTATTGTTTCTGGTGTCCCACAGGGCTCTGTGCTCGGTCCACTTTTGTTTATGTTATATGTCAATGGTTTAGTTGGAGTCCTCGATGCTGGTACATGAACAGGTACATTTACGCTGATGATATTCAACTATTGTTCTCAATGATGCTCAGTTTTTCGATGTCCTAGAATCCACTGTGAACTATAATCTTTCATTTGTATTCTCGTGGATGTCTGAAAACTTCTTTAGTATCAATCCCTCAAAAACTCAATGTATCCAGTTTAATCCATCAAGGACCGTTACAAATGAGTTGAATATTACACTCAATGGTGAGCAAATTTATTTTGTTGAAAAAATTAAATGCCTTCGTGTTATTCTTGATTGTCATTTAACTTTCGAATCTCACATAAATGCACTTAGCTCTAAAGTCGGGTTTACTTTAATAAAACTTTATTGCACTAATATAAGGTGGCGCAAAAGTAACCTTGCGATGTTTTTTGGCTGTAATTTAAAAAAAAAATGAAAAACTTTGATTCTTCTTGTGGATTATTTTTATTTGGTCTTTTAATTTTTTTTACATCAAGTCGAGAATATGATGTCATGTAAATGGCCGCCGCCACAGTTGATTGTCATTTGAGCCCTTTTTATGGCATTTTTCATCACTTCGGCCAAAACTTCCGGCGATAGGTCCTCACATTCTTGACGGATATTGTCTTTAAGAGCTGCAAGAGTCTGAGGCTTGTAGACATAAACTCGCGCCTTCAAAAAACCCCACAAAAAGAAGTCTGAAGCGGTCAAATCAGGCGATCTTGCTGGCCAGTGCAAATCGCCAAAACGGGAGATTAGGCGCCCGGGAAATGCATCCTTCAGCATATCGGTTGTGGCACGTGCAGTGTGTGCCGTTGCACCGTCCTGTTGGAACCACATGTTTTCCAATCCCAATTCATCAAGTTGCGGCAAAAAGAACTCGTTGATCATTGCTCTGTAGCGCTCACCATTCACAGTAACCGTTTGGCCCGCGACGTCTTCGAAGAAAAAAGGTCCGATGACTCCTCCAGCGAAAACAGCACACCATACAGTGACTTTGAGCGGGTGTAATGGCTCTTCGTGGGTTACACGCGGATTTTCAGTGCCCCGAAAGCGTAAATTTTGCTTATTTACGTACCCGCTAAGATGGAAATGGGCCTCACCACTCATGATTATTTTTGATGAAAAATCATCTTCCTCTTGGTGGTGATTAAGGATGGCTTGAGCGTATGTTAGACGCGATTGGCGGTCAGCAGCTAACAGCTGGACTTTGTACGGAAACATCTTCAAATCGTGTACCAAAATTCGCAGTAAAGACCGTCGACCGATACCCATTTGCGTGGCACGTCGTCTGATCGATGTCGACGGCGCTTCCATAACATCCTCGGCTACAGCAGCAATATTCTCTGCAGAACGGCTACTCCGGGGTCTGCCACGCCTGGCAGCATCTCGTATTGTGCCAGTCTCTTCGAGGCGAGCGGCTAAACGTCGCAGTGTTTCACCAGTAGGCGTTGGGCGTCCAGGAAATCTGCGACGAAATTCACGTTGTGCCAAAGTCACTGACCAATTATTGGTCAAATAAATAGTCACCAATATTCCACGTTCTGGAGCAGTGTAGCGTAACATTGTTTATTAACGTGTATTTCGCATGTGTTTTTATTTATTTATTTATTTATATGTTTTTATTTATTGTGGGGTCATTCTTCATAAATTTTGGGGTGCTATTTCCTTAATGTTAGGATTTGATTCCGTTTTAAGATTTGAGGCCTTTTATTTTGGGGTGCATTTTTGCGCAGCCTTTTAAGAAACTGGCATATTTAAGTTTGGGTCCTTATTGGAGTTTATTTCTGGCATAGTTGAAGAAAAGTGAAAACTCAAATTTTACAATTTTACATTTAATTTTAAATTGCAGGCCACTTTCAAGTGGTTTGGATGTTATAGGGTTTCAAAATTGTAAAAATTGGCCTGAAAAACTTGTGATAATTTTTATTTCCATACAAAACTAATAAGTATGGGTATCAAAAGAAAGGTTATTCTGTTACCTATTCAACAAGCTATTTATCATAAAAATCCATGAATTACTTTAAAAGATATATTATTTTACGTATTATGCATAGCTTACAAAAATTAGGTTTTATTACAAAGGGAATTATATCCAGAAGTACTGTAGACAGCATAGCATAACTGAGGGTTGTAATCCTTGAGCAGCGGCCGAAGGCCGCAAATGAAAAAGATAATTCATTTGAACTTCCAGCAACATGTATATATTCATATATAGAAAAACAAATTTTCACATTTGAAGCCACAAGTTATACTTCGTATATCTTAAAGTACTCAAAGGATTTCATTTATTGATATCTCATTTAATAGATCACATTTAAACCTTTTAAATAGTAGACATTTTATGTACATTTTATTTCACATTAAAAAAATTTGGTCGTTTTCATATACATACTTGAAATAGTAATTTTTTGCAACTTCTAAACCAGTTGAGAGAAATTTTTTCAGAAATGGCTTTAAAACATATGATTTAAAATTTTAAAATTCGAGTTTTCATTATTCTTCAATTGTTCCTTTATTTCATAGGACCTTGTTCCATGATTAAGTATAGCCCCAATTTTGGGGCCTTATTTCATTTTAGGTTGGGGCTTTATTTCGTCGAATTGGGGCTTTATTTCGTAAGGTGTTATTTCATAATGAAATAAAGCTCCATATTTGGGGCCTTATTTCGTTTTTGTTTTGGGGCTTTATTTCCTGAGCCCTTATTTCACAGAGCCGTTGAATTTGATGTAGGTAAATGTGTGTCGCAAATTAATTCAAATGCAATGGCTGCTGATGGTATTCCCATAAAATTTATTAAAATCTTACTGCCCCATATTATAAGCCCTCTAACTCACATTATTAATTCGTCTGCAAATTCGTACAAATTCCCTGATGTATGGAAAGTCGCCATTGTTCTTCCAATAGCAAAGAAGCAATATCCATCTAGTCCCAATGATTTTAGACCTATAAGCATCCTTTCACCGTTAGCAAAAATTTGTGAAAAACTAATGGCTCAACAAATAACGGACCACTTAGTCAATAATAAACTTTTATCTCCTTTTCAATCTGGTTTTCGTGCTGGGCATAGTTGTTCGTCTGCAGTTGTTAAGATAATTGATGATATACGGCCACATTATGATGCTGGGTCTATGACGCTTTTGTGCTTGTTAGATTTCTCGAAAGCGTTTGATAAAGTTAATCATCAAATTTTGTGTCGTAAGCTTAAGTCATTATTTGGTTTCGGTGAAAGTGTCGTTAATTTAATGTCCAGCTACTTGTGCAATAAGTTTCAAAAAGTTAAAATTGGTCAATTGAAGTCAGGCTAGACGCCCGTCTTAAGTGGTGTCCCTAGGGTACTATACTTGGCCCCTTCTATTATCTATGTTTTTAAATGACATTTTTTTCTGTTAGTAATCATGCTACTGTTCACGCATACGCTGATGATGTCCAATTGTATCTTTCACGTAGAACTGGTGTAAAGTTTTATTTTGAAATTTTTGTTTTTAATTAAAAGGACCTGCCTCAAAAATTTTGCCGGCGCTTAGTTACGCCACTGGCTCTAAGTTTTTATATTTTTTCTTTTAAAAACAGCCGGCATGAAAATGCACTTAGGCTTAGAAATAAAAAGATCAAGCTGATTTAAAGCTCGAGAAACTAATGATCTTTATTTTCAAATTCTTGATACTTATAAAGACAAAAAACGGTATTTTGAAAAAGTGCATAATTTTAACATAAAAAGTGCGTGAGTGAATAATAAATATAAACTTGTATTTGTAACTTTAGTAACTGCAAACATTTTATATTAGAATTTAATAAAATTTATTATGAATTACAAGAATTCATAAAAAAATTTAAAAACACGAAAAGAAGATAAAATAAATTTAGATTTATGATCGGTTTGGGAGGAAGAAAGTAATTTGCCAAAAATATCACACTTTGACATAAATGTAGTAGGTAAAAACCTACCAGTTTTTAAAGGAATTTATGATGAATTAGATGATTTTATAGTGAAAGCAGAATTGCTTCATGATTTAGTAAAAGATGAAGATAAGGCCATTTTTATTAAGTATGTATACAACTTTAAATTAACAACCCAAGTTAGAAGTATACTTGGACGTTTGAACAGACCTTTGACGTTAATTGAATTAAAATCTTTATTGGTGAAATCTTATCCCAATCCAAAAACAGTACAGCAAATGCTAAATGAATTTATTTCTATATCACAGAATAATCTAACAATTTCCGAATATAGAGAAAAAATAACAGAATTAGCAGAGCAATTAAGCAATTTAGAGCTACAAAGCTTAGAGAAACCCAGTCAAGAGACAAAAGATGCAATATATAAGGTCAACGAAAGTATGGCACTTAATATTTTTTCTAAAGGGGTCAGGACAGAATATAAAACTATTTTACAGGCGAATCCGCCAAAAACTTTTAATGAAGCAACTGAAAGATGCTTGAATATTGAGCAAAATCTTTCAACAGATAGAAACAATATTTTACATATACAGAACAGAAATAATTCAAGAAATTATAATGAGCAAAATAATAGATTTAATCAAAACTTCAAAAATTACAATAATCAACATTTTTCCAACAGAGATAATAACAATTATAGAAATAATACATTTCAAAACAGAAATCAAAATTTTTCAAATAATAATTACAGAAACAATAATAATTTTCAAAACAACAATCAAAATAACAATTACAGAAGAAACAATTTTCAAAATAACAATAATTTTCACCGTGAAAACGGAAATAATAATCATAATTTTATAAACAATAATAACAGAAATAATAATTTCAATAGAAATACAAATTTTAGAAACAGCAACAATGCGCAGGGAAACGGATATGGCCGGGTAGCAGGAATTGTTACCCACAGAGGCCAAAACTGATCCTACAACTTACTAAAAATTTAACCAATTTTACTATATTAAAGTGCAAAAATACTAATGAGAATCTGAAATTCCTAATAAACACGGGAGCAGATATTTCTATCTGCAAGAAAAGAAGCGTGAATAAAATAGAAACAAGAAATATTTCAACAATAACTGGTATAACAAATGAAAGTATAGAGTGCATAGGCACATCATATTTAAATTTTTTAATTGAAACGGAGGAAATAACACACAATTTCCACATAGTAGAAAATGAATTTCCAATATTAACAGATGGCATAATAGGGCGTGACATGTTGAGAAAGTACATGTCGAAAATAGATTTTGAAACGTACACGGTAACATTTTTAATAAATGAAAAAGAAATAACATTACCAATAATTTTACATTATAAAAATTTTACGGTACCTGCTCGATCAGAAGCAGTGGTCCCCATAAATATTAGGGTTAATGAAGATAGTTTAATCCTTAACAAAGAAATAAATAATGGAGTCTTCATTGCAAATAGCATAATACCTGCAAATGGCGTAGCACACGTGAAAGTTTTAAACACGACAGAAGAAGAAATAAATTTAGAGGATATAAACATAGAAACAAAACCATTAAAAAACTACAACATATTTACAAGCAAAGAAACTAATAAATTTAATGCACATAGATTACAAGAACTTCTAAAAACATTAGACATTGGATGCAACGAACCGGAGGCAGAAAAATCAATAATTGACATTTTAAAACAATTCCAAGATATATTCCACCTCCCCGGAGAACCATTGACAGTGAACAATTTTTACACGCAAGAAATTCATACTACTGATTCATCAGCGGTATACATAAAGAACTACAGACTCCCACATACACAAATGACAGAGATCAACGAACAAGTAGACAAGCTTTTAAAAGACAACATTATTGAACACTCGGTTAGCCCTTACAATTCGCCACTTTTAGTTGTTCCAAAAAAATCAAATAATGATGAGAAAAAATGGAGATTAGTGGTCGATTTCAGGAAACTAAACGAAAAAATAGTTAACGACAAGTTTCCCCTTACAAAAATAGAAGACGTACTAGACAAATTAGGAAGAGCTAAATACTTTTCGACGTTGGACATGACTAGCTCCTTCCACCAAATACGATTACACGAAGACTCACGACCACTAACTGCCTTTTTATTAAGTACGTTTAAGCACCAAGTTAAGCAACCAAACGTACACAAACTATTTGGTTGCACTGTATTTATGTTTGTTTATATTCACCACGCACAATGACCCATAATGTTTTTGTTTATTTGTGACCATACTTCTTGTTATAGCCAGTATTTTGCTATCATCCGTTCCTGTCGGAATCATAGCCTGCAATGAATCGCTGTTTAGTACTATACGAGATAATGCGTCAGCATTAGTATTCATGCTGCCTTTCTTGTATATAATTTCAAAATTGTAGTCGCATAAGTCTAATCTAATACGTGTCATCTTTGATGACGGGTTTCTATGGGAAAATAGAGACACCAAAGGTCTATGATCTGTTACTACTAAAAATTTGCGACCATAGAGGTATGGTCTGAAAAAATTTATGGCCCAATGTATGGCCAATAACTCTTTTTCTATTATCGGTTTGTTTAAATCGTGTTTGTTGAGAGACTTGCTCGCGTATGATATTGGTAGATCTAAACCAATATCACCTTGTGACAAAACAGCACCTAACGCATAATTTGAGGCGTCTGTTGTCAGTACAAATTGTTTTTCAAAATTTGGGTATTGTAATATCGGTGGGTTTAGTAATTTTGTTTTTAACGTTTCGAAAGCATTTTGACAATCTTCAGTCCAATTAAATTTAACATCTTTTTTTAGTAGTGAGTTCAAAACTTTAGCTATTTCTGCAAATTTGGGTATGAACCTCCTATAATAATTGCAGAAAGCAACAAATCTTCTGACTTCATCTGTGTCTTTTGGCACAGGGTAATTTTTAATGATTTTATTTTTTGCTGGGTCAGTTTTAATGCCCTTGGCTGTTATTAGGTGTCCTAGATATACAACCTCTGGTTTCAAAAATGAGCACTTGTGTGCATTTAGTTTTAAATTAAATTTCCTCATCCTTTCAAAAACTCTAGCTAAATTTTCATTGTGATGCCCTAAACTGCATCCAAACACAATAATATCGTCTACATATAAAAATTCTTCAGCATCTAAATCACTCAATGCTATTGTTAACATGCGCTGAAAGCTGTTGGACGATATTTTTAATCCAAAAGGTAGGCGTTTAAATTGGTAATGTCCGTTATTTGTTGAAAAGGCAGTTAGTGGTCGTGAGTCTTCGTGTAATCGTATTTGGTGGAAGGAGCTAGTCATGTCCAACGTCGAAAAGTATTTAGCTCTTCCTAATTTGTCTAGTACGTCTTCTATTTTTGTAAGGGGAAACTTGTCGTTAACTATTTTTTCGTTTAGTTTCCTGAAATCGACCACTAATCTCCATTTTTTCTCATCATTATTTGATTTTTTTGGAACAACTAAAAGTGGCGAATTGTAAGGGCTAACCGAGTGTTCAATAATGTTGTCTTTTAAAAGCTTGTCTACTTGTTCGTTGATCTCTGTCATTTGTGTATGTGGGAGTCTGTAGTTCTTTATGTATACCGCTGATGAATCAGTAGTATGAATTTCTTGCGTGTAAAAATTGTTCACTGTCAATGGTTCTCCGGGGAGGTGGAATATATCTTGGAATTGTTTTAAAATGTCAATTATTGATTTTTCTGCCTCCGGTTCGTTGCATCCAATGTCTAATGTTTTTAGAAGTTCTTGTAATCTATGTGCATTAAATTTATTAGTTTCTTTGCTTGTAAATATGTTGTAGTTTTTTAATGGTTTTGTTTCTATGTTTATATCCTCTAAATTTATTTCTTCTTCTGTCGTGTTTAAAACTTTCACGTGTGCTACGCCATTTGCAGGTATTATGCTATTTGCAATGAAGACTCCATTATTTATTTCTTTGTTAAGGATTAAACTATCTTCATTAACCCTAATATTTATGGGGACCACTGCTTCTGATCGAGCAGGTACCGTAAAATTTTTATAATGTAAAATTATTGGTAATGTTATTTCTTTTTCATTTATTAAAAATGTTACCGTGTACGTTTCAAAATCTATTTTCGACATGTACTTTCTCAACATGTCACGCCCTATTATGCCATCTGTTAATATTGGAAATTCATTTTCTACTATGTGGAAATTGTGTGTTATTTCCTCCGTTTCAATTAAAAAATTTAAATATGATGTGCCTATGCACTCTATACTTTCATTTGTTATACCAGTTATTGTTGAAATATTTCTTGTTTCTATTTTATTCACGCTTCTTTTCTTGCAGATAGAAATATCTGCTCCCGTGTCTATTAGGAATTTCAGATTCTCATTAGTATTTTTGCACTTTAATATAATAAAATTGGTTAAATTTTTAGTAAGTTGTAGGATCAGTTTTGGCCTCTGTGGGTAACAATTCCTGCTACCCGGCCATATCCGTTTCCCTGCGCATTGTTGCTGTTTCTAAAATTTGTATTTCTATTGAAATTATTATTTATGTTATTATTGTTTATAAAATTATGATTATTATTTCCGTTTTCACGGTGAAAATTATTGTTATTTTGAAAATTGTTTCTTCTGTAATTGTTATTTTGATTGTTGTTTTGAAAATTATTATTGTTTCTGTAATTATTATTTGAAAAATTTTGATTTCTGTTTTGAAATGTATTATTTCTATAATTGTTATTATCTCTGTTGGAAAAATGTTGATTATTGTAATTTCTGAAGTTTTGATTAAATCTATTATTTTGCTCATTATAATTTCTTGAATTATTTCTGTTCTGTATATGTAAAATATTGTTTCTATCTGTTGAAAGATTTTGCTCAATATTCAAGCATCTTTCAGTTGCTTCATTAAAAGTTTTTGGCGGATTCGCCTGTAAAATAGTTTTATATTCTGTCCTGACACCTCTAGAAAAAATATTAAGTGCCATACTTTCGTTGACCTTATATATTGCATCTTTTGTCTCTTGACTGGGTTTCTCTAAGCCAAAGAAGTAAAATATAAGGAAATGGTGTTGCTTACACATACACTGTACGTGAACTGTCGCACCATTCGTAAATTGTGCGAGCGAGAAAGAGTGTGTTTTTTGACAGTTTTGAGAACCCTGGCATCTGATTGGAAGACTCCTCAGCAAAATAGTTGAAAATAATTTAATTTTAAGCATTTTTCACTGCTTAAAAAGCAACAAAATTAAAGAAAAAAAACCACTAAAACAAATGCAATATGAGTTGTGCGGTTAAGAGTTGTAATAGTTCCCGAAAACTTCAAAACAATGCGCATTCGTTCCACAGGTAAATATGTCCATACGGTTTAAATTCTTTTAACAAAAGTGCTTTATTTAGTTTCTAACGATATTTTTTTAACTTATTTGTGTTAGAAATGTTTATATTTCTTATTAAAAATGGTTTAAAAATGTAAATTAGACCCCGTTGATTTTGCGCCAGTTTGATCAAACCACATCTGTCAAAACACAAACACTGCTTCAGGGGCGCAGTCATTTTTCGCAGTTGAATACATGTTTGGGGCGCTCTTGTTTTCAGCATAGTGAATCAGATTTAGTACCTGTTTGTTAAATTTTTCTGATATTTACACAACAACTAGGCAGAAACACCCAAAAAATAAGGATTTTAAAAAATTAACCTAATATAATTTGTAATTAAAGTTTAAGTTTAGAATTTGTAGGCCTTCAAATATAGAAAAATTACCTAAAAATCTTGCAGTTTTTTTAGTTTTTCAACAAAACTAAGCTTTATGGGTATTAAAACAAAGGTAATGTGCGTATCTATTCAACGAGGTGTCAAATTTAGAATTCCATAAGAATTCATTAAGATATAATTTTTTTATAATTAGAATTTGTCTGAAAGACAAGTGGTTTTTCTTTTAAGAAAGCAATACATTAAAAAGAGAATTATTAAAAAGATAACTACATTCAGAACTGCTGTAGACAGAGAAGCCTGTGTGGTACTTACTGAGGTTTGTAAACCCTAAGCAGCATCCGAAGGCCTCCTTTTGATACATTTATTTTTTTTTTAAATTTGGAAAAACCTCGCGATTTTAAGTAAAAAAAGGGTTGTATCTTAAATGCATGTATTTTTATGTTTGATATCTTGTTGAAGAGATACTTGTATTATCTCTCTTTTGATACCCATAAAGTTTAGTTTTGTTGGAAAACTTAAAAAATCAGCTAAATTTTTAGTATACTTTTCCATTTTTTTCCACTTTTTCCACTTTTGGATGCCTAAAACTTCTAAGCCAATTGCGACCGATCAAAATTTTTTTTAAATAATTAGAGTTGTTGCTATTCTTGAAATGTTTCTAAAATTTTAATGCATAAGAACAAACTTTAACAGTTTGGGCCTTCTTTTACGATACAACCGAATACGGCCCTTTGTGATTGTTTCTGTATTTGTGTGAACCAATACCAATAAAGAAAATACCACACTTTTCTGCTATTACAGCACTTCCTTATATTTTACTTCTTTGCTCTAAGCTTTGTAGCTCTAAATTGCTTAATTGCTCTGCTAATTCTGTTATTTTTTCTCTATATTCGGAAATTGTTAGATTATTCTGTGATATAGAAATAAATTCATTTAGCATTTGCTGTACTGTTTTTGGATTGGGATAAGATTTCACCAATAAAGATTTTAATTCAATTAACGTCAAAGGTCTGTTCAAACGTCCAAGTATACTTCTAACTTGGGTTGTTAATTTAAAGTTGTATACATACTTAATAAAAATGGCCTTATCTTCATCTTTTACTAAATCATGAAGCAATTCTGCTTTCACTATAAAATCATCTAATTCATCATAAATTCCTTTAAAAACTGGTAGGTTTAAAAACTTTTAAAACCTTTAAAAACTTACCTACTACATTTATGTCAAAGTGTGACATTTTTGGCAAATTACTTTCTTCCTCCCAAACCGATGATAAATCTAAATTTATTTTATCTTCTTTTCGTGTTTTTAAATTTTTTTATGAATTCTTGTAATTCATAATAAATTTTATTAAATTCTAATATAAAATGTTTGCAATCTTCTTAAGTTTCATATTTGACTATTTCGTTTTTCAAATTTTCAATTTTTTGCAATTTAGCTTTTTTTATATTCTTCAGTATAAGTTCGAGTTTTACTTTTTCTTAAATTTTTCTTTAATTTTTCAAGAAAAATAAATGTTTTCTTTAATTATGTCCATAAATTTATGTCATGACATCAAAACATTAAAATTTTTAATTTTTTATTTCATTTGAATCACCCTGTGATTCACCCTGTGCAATGATTAATTGCGAATATGAGTATAAAGAAAAAGTAAAACTGACGTTTCAGTTTTATGAATGAAGAATATAATGGCGGTCGTAAATATTTTAGCTTTTCGCGTAGTGGAAAAAAAAGTTTATTTTTATGCAAGTGTCGGTCGCGACTTAATATTCAAAGAAAAGGTAATTTTAATAAAGTATAGCAAACATATTATATTCCGTGCGCGTAGTTTTCGTTTAGCATATATTCGGCTAAATATATGCATTTAATTTAAGTTAAGTGTAGTGTTTTAAGGCAAAAAAAAAAATAAATGTAAAAAGAAAGAAATGTCGTTGTTGGCAAACATTTTGTTTACTAAAATTTTGCCAAGTGCTTGTGTATGCGTGAAAAAAAGTGCAACAAGTTGTTATTGAAAAGAAAAAAAAGTTTCGTGTTTGCTGTTTTGTATACAAAATTCAATAATATAGATAAAAATATGAATTTAATTCATTGAGTTTTTGTTAATTAACATTAATAATATTCAGAACAATAAATCGAAAAAATTTCAGAAAGTGTTATTAGATTCTCAGTGTTTTGCCGTCGGCATTTTACTTTTTATTATTTTCTTCATTTATGTATTGGGAAAAATTTCTTTATAATAATAATAAATATAATAATTCATATCAATAAAGTTAAATTAAAAATTCTCATTTTTGTTGTTTTTAGTTTAAACAATTTATTGGAGACAAGTATTTTTCTTTAGTCTCTGTTGCCCTCGTAGTGGCTCTTTAGTTGGAACTCCAGTTCATCGATGTTTTCCATAGTCCTGGCTGCTTAAATCTGCATATCCACGGTACGGTATATGGTTACGCGTCGATCGTAACAATCAGGTACGTGCTCAGGCACATTCTGTTTTGCCGTCGGCAAACTCTTATTGCCATGAGTTGGCAGGATCGCCATGTAATCGGTGGGTTTAGTTTTAATGCCCTTGGCTGTTATTAGGTGTCCTAGATATACAACCTCTGGTTTCAAAAATGAGCACTTGTGTGCATTTAGTTTTAAATTAAATTTCCTCATCCTTTCAAAAACTTTTCCTAAATTTTCATTGTGATGCCCTAAACTGCATCCAAACACAATAATATCGTCTACGTATAGAAATGCTTCAGCATCTAAACCACTCAATGCTATTGTTAGCATGCGCTGAAAGCTGTTGGACGATATTTTTAGTCCAAAAGGTAGGCGTTTAAATTGGTAATGTCCGTTATTTGTTGAAAAGGCAGTTAATGGTCGTGAGTCTTCGTGTAATCGTATTTGGTGGAAGGAGCTAGTCATGTCCAACGTCGAAAAGTATTTAGCTCTTCCTAATTTGTCTAGTACGTCTTCTATTTTTGTAAGGGGAAACTTGTCGTTAACAATTTTTTCGTTTAGTTTCCTGAAATCGACCACTAATCTCCATTTTTTCTCATCATTATTTGATTTTTTCGGAACAACTAATAGTGGCGAATTGTAATGGCTAACTGAGTGTTCAATAATGTTGTCTTTTAAAAGTTTGTCTACTTGTTCGTTGATCTCTGTCATTTGTGTCTGTGGGAGTCTGTAGTTCTTTATGTATACCGCTGTTGAATCAGTAGTATGAATTTCTTGCGTGTAAAAATTGTTCACTGCCAATGGTTCTCCGGGGAGGTGGAAAATATCTTGGAATTGTTTTAAAATGTCAATAATTGATTTTTCTGCCTCCGGTTCGTTGCATCCAATGTCTAATGTTTTTAAAAGTTCTTGTAATCTATGTGCATTAAATTTATTAGTTTCTTTGCTTGTAAATATGTTGTAGTTTTTTAATGGTTTTGTTTCTATGTTTATATCCTCTAAATTTATTTCTTCTTCTGTCGTGTTTAAAACTTTCACGTGTGCTACGCCATTTGCAGGTATTATGCTATTTGCAATGAAGACTCCATTATTTATTTCTTTGTTAAGGATTAAACTATCTTCATTAACCCTAATATTTATGGGGATCACTGCTTCTGATCGAGCAGGTACTGTAAAGTTTTTATAATTTAAAATTATTGGTAATGTTAGTTCTTTTTCATTTATTAAAAATGTTACCGTGTACGTTTCAAAATCTATTTTCGACATGTACTTTCTCAACATGTCACGCCCTATTATGCCATCTGTTAATATTGGAAATTCATTTTCTACTATGTGGAAATTGTGTGTTATTTCCTCCGTTTCAATTAAAAAATTTAAATATGATGTGCCTATGCACTCTATACTTTCATTTGTTATACCAGTTATTGTTGAAATATTTCTTGTTTCTATTTTATTGACGCTTCTTTTCTTGCAGATAGAAATATCTGCTCCCGTGTCTATTAGGAATTTCAGATTCTCATTAGTATTTTTGCACTTTAATATAATAAAATTGGTTAAATTTTTAGTAAGTTGTAGGATCAGTTTTGGCCTCTGTGGGTAACAATTCCTGCCTAATCCGTTTACCTGCTCATTGTTGCAGTTTCTAAAATTTGTATTTTTATTGAAATTATTATTTCTGTTGTTATTGTTTATAAAATTATGATTATTATTTCCGTTTTCACGGTGAAAATTATTGTTATTTTGAAAATTGTTGCTTCTGTAATTGTTATTATTTCTGTAATTGTTATTTTGATTGTTGTTTTGAAAATTATTATTGTTTCTGTAATTATTATTTGAAAAATTTTGATTTCTGTTTTGAAATGTATTATTTCTATAATTGTTATTATCTCTGTTGGAAAAATGTTGATTATTGTAATTTCTGAAGTTTTGATTAAATCTATTATTTTGCTCATTATAATTTCTTGAATTATTTCTGTTCTGTATATGTAAAATATTGTTTCTATCTGTTGAAAGATTTTGCTCAATATTCAAGCATCTTTCCGTTGCTTCATTAAAAGTTTTTGGCGGATTCGCCTGTAAAATAGTTTTATATTCTGTCCTGACACCTTTTGAAAATATATTAAGTGCCATACTTTCGTTGACCTTATATATTGCATCTTTTGTCTCTTGACTGGGTTTCTCTAAGCTTTGTAGCTCTAAATTGCTTAATTGCTCTGATAATTCTGTTATTTTTTCTCTATATTCGGAAATTGTTAGATTATTCTGTGATATAGAACTAAATTCATTTAGCATTTGCTGTACAATTTTTGGATTGGGATAAGATTTCACCAATAAAGATTTTAATTCAATCAATGTCGAAGGTCTGTTCAAACGTCCAAGTATACTTCTAACTTGGGTTGTTCATTTAAAATTGTAAACGTACTTAATAAAAATGGCCTTATCTTCATCTTTTATTAAATCATGAAGCAATTCTGCTTTCACTATAAAATCATCTAACTCTTCATAAATTCCTTTAAAAACTGGTAGGTTTTTACCTACTACATTTATGTCAAAGTTTGACATTTTTGGCAAATTAGTTTCTTCCTCCCAAACCGATGATAAATCTAAATTTATTTTATCTTCTTTTCGTGTTTTTAAATTTTTTATGAATTCTTGTAATTCATAATAAATTTTATTAAATTCTAATATAAAATGTTTGCAATCTTCTAAAGTTTCATATTTGACTATTTCGTTTTTCAAATTTTCAATTTTTTGCAATTTAGCCTTTTTATATTCTTCAGTATAAGTTCGATTTTTACTTTTTCTTAAATTTTTCTTTAATTTTTCAAGAAATATTATGTTTTATTTAATTATGTCCATAAATTTATGTCATGACATCAAAACATTAAAATATTAAATTTTTTATTTCACTTGAATCACCCTGTGATTCATAGTGCCAATAAATCATGCATGCCAACATTTAAACATGTGTCTGCAATGATTAATTGCGATTATGAGTATAAAGAAAAAGTAAAACTGACGTTTCAGTTTTATGAATGAAGAACATAATGGCGGTCGTAAAAAGTTGCGCGTAGTGTGTAAAAAAAAAGAAAATCTTTGTATAAATCGTTGTATGTAATTTTTAGCAAAGTGTTTTAATCGTGCGAGTTATTTTCGTTTTTCGATAAAGATATACGTTTTTAAGTAATTTAAGTGTAGTGTGTGTATGTGTGCAACTAAATGGTAACTTCGTTTGAAAGTGGAAAAAAAAATGGATTTAATTTAATGCACTTTCTATTATTTATTCAAATAAAATGTTATAAAATCTAAATTGTAGTGTTACATAGGAAAACTTATTTTTTGTTTGTTATTATTTTCTGTGTTTGTCCATTTCTTCTTCCAATGCGTCAATTTGCAACCAGAGCGTGCTCGCTGTGTGCCACGGTGGTGGAGGGTCGGCGTTAACAATGCGTCGCCTAGTAGCGATGGCCTTACGGAGCTTCACCAAACGACCACCTCGTCTATGTTTCGGTTTTGCCATTGGTGGAATCGTCGTCAGCCGTGCGTCTTTCTTTTTTGTCTGACGCTGACGGTATTCTTCAATCGTAAGAGGTTTTGGCCGCTGATGCTCAATGCTCGATGGGACGTACACCGGTGCGTCGCCGGTTGAACCTTCCGGAACGTACTCTGGCACTGGTCGTTCTGCCGTTGGTATATTCTTCGTGTCGTGAACTGGCAGGATCGCCATGTAAAGTTTTATTTTGAAATTTTTGTTTTTAATTAAAAGGACCTGCCTCAAAAATTTTGCCGGCGCTTAATAACGCCACTGGCTCTAAGTTTTTATATTTTTTCTTTTAAAAACAGCCGGCATGAAAATGCACTTAGGCTTAGAAATAAAAAGATCAAGCTGATTTAAAGCTCGAGAAACTAATGATCTTTATTTTCAAATTCTTGATACTTATAAAGACAAAAAACGGTATTTTGAAAAAGTGCATAATTTTAACATAAAAAGTGCGTGAGTGAATAATAAATATAAACTTAATGTGTAAGTGCGTAATACAAAATAAATATAACAAAATATATAAACATTAAAAGTGCGCGAGTGAAATACATAGAACATTAGCTTAGTGCGAAAGTGCGTCTTGTAAATCAAATATATAACCACGGGTCATTGTGCGTGGTGAATATAAACAAACATAAATACAGTGCAACCAAATAGTTTGTGTACGTTTGCTTGCTTAACTTGGTGCGCACTACACTGGTCTCATTGATGACCTTGGATGCAGGTTGAATGAAGACCTCAATAATGTTAATGAATGGGCTAGAAATAATGATCTTACACTTAATTCTTCCAAGTCATATGTTCTCCCTGTTTGTAAGGTTAAGTCTTGTGTAAATTATGTTCCTGATTTGTTTATTGGATCAAATAAGCTTATTGTTGTCTAGGCTTCCATTTAAACTCTTTTATATCATGCGTTGACCATGTTAATAGTGTTGTAAGTAAAGTGTATTATGTTCTGCGTAACCTAAGATTATCTGCCAGTGTAACTCCTGTTGATATTATGCGTAAGTTGGTAATTCCACTTGTCTTACCTGATATATCTTTTTCTGAAATAGTGTATAGTAAACTAGATTCCTCATCCCAGTTAAAACTTCAGATTGCCAAGTGTTATGCCAAGTTAATTATGCCAAGTGTTATGTTTAGGTCTTCAAAAATATGATCGTATTTCCAGTTTCCGAAATGCAATACTTGGTTGTGATATAATTGCTTATCTCAAGGCGAGAAACTGCATTTACCTTCATAAGTTAATCTATAATAAAACACCAAGGTATTTGTATGATAAACTCCAGTTTGGTACGTCTAGAAGAAGCCATGTCCTGATAGTTCCGAGGTATTTTTCGCTAAAGAGTTCAAACTTGTTTTTCATCAACGCCATTAGGTTGTGGAATGGTCTGCCACGAAGTCTTAGGGAGATCAGAGGGAGAGCCACTTTTAGGCAATCAGTCCTTTCCTTCTTTTCTGCTCCTTAGATTACTTCTTTTCTACTCCTTTTTCTCATATTTCTGTTTTATTTTTCATTTACTCTTTAAGAAAACATTTTAATTTAAATATTGTGTTAATTTTATTAAGTTATTTTTTTTCTAAATTTGAGTATATTTTTCATTAATATTATTAATTCGCTTTGTGTAATGTGTGTGTGTGTCTCGCACCTTGCGACGTTGTTTCGAATTGAAACATACTCATCTCAAAACAATCGTAAGAGTCAAGAAGATGATAAAAGGAGTCAAAGATTTCGGTGGGGGTGCACATCTAGCGTTGCACTAGCTAGCTCGTCGAAATAGTTGGGGTTCTACCTAGTCCCTAACTCAACAAGGTATTACCACAATAAAATATGTGCACTTTGAGATAAACTAGAACATAAACTATAAAAGTAAAACAGAATCTAAAGAAACAAAAACCCGACAAAATTTAACTAATTAACGCTTATCTACTTCCTAATATTGAGGGTCCATGGATGTTAATTGGCCCTCATTCTTCACCCACCTTACCTTGGCAATATATTTATTTTGGTTATTGCCCCGAACGCAGGATAAACTCACAAGTTTATACCTTAATTGTAAGCATGACTAATGACGATGACGAACTAAGCAGAATGAGATCAAAGAGAAATTATAAAATTCAGTTTACGAGAAAAAATGCTATTTATTTATAAATTCAAAAATTATCAAGATAAATATTTTAAATCTTAGATCTTTCATTCCAGTACTATAAATCATTCCGTTTTAGTAGTAGAAATATAAATAAATTAAAAGAGCAACATTGTTTTAGTATTTACTGCAAAAAAAGAACATAATAAAGCATAGTTTTATAAGCAGAATAGATTAATGCAAACGAAATTTAATACAGAAGAGATTCGCGACCGCGGATCAAACTGGGAATGGAACACGGTTCATAATTAGAAAGCAAAATTTTTTTATTTTTGGTTGTTTTTGTTCGTTTGCTTCGCGTTGCTTTCTTTATGTAGGTTATTGTTGTTGTTAATTTTAATAAAAAAAATGTTTATATTAATAAAAAAAAACAGACTTACATATTCTTCTCCTTCGATGCGACGTTAAGCCTAGCGACGACGAGGTATCGACTGCTGTTGTTGTAGGATTTGCTTTATATTATGATTTAAATAATATTTAAGATATGGTGTATCTTAAAAGCTTAACTACAATTTAGTTTTAAGCACAAATTATTTAATAGAATTGATATTGTTGTGTTAAGCGTTTGCATAAATCTTAACATATTGCTTTTTTTTTATAATTTATAATTAAAGTTTCGATTAAATGAATCGATTAATGGAGTTTTCCTTTTTCAAATATTTCACGGATAAATGTAAATTTAACTTAAGTGATTTCTACTTATTTTATCTTATTTTTACGAATATTTTACGTGGTTATACAGCACTTTTGAGGATGACAACGATGCAAATTTCTGCGAGGTAGTCGAAGTCTAGACTTGCGTCTTTATGTTGGTCGGGCACAAGTCGGGGTTCGTATGAAAATTTACTCAAGCGCGATCGTTGCCAATATATTGATTATACGAAAACTGTTGGTCTCGAGGAGAAAGGCAGCAGGGAATCGTGACATGAATTTTTGTTTGCACGTCTGGTTGCTCACGTGGATCTGCACGCTAGTGGCTAGTGTTGTCTAGGCAGAATCAATTTGAGAAAGGCCCCTGCCTATGGGAAATCTTCCTTATCTTACGCGAAGACGTCCCTAGGTGTTTATCGTGGTCTCTTCGTCGCTTATTCGTCATTTGGCCAGTTCAGATTTCTTGAACCTGCAGCTTCGATTCATGGGCGCGTAGAGCAACGTAGCTGTGGACGTCCAAGCGAAGTTTCAGGTTCTGAAAGTTCAAGCGCGTGTAAAGTCAAGTATTGACAAAATAACTTACGTATTAATTAACTTACGAATTAATTTTTTTTTCTCTATTCTACGTGCTTAGTGAAATTTATATTTTGGTATAATTAAATTTCTGTACGGTCACTTTGAGGTCACTTAAGTCACTGAAAGACTTAAACTAGCCGAGTATATGCTTTTATACTGCGACATGATCGCAAATTTAGCTTGCGATCAGGTAGTGAGTGGCATGATGGTGTTAACGGCAGCTCTCACTAGGGCTTAAGTTAAATCTAATGAGTCGGTCGTAGTGATCCTCAAATGCACTGTAATTTATTTATTGTTACTTATACTTATACTTCTATTTCTTTTATTTTTTTTATTTTATTTATTTATTTGAGATTACGGTTTGTTAGAGGTAGGTATGATATTAGTTTAAGCAAGTTATTATAACGATTATAGTTCTATAAATTGGTATTTAATACCTAAAAATATACCTAAGATATATTTCTTTATTCATTAAATAATATAGTTGTAATTTTATCTCGGTATTTGAATACTAAATTGTTTTGTATCTTATAGGTTTACAAGAGTTAATCAGCCCTATTGTGAAAAGCGATTCGCCTGGATTTGTTCCCCAATTTATTGTTCCCTTATTGTGAATTACGTAGGGATTTGTTCGCATGTTCGAAAAAATCCCCCTATTGTGAACGATTTTTTTAGGTTATTTTGCTCACTTTTTTGGTGGATTTATTCACTTTATATTTGCTGGCGACTGACAGTAAACATGTTATTTTATTAAGATAAATTTATTAAAAATAATTAAATAAAGTGACTTTTTAATTGCTTCTCGATAAACGGACTTCAATTAGAAGAGCTTCTAAACTTTTGCTTTTCTGTATTTTTGCAAACTTTGAACGTCCATAACTTCTAACCTATGGCGAGCTGACTTTACTTCGCGATTTTGATCTGCAGCAAACAAACAACACATAGAAACAAAAAGAAAAGTCAAAAGTAACTGAGTTTAAGTAGAATTATTTGCAAATAGTTTCAACATTTACATTGGATCATACAACTCCAAAGGATTCGAGTGGTCCCGCAGACTTCTCCGCGAACCTCATACCACGTTCACTTCAGCAAAATTCTCTTCCAAACAGCATTCTTAACGCTATACTGTGCATTTATTATTTTAATGTTAATTAATTTTATTAATTTTTAGTTTCTTCGTCTATTATTACTAGTTTTCGTAAATTTTGGTGCGACTTCTTATTGAATTTGCAATTTATTTTGGTCACTTAAAAACAGCTGACTTTGACAACCTATGTTCGAAAGTTCGAAGTGAGCAATTACTCGGGCGGAATTCACAATCGCATGTTTTTATTCGGGGGAAGAGCAAAATTTGTAGGGAACAAAAATCCGGGCGGATTTCACAATAAGGTTAAATAGGATTAGTAAGTTAAGAATAAATTTCAGACCACAAGATTTTTGAACTAAAATCATTCAAATGAAAAGAATATATACTGCCACCAATTTGTCAAGTTCTGACATAGGGTACCAATGGTCAGCCAGAGGGTAGAGGGCAGAATGGTAAAAAACATACAGGAACAGAAACAGTGCACTTAGCATAGTGCTGTTAGCCGAACATGTAAAATGTTTAGCAACCAGAGGTGGGAATCATAGGGTGGGCGTACCATATAAACGAAAATTATTACTTAATAAGAAACCACTTTTCGCCAATAAGTCAAGCAATGAAATGGCCATTACATTTGCTTAATCTTAAGTTGATTTGAGTTGCTATTATTTCTTACTGTTTAACTATATTGTAGGGTGATGTAGACAGACGTGGGCCACAGGTTGGAGTGGGCCACCCAAGTAATTTTAAGATTAGTGACATCTATGTGAAACCGCGCACATTAATTATCGTATTTTGACCCAAGGTCACTTTTTATAAGCATTTGTGGGTTATTAACCTGCTTTCGCACTGTCCAGAGAAACGTGCTGCAGATTTTGGCGAGAAAGTTTTTAACCTCGTACCCTTTCATACGATTTGTGATCGAATTTTTATGAGAAATACTCAGGTAAATATGCAATATGTTAGTTAAACATGTTATCTTTGTAATGCAAAGTGATTTTTGCCCATCATTCACGTTGTGTTTTTGTGGAATGCATATGCAAAAAAAGGGGCTTGTAGGCAGAAGTGGGCCACTATTTGTGGACAGATATGGGCGACTTGAGTAATGCCGTTCTTTGCACTATGAAGTGTTTTTATTAATTATACAAATGTCTTATTCACTCATTTTTATCATTTTAGCCATTATGCCCCCCAAAAAAAAGGAAACCACCAAAAAAGTGGTAAATTATGAAAAATTGATTGCTGCTATAAAGCAAGTAAGGATAAATCAAATATCGGAACGTGTTACTTCTGCTGCTGCCGATATTAGCAGATCAACTTTTCAACGCTACTTGAAACTTGTTTTCAACCGATTTCCGATTGATTTTTGTATGATTTGCACTTAATTGATGCCGACAAAGCTCACAAAAAAAAATTCCATCGAGTGTGACATCTGCGACCGACCCTTCCATTTACAGTGCGTCGATATTTTTTTATTTATTTTATTTATTTATTTATTGAAATTAATGTTTACATATAAGACATAGTCTTTTAAATGCAATACAAATGAACAAATTTTTAAGAAGTTATAGGATAGTCAACCGAAAAATTACATATTTTTTAAAGCTAATAATTAAGTTATTTAAAAGAAACAAGGTGAGAACGCACTTAACTATAACAACAAAATACAAGTAACAAGCAAATCTCAAAACAAATTAAGTTATTTAAAAAGAAATAAGGTGAAAAAACACTTAATTATAACAACAAAATCCAAGTAACAAGCAAATCTGGACTTAAAATTAATTAAAAAGATGTTGATAGAAAGACGAAGAGACAGTATTAAGAAAAGTATAGAAAAATTTCATGCTTAAAGGTGTGCTTATTAGGAATACTTTTAATTCTAACAGGCAACGAATTCCACAATCTGATTGCGTTCACGAAAAATAGTCTGTTGGAGTTCAAATAATTATAGACAGGAATAGTGAGGTTTAGATTTCTATTAGATCTACAAAATTGAAGCTTCTCAAATAGATAGTTGGGTGTTTTGGTATGTATCAAGTTGTATAAGAATATGCAGTTTATAACATCTAGGTAATTAAAAATATTGCAACCAAGTATTTGATTGCTCACGTGACTGATGCGGTCAAACTTCCGGAGGCCGTAAACATATCTTACTGCGTTGTTGAAAGCATGTTGTAGCTTAAGTTTAGACCTGGAATCGATTCTACTATATACAACATCCGAGTAAGATATGATAGGCATTATGAGCTGCTGTACTAACTTTTTTCTAGTTGCGATAGGAACAAACGACGCAGTCCACCTCAAGTTCCGCAGGACGTAGTATACTTTACTTACTACAGAATTGATATGATTTACGCAGGATAGTGAGGAGTTAATGTGGTAACCAAGATTCTTCACTTTATCAACAAAATTCAATTCGACGCCATTAAGATAAATAACTGGTATCCTAGAGAGAGAGTGATTGGATTTAGAAATCGGCAAGACATATGATTTAGTTGGATTTAGCTTGAGTCTATTAGATTCAGCCCATTTAGTTATACTCATTAAGTCCTCATTCAACTTACTACATAAATCATCAACAAGGTTAACAGGTCTGGACAAGTACAGTTGAATATCATCAGCATATGCATGCATGGTAACATGCCGACATTTGCTGAAGATATCGTTTATAAATAATGTAAATAAAATCGGACCAAGTACAGAGCCTTGAGGAACCCCACAGGTTAAATTACGAAAAGCAGACAAACTATTGCCCACCCTTACTCTTTGCGATCTTCCAACTAAGTAACTGTGTAACAAACGGACAGCCATGCCAGAAAAATGAAAGTTATTTACAAGTTTCTGACACAATAGAGAATAGTCAACAGAGTCAAATGCCTTGGAAAAATCCAACAGGCAGAGTAAATTTAAGTGCCCTAAGTCGTATGTCAGCCTAATGTCATCTAAAATCTTTAAGACTGCTGTAGCACAACTGTGCCCAGGTCGAAAGCCGGACTGAAGTGAAGACATGAGGTCATATTTAGTTATGTGTTCCGAGATTTGTATTGCCATGAGTGACTCGAGAACTTTAGATAACGACGATAGCAGACTTCCAGGCCTAAAGTCAGATGGATCACAGGCATTGGATTTTTTAGCTATGGGAACAATTGTCGCTACTTTCCAAACCTCAGGGAAGCAAGAACTAGTGAAGCAGTGATTAAGAATGTGGGTTAATGGACTCAAAATGTGCGGTAATATAATTTTGATGAATTTAATAGATATTCCATCTTCACCCACGGCATTGGATTTTATTTTGTTAACACAGCGAGCAACGTCACTCTCACCAACAGAAACAAACTCAAAATTAAACAAACTTACAGATGGTAAAGTGCATGGAGTATTAGTCGACAAATTATCAGAAGATCCTGAACTAGCAATGAAATAATCATTTAGAATATCGGAATCAATATAACATTTATTGGGTTTAACACTGCATACCCCAGCCTGTCTTAAATTGTTCCAAAGCTTTTTGGAAGGCAATGATGAATCTAACTTCTTCATAAAAAAATGGCGTTTAGATGATTTAACAGTTGAGTTAGCTTCATTTCTTGCTCTTTTGTACTGCTCCCAATTAGATGTTGTGGGATTTCTTTTCCAACGATTGTAACTTCTATTCCGAGTTTTAATGGCTAACATAACATTTCTGGTAAACCACGGGCAACATCTGTTAGAGACCCTGCAAGTAATTAACGGAACATGAACATCAAATAGTGCAACAATCTTATTAATGAAAAAATTAAGCTTGTCATTAACTGAGCTAAGCGCCCAGCATTCGGACCAGTTTATCATAGACAAGTCATTATCATAAAATAGAGACCTATAATCAATTGATTTATAATCCCGAAAAGTGATAATTTTATCAATGACAACAGGTGAAAAATTTACATTTATTGTACAGAACAGAAGATCATGATCGGAAACAAAAGATATTTGGTCAAAAAACAAGACAGAAGATAGATCTGAAACAACAAACAGATCTAAAAGACTCGGCGAGGCATTATTAGCGAAGCGAGTTGGCATACTACTATTCACTGTGTGAAGACCAACTTCAGTAAGTCTATCTACAAATTGGCAAGCCAAATTATCATTGGATAACATATTAATATTAAAATCCCCACACATAACATAATGGTCATGATCGATTGCACAATATGACAGAGAGGTAAACAGTTCATCCATACAACAATTACGATACGGATTATAAACACACGACAAGAAAACTTTAACACAATTATTATAAATCTCAATATTAATAAATTCAACTCCAGAACCATTTGACATACCCAACAACTTAACATTTAAATTATTTTTAGTATATATTGCAACACCCCCGCCTTTTCTATTAGATCGATCATTCCGCCAAACCTTAAAATTATTAATCTCTAAACAGTTGTCATTTATATCTGCATGAAACCAGGTTTCAGAGACACAAATAACATCTACGGCAGAGTCCTCAAAACAGTCCCGAACATAATCAAGCTTAATGTCGTTTAGGCTTCTCGCGTTAAAATGCACAATATTTAAGCCCGAGTATTGCTTGCTAAGAACGCCAATCAAGGTGTTGTGGATATCGCTAGACCAAAGGGCAGTAGCAGCCATAAACGTTAAAATTAAAAACATTTAGAACACAACTCCAAGTATAGAAATTTATAGAGCAATCAAGAGAAATAGAAAAATAGAGATTAGAAAAATAAATAGAAAGAGAAAATAAAAACAAGGTACTTAAACTAAAACTAAGAACATACTCAAACTTAAACTCCGTCAACAGCAACACCAGTACCCGCAAAGTTCTGCAACTCTTCGATGGTGCTAATATGTATTCGCTCTCCGCCTTGTTGCAATCTAATGAAGACTTTGCCACGCAGAGTGAAGACATTAAAGATTCTCTTATTGCGTTTGCAGACAATCGCAGCATGAAGTAGTTTCCGAGCGTCGGCTGGTATGCTCTCATATAGATACACATAGTGGTCGGAGTCAATGCCTGCACCTCTAAGGTTGACTGCCTTTTTAGCTCTACGACGATAATCACCAAAAGATTTAAGAACATTATTTCTGTCATATGGTGTGTAGAATTTAACAATCACCACAGAGCTGTTGCCATTTTTTTGCCCTACTCTAAAAATATCTCTGACTGGTGGTGACTGAAAATCAATAGATCGGCAAATTAAATTAAATACACTCTTCAGATTTTCGTCTTGCAAAAGAGGCAATCCAAAAAGAACAGCATCAGAGGAGTGATCGACAGTGTTATTATTAATGGCCGCATTCAGCGCAGACAACAGTTGGCAACTGTTGTGTAAAAATTCGTTGAATGGTACATATTTGGTAGCGCTAACTAAAACTGATAGAGTAGCGAACAACGCCTTTTAATCGAGCGAACAAATTCTATGCTACATGAAGACAACTGTTTGCTTAACTGTCAGATGATGTTACTGACGCTGTTAAATTAAAAAACGCAGAAAGAACGCAGCAAATTTAAGTGAGAAACCTTTGCAATTGAATTAAATGTACATAAAAATTAAATTGAATCTAACTTCTGACGTGTAGAGTAGCAACACATTCAGAGAAAAACATCGTGAACTAAGGTAGCGCTACCATTACAGTTCACAACAGTTGTCTGCGCTGAATGCGGCCATTGTTGTTGTTGTGGTTGTTGCTGGTGTCATTCAATTGCTGAGCTAGATGATCACACCTTGCCGTAAGTGCATTCAATTGGGACTCATGAGAGTTTATTTTAGAGTTGCTCTCGCTGAGTTGGTTTTTAAGAGAACCTACCTCACTTTCAAGTCTGCTAACTAGTCGAGTGAATAGGCTGTCGGAGTGTTTATGAAGACGTTCCTCCAGAGCTCTTAGCTCTTGTTTCGCATGCGCTTTCAGTCTCTCTTCAACAGCAAGAAGTTGAGCGCTAAAAGCATTACCACTATGTGAGACTTTTGGAGTAAGCTCACTTTTATTGTTGTTGCTGATATTATTACCACCGCTGCTGTTACGGAGGCGGGTATGCATGGGAGATGGCGGCATTGATATGCAGGGCCCAAAAGAATAAACGACAGCTCAAAGCACCACTGCTGAGAAAAATGCAGAGAAGAGAGCGCAGTGAACAACCGATCATTAAAGCGTGGGTGCAAATTGTAGCGAACAATGGCAGTGCATCGGATGATTGAGTTAGTTGATTTATTCGCGGTTTACTGTATTGTTGTTTGAGTCTATTTTTTTATTTTTTATATTTTTTTTTTTATTTCACACAACTCGCTGGTTTGATGTGTGATTAAATAAAAAGTCCACAAGAAAAGCAATATTAGGATTTAAGTTTTTCTTTAATTACACGCATTATGAACACAGTTTGTCAAATCGCGTTATATAAATATTTGCCAAGTTGACCAAAGATTATGTGGCATACAATTCAGCAGCTTTAAATTGTTGTTAATTCGGTTTAAGCAAAAGAAATTCAGGAGCTCTCGATTTATGCGTCCGAACAGTATGTATTTATCAATTTTATTTCCGACAAACCGCACCGACTTCACGTGCGTCAATTGCGAGTAAGATCTGTGCTTTATCACTAAGAAATGTTTTTTCACAAGAACTTTGTAATTTCTACTTCATCACTCCTTTTTCCAGACATTGAATAAACATCATTAAAGTCCATGTTTTTTTAATTTTTGACTGTCATTTCGCATCAAGTATTTTGAATTTTGCGAATTTGACAACAGATTTGTGATCAGCGCCTCTAAAAACCCCTAGAAGAAGAATTTGAAACAGATGGCAGCATTTTTCAGATTAAAATTTTGGTGGCCCACTTCTCCCTACAATTTCGGAAAACTCGGAAAATACACTTTTCTTTTACATGAAAAAGGAAAATTCTTTACAACTGAATTTAAGAAATCTGCTGTGATGGAAAGTTGTGTCTTGAGGTACTCTTGCGATTAAAAAAAAAATTTTTTTGGAAAATTTGAATTTTTCACCATTTTACAACCGAAAATAAAAACATGGCCCACTTCTGTCTACATCACTCTACTATAAAAGAGTTTTTACTGATTGTACTTATTCTTGCTTCTTTAAATAAAAAAATAAAATAAATAAATAAAATAAATTATTCACTCAAATATACAATCTTTAGAACAATTATTACTTATAAGAAAAGTATTGACATTAAGTATTAAAATAAATATTGTTAAATGCCACTTCAATAAATATATAAAACTAAATAAATTGTGTTAACATAAAAAGTGTTTTGTGGGGTGCATTGAATTAAACAATATAAGTAAAAAGCAGTTCTAAAAATTAACAATGATTATTAGAAGAGAAAAAAAATTATTTCTGTCTAAAAAATAAATAACAAACAAAAGTTAGCTAATGGAGCGCAACAAAAATTCAACTTCCGATCCACAATTTTATTTTTCTTAAGAAAATACTCAAATTTCTTTCAAGGCGTATACTTGCAGGGAGTCTATTGTAAAGTCTATAAGATAAAATCGAAAAAAAATTACGATAGTGGTTTGTGCGAAAAACTGGAAAAGTCACGGTAGAATTCTGGTTCGTTCTTAAGTTGTAATTACCATATATGGGATTCTGCACATACCCACTTCTTTTAAAAAATATTTTTAGAACTTTAAAATAATAAAGATGCCTTAACGGTAAGATCTTTAGACGCCTAAATAGATTAATAGATAAAGTCAAGCGATTTACTTTACAGATTATTCTAACGGCAGACTTTTGTAATATTAACAGGGGACGTATATTATTCAGATAAGCACCTCCAAGGCAGCTCACACCATATTGTAATCTAGAATGAAAAATCCCGTAGTATATTTTAGTTAATGTACTTTCAAAACAAAAATGTCTTAGTTTATAAAAGCATCGTAATGAAAAAAAAAGATATTTCTTCAACAATGAAATGTGTGCGGTCCAGGTAAGATGTTCATCAACCATTACTCCTAAATATTTATAGCAAGGAACTCTTTCGACAACAAAGCAATTATTACTGCAAGGAATTTTACTGTTATAGGTTGAACCCATGTCATGACTCGTATCCGATGTTAATCTAAATCGACAGCAATCATATCCATGAAAAATGATATCAATTTCCGGCGATACTATATTGATAATATAGTATCGGCGATACTAAAAAACATTAGTTTAGTCTTCCTGCTAACAAGAAACTTATGTTCTGCAAACCAAACTCTCAGTAAATAAACGTCATGATTTATATCTGCAATTAAGTTAAGGGGGTTCACTGATGCATAGCCAATGGCTAGATCATCGGCAAAAGCAGTAACTTTACCAGCAAAATTTAGAGAAAAAAGAGAATTAATATAAACTAGAAATAGAACCGGACCAAGTACAGAGCCTTGGGGAACTCCTATATTTATACATTTAGAGTCACTTAGTTCGCTACAAATTTTTACTCTCTGCTATCTGCAATTCAAAAAGGACATAAGCCAATTGTAAATAAAATCGCGAAAGCCAACATTATGCAATTTTTTCAGAAGAATATTGTGATCAACCATGTCAAATGCCTTTGTTATATCAACAAGAGGCCAGCACAATTTTTTTTATACAAAACAAGTATTATTTGAAGTTTATAATAATTAATTGAAGATTTCTATAGTTATAAATGAGATGTACCTACAATGTACATTTTTTTAGAACTATAAAACAAAGTATTCCTGTTTTTCTTAAAGGTTTAGTATTATAAAAATAGAAATATGCATTTCGTTTTCTTTTCCTTTATTCCACACACACAGAATTCGTTCGGAAGTTTAATTATCAATTTTTGGCTTAAGTATCTATAAAATTTTAATGGTAATTGCAATAGAGATAATATCGAAAATGATATTATCGAACACAAAAAATTAACCAAAATGTTTTGCGTTAACACGATAAATCAAATATAGACGAATTCATAATTTTTGTTTTGTACAATGCGTTGTAAATATTTTTATTAAACCAAACATATATAGTTGAATTAAATGACCGATGCAAGAAATTTTGGTATAAGTCAAGAATAGCGGCAACTCTCTTTTTAATATTTTGTTGTTGGATTATACGGATTTCAGGACGCTGGCAATTGGTTTAGAAATTAGAGGCCTCCAAAGTTACAAAATCTTTCTGTCTTTTTTTAGTGTTCCGCGATATGGGTATCAAAAGAAAGGTAATGCGAGTACCGATTCAATGTATCAAACATGAAAATCCATTCATAACTTTTTAGGATACACCTATTATTATATTTACAATTTGTCTGGAAAACTAGTGGTTTCCCTTTAACGAAAGCACGACACTAAAAATGTGTATATCTTTAAAAGTTAGGCATGGATTTTCATATTTGAATAGGTACCTTGTTGAATAGGTACTTAAATTACCTTTCTTACGATACCCATAGAGTGTAGTTTTGTTGAAAAATTTAGAAAAATAGCAAGATTTGCCGAAACTGCCAAAAAGGACCGAAACTGGCCGTAACCGAAACCGAATATTCGGTCGGACACTAGATTTGATTATTCTTTGTAACTCAAGACCAGAAATCGGCTCAAAATAAAAACTGTCATTAGAAAAGTGTTCCAAATTGGAAGAAGAGCTTATGCATGCTTAATCTGGAAATATGAGCTGCCTAGACGTTGCAAAATGATTATTGAAATAATTTGAAATTTGCTTTATATCAGTAACGATATAGATCCATTATTTAAAACGAGCTATTCCGCGTGATTGGCTACATTACAATATAAAAAGTTATTAACAACTTTCCATTCTTTTTTTGGATTACCTTGTGCAATTAGAATCTGATTGTGGTAGTAATGATTTCTGCAATTTTTCCAAATACGAGTATAACATTGTTTCAAACTGACATTAAACGGATGTTTCCAGCATTTATTTTTTAGTTTATTTGTTAGCTTAATTTTCTCAAGTAGGCTACGAGTCATCCATGGTTTCAACATACGCTCTGAATTTCTAAGAACAGTTGCGGAACTAGAACTTTTAATATGATTTGTCAAAATACTTATGAATATGGTATATGCATGCGATACATTATGTTCGGCATAAACAAGCTCCCAATCTTCGAAACGTAAAGCTTTATTAAGCTCTACAAAATTAATTTTCCTGACTTATACAGGAGATTTATGATAATTAACTTCTTGTTTTCCAAGATTGTTTAAAAGAATAGCCGTTACACAATGATCCGTCACACGAAGATCTACGTTTATTCCAAAACAGAAGTTGAGAGGTATTTTAGCGAAACGACCTAGTACATGGTCAAGACAAGTACCTGACACAGGTCTGGCAGGCTCATTAACGAAGGAAATTAGTCCATTTTCAGCCTTGAGAGTTAGATATGAATCTAAAGATTGGTTGGTGTGAAGTAGGTCTAGATTAAAATCACACAGTAAAACAAGATTAGCCGAATGATCATTACTTAAAAATAATAAAAACTCATTTAAAAACAATGAAACGGGATGAGAATGAAACCTACATAAGCAAATAAACTTAAAGATGTCTTCGTTTAAGCAGAGAGAAATTTTATTATAACTTATTATTATAATTTATAAGTTTTAGAAAGAAACTAATTATAATTATTACGTCTGCGCTTGTCAGATTCCAGCAATTTACATTACAATTAAAACAATCGCTCACTATATAAGCGTCCACTACTATAAATGCGGCCTTAATAAAAACATTTTTACAAAGAAGAATGCAAAACTTTTAATTCCCAATCCCAAATTTGTGATTACGTCCCCTTTTTAAGCGGACATAATCAAAAATTAATTTTGGGAATGTGTCCTCTTTTTTTAGGATTATGACCGCATAATAAATACTTATTAAGCGGTCATAGTCCCAAATTCAATTTTTTTGAGGGGACATAATTTTTTTAATTTAAAATTTGGGATTATCTCCCTTGGGGCTATATCCCGGCACCCTTCAAAGCTTCATCTTGAGATTTCGAGAGATGTATGAAAATGTGCCACGCTATCATTTATTAAATAGTTAGTTCACTTTAAAAGATACCAAAAAGGAACCTCGAGTTGAGTTGAATACCTATCTCAACTCCTCACTCAGAATTCTGGCAAGTATTCTTGCAAGTAAAACGTGCATCAAGGAATAAACTTTGTGGAACCCTACAAAGCAAAGTTTAAAGTTTTTGAGAAAAATTAAAGTGATTAATTGTCTGTTCTTTTATATTTTAACTGCAATGTATGATACTATACTATTTATGAAAATATCTTACAGAAATCCTTACTTCATGTAGAATATAATTTTAAAAAAGTGATTCATATTTAAACTTTGTTTCAACTACAAGTTTTTTCTTTTGGTTATGCGCGATTTCACTACAAAAATATTGAGTTTTTAATGCAAACAGAAATAAAAAAAAATTAGACAAAAAATATAAAATTCTTATAATTCAATTTAGAGATTAATTTATATGAGGAAAATACGTTTTATTGCAAGTGTATCGGTTGAACAATTGAGCTCGGCGCCAATAAGATGGGGTATTAAATTGTCCAAGTTGAGAACCCGCACGTGATTTGAAAAGTATTCGGTGCGTTCATGCACCGTGAGTATGTGATTGATTTTGTTTTGAACACCGGTAATAAGCACAGCAATCTGAAAACGTTGTTAATATAAGAATTGAACTAATATCAGTTAAAATCATCACCTTAAAACGTTCTTCACCAATCTGTAAATATTTACAGATGACACGGTTTTTAACAAAAACTCTGGCCCATCTTCACCCCAGATCATTTTGGCTCTATTGTATTTGACACCACGTGGAAAGAACTCAATTTCCCAAGTGTTGGCGTGATCTAATCTCACATTAATAAAAAAACGTATTATTTTTTTCGTAACTACAATAACACATTTCCCACTCACCATCCTCAGTTTCAGCAATATTTCTTTGCGAAAAGAAACACGTCACATAATTTGTATACTTTTCAATCTGATCGAATTCCTTTACGTCTATACCCTACAGTGCAATCAACTAGATTTATTCCAGTCAACAACTAGTTGGAAATATCCAACAACTAGTTCGATTTATGTCCTATTCTCATAGAACCGAATGGTATTTTTTACGTGGTGATGTCATTGGAAAAGACAATTGTCTTACTATAGATAAGGTTTTAACTAGTTAACAACTCATTTTTTATGTAAAGTAAAGTTCTAGTTGGGTTGTGACTAGTTTTTAACCAATATAGTAATTTTCGAATTAAAACTAGTTCATAGGTTCATATTTTTTCAATAGTTCATAGGTTCAAAGAACATATATTTTTACAACAAAATATTAGCTAAAGGCTAAAGTTAAAGCTATTTGATGAAATACCATGTTTATGGTATACTACATGTTTTTAAATTAGTTTTTATATGTTTTAATTTATTTATTATTAGTTTGTTCCAATGGGGTACCCAGCTCCAACTGGTTTTGGAACTGGTTGATTTTGATAATATGTAGTATAGTTTGATTTTGGCTAGTTTTACAACTGGTTTAATGTGACTTGACAAAAACTAGTTGGGTTTAAACTACTTTTGCAACTAGTAAATCGTGACAAAATATAAACTTGTTTGTTTTGACTAGTATAAATACTACTCATGTTTTAATGCTGACTAGTCTTACACTGCAGGGTACTTACACTCCAGGTGTTGTTAGAGTAAAGTTTGGATGTAAACTGCAACATGCCAAGTTCAGATTTTCGCACTTCCTGCACACGCTCCTCTTGACCCGAATGATAGCTCATACCAATGGTTCACGCTTATGTGATGTGCCAGCGTACGTGGTGTCATCATGGCAAGGCGCACATACGACACTGTGGTCTCGATCAATTGTTTAAAGTATGCTTCTTTCTCCTCCACCGTCAACTGCACTTCGGTTTCGAGCACATCTTTGCGATGCAGAATGCTAAGCAATTGATATTCATTGGTAATGACAATGTCGTTTTGCTGCAGCAACAATATCATAATCTGTGCATCGAACTCTTTCCAAATCTTTTGCTTCGCTAACAATTGCTAGATTCCATTTGAGAAGGCGCTTTTGCGCTTCGGTGAGATCCTGATGATATGGCGTAAAGGCAATGGTATATTGAAGCCAAGAGACCAGATAACCTTGAGTAGCCGCCTTGGCAATATGCTTCATCATGTAGTCTAAAAAAAGTTCTACCAAATCCTATAAAGAGCTTACTGTACAGCGTGTTCTTTTGTTAATTTTTTGTCATTTTCTTACTCACCTTGACACTGTATTTGTCAGCTAGCGCCAACATGGGCATAACTGACTGCAAAGATATTTTGATTTGTCCCACATCATCACTGCTAGCACAAAATATCACACGATGTGCTGGATACTATTGGCCGCATTCAGCACAGACAACAGTTGGGAACTGTTGTGTAAAAATTCGCTGAATGGTACAAATTTGGTAGCGCTAACTAAAACCGATAAAGTAGCGAACGCCTTTTAATCGAGCGAGCAAATTCTATGCTACATGAACACAACTGTTTGCTTAACTGTCAGATGCTGTTACTGACGCTGTTGAATTAATAAACGCAGAAAGAACGCAGCAAATTTAAGTGATAAACCTTTGCAATTGAATTAAATTTACATAAAAATTAAATTGAATCTAACTTCTGACGGGTAGAGTAGCAACACATTCAGAGAAAAACATCGTTAACTAAGGTAGCGCTACCATTACAGTTCACAACAGTTGTCTGCGCTGAATGCGGCCATTGATTGCCCACAACGAGTATTAGTATCGTGCACCGACAAAACGAAAACTTGCCGTCAGAGAGAAATGTCGCAGTATTCTCGACGACTTGATTATAATGAACGCAACAGCGACAATCTGTATTTCATACAAAACATAAACAAACTCTGCTATGTTCGCTCTTGTCGTCTATCAAATTAGAAATATATTGAAGTCTGCGGCAGCAACAATTGTGGTCGTGTTCTCTCTTTGCTGTGCCGTCTTCAAAAAATACATCTTCATAAGAAAACATGCGTTCTATTTTTTGACAATTGGCGTTCGTCGCTAGTCGCAGTCAATGTGTATCGGCGATATGATGTCGGACATCAAAATTATCAAATTATCAATATTTTATTACTCCACTCAAAATTTCTCGAGTTTTACACACATTTGGGTACAAGCGCGTCGGAAGCGAATTTCATCTGGAGGGCAGTACAAATGGGGGGGCAGTACAAATGGTGGTGCAAAAAAAGTTCACCAAAATTTCTTCAAAGAAACATGAATGTGAATACACAAATTTTTTATTTTAGTTTAAAATAAAAATATATAAAAATATATAAAATATATTAAAATTTCATTATTTTTAAAAGTTCTTCCAATTCAATATTAGAGATCATTCTTTAAAGGATCTTTCATATGGTAATATGAAAATATAAGAAATAATGGTTGCTTTTATAAAGCAAGACTAGGTATATCTTTACATGGTTTAAATGCAATAAGGTACAAAAAATATATCAATTTAAATTATTCCAAAATGTTTCTTTCTGTCCTTGCGAGAAACAAACTCTTTCACCACCTCCATCGAATTCAATTCTTCGGTTTTATCTTTGTGAATGTGTATAAGTGCCGCATGAGTGAGTCGTTTCTGTGTCATGGTTGCTCGAAGATACGTTTTAAGTCGTCTTAGTGCACTAAAAAACGCTCAGATGAAGCTGGTGATGCAGGCACAGTCAAAAGCAAAGCAATAAGTTTTTCAACTTCATTTAATAGTTTTTTTTACAGTATCCGAATTTTTTGCAAATTGGGATACAATGCCACTACAATTTGAAGGTGTTTGGCCAGGCAATTGCTTCAGCAATTTAAGTTGCGCGTGGAGGTCGCTCACATCAAAGTCATCTGCATAAAGATCTAGTTTTGTTTTTAGATTTTGTTCAGAAGGCACTTTTCCGTTGAAGGCTTCGATTACAATATTACAGTATTAAGCTACATACTTAAGGGTGCTTTTAAACTGAAGTGGTGGGTTTGCAGTAGAAACTCTACATTTTGTTCTATCTTTTTGTAAACACAGAGAAAGAAAATGGTTATCCGCAAGCATGCTTATGAAGAAGAGAGAAAGAAGAGGGAAAATATCTAATACAAAAATATTATCGTTGTAAAAAAACTGACATTTTGAATAACTTTTGAAGTTTTATTTTTAAATTGTTTATCTAGCAAAATAAGTGGGGGGCAACTGCCCCCTTTCCCTCCGCTTCCGACGCCAATGTTTGGGTACGTTCATATAATTCTGGATAAAACTGGTATGAATTGGTTAAAATTAATAATTAAATTTGGAACTTTGCAATTTAACACATTTTCTAAATTAGGAAAATTCGATTCTTAGCATCTGACATTGACAGATATGAGGTGAAAAAGGTGAACTCACGTACACAATAACTATCTCAGATCTGCTGATTTTGACTGCAAAATCGAAGTTTCCTATCTGGTTATGTGATTCGTAGCATTGCTATTCCACAATCTGAACTCATCAACTTTTGACAGATGTTTTCGAATTTTTTCACTAAAGCTTTTCCTCGATGGATTTGTTTACAGCAATTGAATTTTTATTTAGGTATATACTACATTTCGTAATCCATTTCCATTTCTTCGATGAATTTTCATAGATTCTCTTTCTGAGAAATCTTCCTCTTATTCTGGGAAAATTGCAATTGCAATGAAATCCATTAAAAATCCCAGCTAAAAAATACAATGTTGATCAAAAACACTTTAGTTTTTAAATTTTTCTTTTTATTTATTTATCTGCTGTTGAAATCAGTTGTTTTCGAATTCCCGAAAATAAATTCGAAAAGGGGAAGTTTCGTTCGGAATTTGGATTAGCAACTTTGTCGTATTCGTAGCGTAGCTTTACGTTCGGAAATTCATTACGACGGATTCTGGAATAGGGCTGAATATATTTTCCAAATTTTAACAAAATCCATTCAGATGTTAGATCTGATTCAAATGAAGCTCAAACAAACAAATTGAAAATTACTTCTATAATGATAGGTATACTAGCTAAAAACCCGGCGCTTTGCTGCCACTCCCCCTAGTCAATGTTTTATTTTATGTTGATTCTATCAGTTTTCTTTTGGTCCAACATTGCAAGATATTTGTATGTTTTTGTATGGTGTTGTAAGATGACAGGAACGCCATGTAGTAACAAGAATGATAGAAACAAGGTTACGATATCGACGTCACTAGAGCTAATTGAATGTTACGATATCGACGTCACTAGAGCTAATTGAATGTTGCTATCTTTATGTTTTTCCTTATTAGCCATCTTTTTAGCCACTAGGAATAGTTGGCTCCAATTACGTCATCTAGCGGTAAAACATGCGGATGCCGTAATCTTGTTTCTATCATTCTTGATGTAGTGTTACACGTATGAATATTTCTTTGGCATATATTAGAGTATGATTTGATAAAGTGTAAAAGAGATAAAAATATACATTTAGTTTTTATTTTTAAAGATTAACAATTAGCTTCATTTAATTGTTGGTCAAAAATATGACTTTTAAATGGTTAAAATTTCCTATGTTTTAAAAGCCAGACCAAGCTTAATTAGAGTGCTAGGCACAAAATTCGATCTTACTTTTGGAAATTTAAAACTAGTCTGGATACTTCGTACAGCAAACATTAATTGATTTAAATAATAAATTAACAAGTATTTTGAGTCCAAGACATAAAACAATTGAGTTTTTGCAGTATTGACCGAAGCCGAATATTAACAAAATTTTTTTCAAATAGACAAAAATTATAAAATTTAGTTCTTGCTTTCGTTATTTATTAATTTCAGTACAAAAAACGGCAATCATTAAATTCGAAGTTTTCTGCCAGACTTCTGTGAGAACTGCATTTCTGTAGCTTTTCTCGTCTAGATTGAAAATTGATTCAATTCCTTTTTTTGCCATTATTATCAATTCGGATGTTTTAATAAAAAGTAAAATAAGTCAAAAATGGTTTTCATTTATTTCTTATTCATTTATTTCTTATGGTTTTCTTTTAAAGGATCTTAGAGAAAGACCCGTTAAAAGATGACGAAACAGAGAACACTTTATATTAAAAAGGATTTATTTTGTTTTGTGTTTTGCTGCTCTTATTCTTATATCGGATAATTGAAAACCCCAATTAGAATACGAATTTTCCAAAAGTCTTTATTTGACGGCGTCGTTTGTTTACTGTTGAAATAAATTTTATCCTCGAAAATCAGGATCATTCTGGTCTTCATCATAGTCTTCATCATACTCTTCGTCATCTGAAAAATACAACAAATATAATTTATTACATTATTAGTACCCGACCGAATGCTTGACAAAAAGTTTAAAAAAATCATAAAATTTAGACCTTACTTTCGTTATTTATTAATCTCAGTGCAAGAAACGTGAATCATTAAGTTCGAGTTCAACACTAGAGTTTTTCTGTCAGATTTCTGCCAGTACAGCATTTCTGTAGCTTTTCTCGTATAGATAAAAAATTGATTTAATTCCTTTTTATATCATTTTGCAGTTATTATCAATTCGGATGTTTCTGTGATTTATTTTGTGGCGTCAGGATAAGGTAGAAAAGAATTTAATTAATTTTCGATTTAGCCGAAAAAAATACAGAAACGCAGTACTGACTGAGAAAGTTTCTATCGTTAAATCGGCCTTTACACTTCAGTCGACAATAAAAACAAAAACGGAACAATTCATTTCATAAGAAAAAGAAGATACTTAACAATTAATTTTATACATGAATTTAATTGTGAGCTTTTTAGATCAAGTCAGTTTGAATAAGGCAACAATAACAACAAGAACAACTCTATATAGAGTCAATCACACAGCAGACTAGACAGCCTGTTTTAGAAATAGCTACATTTCCTCTTCAGTAGTCTTGAGTGATTCTGCTGTGACCAACCCACTGTTAAAGAAGTCTTATATGATTTGACACTTGTTCGAACAAATTCGTAAGAATTTTAACATTCTCATCTGCCATTTAATCATATGACATTAAAGCAGTACCTATTTTTAGATCGCGCTTTTAACTCTACCAGGGTTGCCGTCTGTTTTAGTTGCTTCTTGTATTTTCAATACTCATTGGAGTTCAACGAGTCTGCCGAAGTGCACCATAGAATTGAAACTAGTTTTGCTTCGCTAAAAGTGTTGTTGTTGGTGTTGCCTTCTTCAACTCTTGATCTAAAAAGCTCACAATTAATTGCATGAACAAATTCAAAGAATAGATCACAATTAATTATCAAATTAATTTTATAGTTAATCAATAATTACTTGAATGATATGGATGACATAACGTCCACGGATATAAGGTCCATGGCCATTATGTCTGCTTCAAAAGAATATAAGGTCTATTAATGTCCGTGGACGTTATGCCATCCCACCAATAACCATATCATTGAATCAGGTAATCATTGCATAACTATAAAATTAATTGTTAAGTTTTTGGTTTTTTTTATGAACTAAATTGCTACGGTTTTGTTTTTATTGTCGACTGAAGTGTAAAGGCGTATTAAACGTTCAGCCCTATTATGAATAATTTTCCACGCGAAATCCTAAAAGGGAGTTTTAGTTGTTAACATAAATCTCAAGAGCATTTTAGAAATTTTTCATGCAAAATTTCTTCATCAACGGTTTATCAACAAATTTGCATTAAAAATTTTCAAAATGTTCTTGGGCCTTATCTTAAAAATGAAAAATGCTTTTTCCGATTCCGCGTGAATCGGATTAAAATTGACATTTTGACCGTTTTCGCCCTTGTACAGAATGTTGTTTTCGTACAAGGGAAAATCAAATTTTTTAATACGGACATAATGTCCATTGATCGAATTTATTTCTTGTCGGTAATTTTTCATACGACGTTGAAGCAGTTAAGTTATTTTTAGATCGCAAAGCTTGAAGCTCTACCAAGGTTCAGCAGTCTTGAGCGATTAAGCTGTGGCCAACCCACTGTTTAATTTTTATATGATTTGACACTTGTTTAAATAGATTCCTTTGATGAATTTATTCAAACAAGTGTCAAATCTTATAAAATTTAAACAGTGGGGTTGGTAAACAGCTTAATTACTCAAGACTACTGAAGATGGTAGGGTAGCACCTTCCGAAACAGTCTGTCTAGTCTGCTGTGTGATTGACTCTATTAAGAGTTATTGTTGTTGTCGAATTCTTCAAAACTTGATCTAAATAGCTCATAGTTAAAATCATGTAAAAGTTCAAAGAATAGATAACAACTTATTACCAAAAATCAACTTTCTATGGTAGAGCCCGACCAAATAAGAACACTTTAGTTGAGACGGCAGCCGCTGTACGTGCTTAAACCATACCGCACGTACCACAGCTCATTTAGACCAATAAGGTTCATTGTAATACCGCTGCACACTTGGCCTTTAGTCCGAGTGGAACCACATTGAGCTTTTGATAAAGCTTCAAGAGGAATGACGTTAGACTTATTAACCTGATATCTGAAACTTTAGTTTGTTTTAAATTAAATTTAAAAATAATTTTAGCTTTCTAGCGGAAGAAAATGTCAATTCTCCATTCTATGGTGAATTTCGATGAACTCTGAATTTACTAAAGCTGATTTTCTGACAGTTGGTTAGAGTAGGTGTGTAAACACACATACTGCGGTCAGTCAAACAAACAGGTGTCTCATATATCCTATCAAACATGTCATGATTACATTGGTAATGAAATCAATTTACTACGGTTGAGAATTGTGTAATGTATTTATATATGTTCATACTTAGTTATTATAATATTCACGCCACTGTGCTTAATGTTGCGCGTTCTCTTAAATAGTTTGTAAGTACCCATCGTCACTATATATCATGATACAAAGAACTACAGATAAAGTATTGCGCATGTCCGCCATCTTTGCTACGACGTGCAAGGTGCTCCTTGGTTAAAACGTAGTCACAATTTATTCATAGGGTATAAAGATTTTAAAATGCCTACATTTTCTTATGAAAACTTGTTTTACTGATATGAAATAAATATTGTTATATAAAGCACATGTCCAAAATAATGTAAATATATTTTTTAGTACTGTTTGTGAAGAAAAATTTGCATATTTTGTAGGGGTGCTTTTTTCCCTTTTTACCGATTTACACAAAAAGCGGCTACGTTGCTTGATGTGCTTGACAGAATTTTGACTGTTTGTTCGTTTTCATTTTGCTATCTTCGTCACTTTTCGACATTTTCTTTTGAATGTATTCATCAAGTGTCACATTTAACGAGCACCGATGACGAGGTGCGCAGTAAATTTTGTTTGTTGCGCCGGGAATACTTTACCTGTAGCTCTTTGTATCATGACTATATATAACCTTTCTATATATAGTATATATATATAACTGTATATCTACATATCTTTATTAGCACTCATCATTATGTTAAGACTTATATTGTAAACTTGGCTCTTGATAACATGAATAAATAACTCTCGCTCACTTGACTGAGATCTGAAGACAAGGCATGTTGTTTGACTAAAGTAAAGACAGTGCAATTGGCGACGAGGATAAAAATAGCAACGTGCATATTAAGTAACAGAAACGGTAAGCCGAAGCAAGTAATTGTATAAAATAAATGCCGAAACCTGGATTTTCTGAAGCCAAATCACAAAACGCTGAATTAAAACCTGTGGTTAAAAGTATAGTTAAAAATATGATTGGTCACATGGATCCCTTTTTAATGGGTAACGATTTTGGTGAATACGAAATGCGGCTCCGACAATTCTTCATTGTAAACGACGTGGGTGATGAAAAACAAGTGGCATTTTTTATTACTTATATTGGTGCTGATGCCTATTCTGTGCTACGGAAGTTATTTTCACCAGAAGATCCGAGCAAAAAGACATACAAAGAACTTGTAGATGCCTTAAAAAAATTTTTTCAGCCATCAGTAAACGAAATTGCAGAGTCGTTCAAATTTTACAAAGCAGAGCAGGAATCGAAATCAATTAGAGAATTTATTGTAGACCTAAAGGCTCTGGCAGAAAAATGTAATTTCGAAGCATTTCTTGATAGAGCACTGCGCGACAAATTTGTATGTGGAGTACGCGATAGTCATCTTCGATCAAAATTCCTAAAAGAATCTGGACTAACGTTTAAGAAAGCATGTGAAATTGCGCTTAATTGGGAAATGGCAGAAGATGAGACACGAGAAATGCAGACGAAGAAAGAGCAAAGTAACACGTACACCGTTAATGATGTCAAGACCAATTCACGTGGTAAAAATGAGAGACGATATGGCAAGCCTTGCTACCGTTGCGGTAAAACCGGTCACAATTCTGACGACTGCTACTGCAAAAATTGGATATGTTTTAACTGCAACAAAAAAGGGCATGTGGCGTCTAAATGTTTATCAAAAAGAAACCAGCATAGGGAAAAGCGCCAACTAAAAAGTGTTGAAGAAATTATGGACAACGAGAGTGTTTCGAGTGATTCCAGCGTATTAAGCGAATACCTATCAGAAAACAGAATTAATGGTTTATCAGTTGGTCTTATTGGAGAATACGGTGGAGCAGATGGTGTTGTTGGTTGCGGAGCTGAGTATGTAGAACTCGTGGTTGGCGGAAAAGCTATCGAGATGGAGGTAGATACTGGAGCGTGTGCAAGTATTATATCTGAAATTAAGTATTTAGAAAGTTTTCGAAAATTTAAATTAAATGTTGTAAGAAAAAAATTTACTTCTGTAACAGGAATGCCTTTAAAATGTGCTGGCATAATTAATGTAAGTGTAAGCAAAATGAATTGCGGTAAAAGTTATGATTTGGTGCTGGTTGTAATTCGATCGGAAAGAGATTTTAAGCCACTGTTGGGAAGAGATTGGTTAAATGCGTTGTATTCTGGCTGGAGAGGAATTTTTAATTCTAAGGCAATAAAAACTGTAAACTCAGGTAGTAATAGTATTTTAAGTTATATCAAAAAGAAATATCCACGAGTACTTAGAAATATGTCAAACGAATGTATTGAAAAATATACTGCGGTTATAGTACTTAAACCAGACACCAAGCCTATTTTTAGAAAAGCTTACAGTGTTCCCTATAAATTACGCGAGCATGTAGAAGAAGAATTAAATAGGTTATGCGCGGAGGGAATTTTAATTCCCGTTTCATTTAGCGAATATGCCTCACCTATAGTAATCGTGTCTAAGCCAGGCAAAAAAATAAGAATATGCATAGATTGTAAAGTAACCATAAATAGATTTATTGAAATGCAACATTACCCCTTGCCGCGAATGGACGACATTTTTGCTAGTTTGGCAAATTGTAAGTATTTTTGCGTTATTGATTTGTCCGGTGCGTAACCAACCAACAATTAAAAATATCAGAAACGTCAAAACAATATGTTACAATTAACACGCACAAGGGATTGTTTCAATACACCAGGCTTCCATTCGGAGTAGCAAGTGCCCCCGCTATTTTCCAGTCCATTATGGATCGAGTGTTGTTAGGAATTAAAAAAACGTCATGTTATTTAGATGATATTCTGATAGGTGGTGCCACGAAAAATGAATGCAAAGATAGACTCTTCGAAGTGCTTCAAAAGTTAAATGAGTTTAATATCAAAATTAACGAAACAAAATGTTCATTCTTTAAAAAGAAAATCAATTATCTTGGTCATACAATTTTTGAAAATGGCATTAGGCCAAATAGTGAAAAAATTTATTGTATTGTCAATGCACCAACTCCAAAAAATATAACAGAACTGCAGTCGTACTTAGGAATGATAAATTTTTACTGTAAATTTGTGCCAAGTTTATCAACTGAGCTAAGAGAATTGTATATATTGTTGCGTAAAGATGTCGGATTTAAATGGACACAAGAAACTGAAAAATGTTTTACAAAATCAAAGCAATTCTTAATAGATAATAATTTGCTCGATATGTATGATCCAGATAAGCCCATTGTAGTAACATGTGACGCTAGTCCATATGGCGTAGGTGCAGTTTTAGCGCATTTAGTAAATGGTTTAGAAAAACCGGTTCTATTTATGTCAAGTACGTTGTCTACATCGGAGCGTAACTACTCTCAAATTCATAGAGAGGCACTTGCTGTTATGTTTGCCAAATTCCACAAGTATATATATGGTCACCGATTTACTCTTTGCAGCGATAATCAAGCATTAAAAGAAATTTTTAATCCAAACCATGATACTTCAAAAATAACGGCATCTAGATTGCAGCGATGGGCTGTATTGCTCTCTATATATGATTACGAGTTTAAATATAGGCCAGCAAAACAAAATGCGCCTGCCGATGCTTTGTCACGCTTGCCAGTAAGAAATGAAACACAAGTTGAAAGAATTTGTAATTTTGCTGATGCTACAGATTTGCCTATTAGCGAAGAAAAAATACAAAAGTATACGGCAATGGATAAAATATTATTAAAAGTAATTAAATACACTCAAAGCAACTGGCCAGTAGTAGTTCCGTTAAGTTTAAAAATATTTCACAACATAAAAAAGAGTTTATCAACTGATAACAGTTGCTTATATTACAGAGACAGAATAGTTATACCCGAAGCTATACGTAACGAAGCATTGTCCGCTTTACATGAAAATCGCGATGGAATAGTTAGATTAAAAATGTTGGCCAGAAGTTCAATTTGGTGGCCTAATATAGATAAACACATTGCAGATTTCGTAACTAAATGTTTTAGTTGCCAGTCAACGCAAAATGTCCCTAAAGAAAACATTATAACAAAGTGGCCACGGGTTGAAACACCATTTGAAAGAATACAAATAGATTTTTTTCACTTTGATTCGAAAACATATTATATATATATTGATTCTTTTAGTAAGTACATGGTAGTCAAGTATCTATCGAAAACCGATGCATTAAATTTAGGCAATAGTATGATGTCAATTTTTAGTATTTTTGGATATCCAAAGCAAATAGTGTCAGATAATGGTCCACCGTTTGCTTCTTTTGAGTTTCAACAATTTGCAAAAAAATTAAATATAATTTTAACAAAATCACCTGCGTATCACCCCCAAAGTAATGGGTTAGCTGAGCGTGGAGTTCAAACCATAAAAAACAGTTTAAAAAAATATATGTCAGATAGTAGCTTAAAATCTCTACCAATACAAAGTAAAATAAATAAAATTTTAATGTCTTACAACAATACACCTTGCACAACAACAAAGAAAAGTCCAGCTAGTATAATTTTTTCATTCACTCCTAGAACTTTAATAAATTCCCTAAACAAAAGTAAAAAACTAAGCCAAGAAGATAAAAATGAAGTAATACAAGAAAATAGAAAAAATAGAAATGTAAAAAAGGAAGACAAAAACAATTTTAAAGAAGGAGACAAAATTATGTATAGGAATCATTTTAAAAGTTACGTAAAATGGATTCCTGCAATAGTTCATAAAAAAATAAGTTCTGAAACTTATTTAATAAATGTAAGTAACTCTATAAGGTTTGTTCATAAAAATCAGATACGTTTTTCAACATTAGCTGATAAATACCATCCATTGTTAAATGACGTTGTTCAGAATGAACCTTGCAGTGATGAGAATAAAATACAGAAAGGTCAATCCAATAATAAAAAACCCAAGAAAAAGAAAACTCAACATAAAGTATTGCATGAATCTATTTGTTTGAGAAGATCAAAACGAAAATTAAATAAACCAAACAAACTTGTATATAACTAAAATAAATTTGTAAGGTAAATAAAATATAGAAATAAGCAAATATGCATTAAAAATTATGTTTGGAGGTGTATTAGCTTTTTATATAGTATGGCTGTATGAAGTGTATTATTAAAATGCATTCTTGAAAATTTATTATCCTTCGTTAAATTTTTTAATTATAAAAAAAAAAAAATACAATAATAATTAACTAAAATGTGAACTTGAATTAAACAGGGGAAAATGTAATGTATTTATATATGTTCATACTTAGTTATTATAATATTCACGCCACTGTGCTTAATGTTGCGCGTTCTCTTAAATAGTTTGTAAGTACCCATCGTCACTATATATAACCTTTCTATATATAGTATATATATATAACTGTATATCTACATATCTTTATTAGCACTCATCATTATGTTAAGACTTATATTGTAAACTAGGCTCTTGATAACATGAATAAATAACTCTCGCTCACTTGACTGAGATCTGAAGACAAGGCATGTTGTTTGACTAAAGTAAAGACAGTGCAAATTGTTATACAGATTGTACTGTATAACGCAAATGTATTCTTTAAACACGGAATGCTTTTGCAAACGTTCATTTAAAGCCAAGAATTTTTCAAAAAGTCGCTCGAGCGTCTGTATTTTTAATATTTTCTTGCAAAAAGGCGGCAAAGAAGCAAAAAGCGGAAACACCGCAGGAGCTTGAGGGTTCGTCATTTGAGTGATTTTAAAGAAAAATGGCGAAGAAAAACCGGAAGCGATAGCATATTTAAAAAACTGGCCAATTTTTTATACAGGTATATTTTGTAATAAAAGTCGCCAAACAGCAGCAACGAAAGAGTTGACAAGTTATATTAAACACTTAGTAGCGAATGTGTAAGTACTAAGGAGTCCAATCCCGGAAGCTTTTCTCGATCCCGGGATAATCGGGATTGAAAATCTCAATCCCGGGATCCCGGGATTAATTTGGGATTGAAAACTTTAAAAAGCAAATAATTAAAAATATTTTTAATACAATTTTTGTTAAAAAAAAATACAAATTAATTTATTTATAAAGCAAAAAAAAAAAAACGAAACACATTAAGGCTATTCACAAATTCCGTTGTTTTCAGTGTAGTTAAAAAACCAGTGGTATTGATACCACACTTTACCGAGCGGTTTTTTATATTTTTTGTTGTTTTACATGAAATCACTAAAATTTAAGAGTGTGTTAATTTTAAGTAGCCCAATGTATGTTTAATGAACGTGGTTTTTAAAGTTCCATAAACAACTTCTCGGTTGTCAGATATTTTCTAAAACCAAAAATAGAAGAAGCTCAAAATGCAAGTTAAACTTGTGTATGCCATATGGGCATTTCCATCGTAACTCACGCGACATGCGTACGACTTAAAGCTTCGTTTTCTCGGAAGTTTATGTTATTAATGTAAAAAAATTTCTTACGTACATATGTACGTAACGTACGCCTTACAAGAAATAGTAATGGTATGATCTATCAAAATTTTCGTTCCTGTAACTAATTAAGAATGAGAATGGTAAATTTGGGCGTAACCCAAGCGGCAAAAAAGGAAGTGTGTTTTACAAGCATCTTTAGATTGTAAAAACTCAGCGAATTTTCCCATATAATTTGTTTTTAATTTTTAAATAATGGGAAAATAGTGAAGTTTCATAATTAACCCACTTTACCTATGGATTTTGCTTATTTCAAAATATATTGAGTTTCCAAAAAATATTTGCACTAACTCACGCGACATAACCCATGCGAAAAATTTCCTTAAATTTATATTAGGCAATTAAGTAATTAGGTATTAAAGTAATTATGCAATTTAGTAATTAACAAACAAATTTAATATATTGTCCTTTTCTTGCCTCAACCATTTTTCTATTATCTTTAGCCAATGCCTTCTATTTTTACTAAAACAAAAGTTTAGAAAACATTTACTAAACATTTACGAAAAAGGAAACTAACTACATTTGTGAAACAGTGCAGACGATTTGATCATCATGGTTAATGAATTTTTATAGAAATTTCTTAAATTAATAAAAATAAAATGTTTCTCTTAGATAATATCATATCACTTAATAAAAAGTTTTTAATAAGTTCTAATTTTTTAGTCACAGTTGACTTTTCTGTGGAAATGCCCACATTTTTTTTTAGACACCGTCTTCATATTTTTTTGAGTTTAAGTCAAATTAAGGTTGGAAAAGACTCTTTATAATTAAATTTTTTGTTTTAATTATTTTTAAAGTAATATATTAAGCAGATCAACGCATCTTATTTTTCATTAGAGAGTATTGTTCGGATATTATTACAAATATAGCCCGCTAATGAGAAGCACCGTTGAAGCACTATTTTGTTTTTAATAGCTAAGTGATAACAATGAAAACTGATCTACCACAAAGCCAAATTCGGACGATCATCGTTCATTGCATGGCAGCTCTTCAATATTATTTAATTCAATGCCAAGGCCGGCATATTTAAAACAGAATAAGAATGAAATAAACACTGACGCCAGTTGGGCGATCAGCTTTCATGTTAAACAGCAAGAGCGCCAAAAATGCTGACAATGCATTTTTCGGCGCGAGTTAACCAAAGCAGAGGTAAATTAATTTAAATAATATTTTATTGTTGTAATTACCATGCATACATTTTGGCTATGCGATTAACGCTGAGGTAAATAATTCATATTATATTTTATTGTTGGCTTCAGCGCATTGGGAAATACAATATGACCTAATTTTCCCATGCTGAACATGTTTGTACGTTTGTTCGGCTCAAGTTGGTATTATTAAGTAAGCATATACATATATGTACATATGTATGATGATGAGAACGGATGTTTATATGTATGTTCCAAATAATGATTGCATCATTATAGAAACTAGATTAAGAACTCAATGTTGATCTTAAACTTAGTTAAACTAACTAACTTAAACTAAGATTTCCTTCCTCATCTTGCACAAATGCTGAATACAGTTAACTGATCATTCAAACATGAAGTGTTAAGTATAAATATCTTTAAGACAATTAGCAGACGATTAGTTGATTTTTTTTTATTGATTGGTTGAATGAATAAAATCCGGATCGCACCTACCAAAGTGATATAAGTTTTTTATTTTTGCAGCAGATTGACGATGGAATACCACGGTAAGTCTTGGTCTGGGAACCGACGAAAATCCCCACTAGCATAACCAACTCTCGGAAGCCTCACGGTTGCCTACCAAATGGCACAGTTTACCATGCCTCTAAATAAAAGGAGAGCGGTATAACCATGGCAAGGACAAGTTCCGAGTTCCGCCAAGCAGGGACAGGCAGATAGGATACAACAAAATGGCGCAGCCGGTAGGATTCTTCTGTTCGCAGGAACAGTAAGGACATTAGTGGGAGATATTTAAATTATTACCGTGTTCAATAAGTCGGTAGGATCCATCTGTCCACAGGGACAGCAAGGATGTTAGGACCCTTGTTGTTACAGGAACAACAAGGATATTTTGGAGGGAAAATTTTATTTGATGGAATATAAATTTTTGATTGGATCCTTATTGTTACAGGAACAATAAGGATAATTTTTTTAAGTTTTGTAAAATTTTAAAGAATGAACATTTTTTTATTGGACATTTAAAAAAAAATTTTTTGCCCTTGAAACTTAACCGCCAGGCTCAACAAACACATAAATTTGTTGAGTTTAGGTTTTTTCTTGTTTCCTTTGTAACACATGCAACAAGCACTTGAACTTGTTGCAGTGTTGAGTTCGATCATTTTGTCGATGTGCTTATCGATATCCTTAAACTTTTTCATTGTAATAACTTGATTTTTTGTTTGGTTTTGGTTTTGCAGGAGTTCGCGCAGGAAGTCATCAGTTTTTTAATTGATTAATGGTATCTGACATTTTATTGGCATAGTTAGAATCGAGCACTCCGAACAGTGAGTTGCCAATGTTTCCAACGAAATCTTGTGCTCCTCTTTTTACTCGCTTTATAGATAGCATTTTAAACTCTCTTGGTGAGCGATCTCTTGGTGAGCGATCTCTTGGTGAGCATTTTGAAAGTAGTTCACAAAAAATTCACATATTGGGTTTGGTGCACTTTGATTGCAATGCCGTTGCAGTGTTGTAATACCAGTGCGTAAGACATTTAATTCTTTATAAAATGGTAAAAGGTCGTAGTAGACAATCAAATTCCATTTGTATGTTATTATTTTTGCTGTACCTATTTCTTCGAAATGTATGCCTGGATTTGATTGAAATTGGGTTACATTAATTGGATTTGCTATGGCTAATGGTAGCAGTAACAGCGTTACCAATATGGTTATGACGATGTTTGAGATGGGTAAACGTCGTCGTTTTGATGGTATAGGAGAGATTTCTTGATCATCGTCCCTGTTGTAAATTTTTCCCTTTTGCAGCTCTTCACTTGGCTCTGTGAAATTATCTTTAATATCTTCTGGAAGGAGCGGAGCTAGTCTATGGATTGGACGTTTACAATTTCCAGTAGCTGTTTTCGCATCAACCACTCTGACAATTCCATCCTTTCCGGGATATACACGTGTGATTCTTCCTAGTGGCCAGTTCAATGGTGGTGCGTTGTCTTCTTTGATTATGACTAAGGTTCCTTCTTGTATGTTTGGAACTCGTTCTTTCCATTTGTATCGGTGCTGAAGTCCCGTCAGATATTCTTGACTCCATCGTGTCCAGAATTCTTGTTTAATCCGCTTGACTGCATTCCACTGTTCGTGCAATGTTGATTTGGACACACTAGTGTTTGCGTCTACTGGACTAGTCAGAGATTCACCAATGATGAAGTGTGCTGGTGTGAGAGAGCTTAGATCGTTTGGATTGGTGGACATAGGTGTGATTGGTCTAGAGTTGAGAATTCCTTCAATTTCTATGACAACCGTTTCTAATACTCCATGAGTTAATTCACGGTTCGAAAAAGTAATGCCTTTGCCGACTTCACTGCTGCTTCCCACAGTCCTCCAAAATGCGAAGCTCTTGGAGGGATAAACTGAAATTTGATTCCCTTTGAGCTGCACGCGTTTATTATTTTTTCGCTACTCCCCTTTCCGAACAATGATTGATTTATTTCTTGAAGTTGATTGCTGGCGCCAACGAAATTAGTAGCGTTGTCACAATAAAGGTTAAGGCAGTGACCTCTACGAGAAATGAATCGTTTTAATGAACCAATGAATGCATCAGTGGTCAGATCTGTTACGATCTCTAAGTGGATAGCCTTCGTGGCGAAACAGCAATAGACTGCAATATATATTTTGTGTGGTTTCTTTCCTCTTATTGTACTATATGTACTGGACCCACAGGGGCCACATAAGTCAACTCCTGAGTTTATAAACGGCCTTGATAGGGAAACTCTAGTTGCAGGCAAGTTTCCCATGAATTGTTGACACATTGTAGGCTTTGTTCTGGTGCATCGAACACACCTTTGCACTATGAATCTTGCCATTAATTTTCCTTTGATAGGCCAAAATCGTTGCCGAATATTTGCCAATAGTGCTTGTGGCCCGCTGTGCATAGTGTCATTGTGTGCATCTCGCAAAATTAGTTTCACTATAGGGTCGTTGTATGGCAGCATCATTGGATGTTTCGTATCATATGGAATCAAAGATGAATTTAGACGTCCTCCTACTCGAATGATTCCATTTTCATCCAGAAATGGCGAGAGAGACGTGAATGAACTGTTTTTGGTAACAGTTTTATTTAATTTCAACTGTTTGATTTTTTCATTGAAGTCTTGTTCTTGTATTATTTTTACTATAGTCTTAAGTGCTGAATCGAGTTCCTTTGGGCTTAATGACAGTTCTTGGGAATGCTGAGCGCCTTTGCAATTTTTGATATATCGTTGAATGTATCCAACAACACGCTGTAGGGTTTTAAACGATTCTCGTGCCTTTATGTAGTATATAATATTGTCGGACTCTACTGCAGCTGTAGCTACCGTGGCTATGACTTGATTAACCTTTTTGATTTCAGGAAGGTCTTCTGTGATGATATTCTTTTGAATGGATGAGGGCCAAGTGTAATCTTGGTGATGTAGAAAAACAGGACCATAAAACCACAGGTTGAACTGAGGTTTCATCATTTCTTCTGGATGGGCTCCTCTAGATAATATATCTGCAGGATTGTGAAGGGTAGAGATGTGATGCCATTGTTCAGTTAGTGAAAGTTTCTAAATCTTAGCCACTCTGTGGGATACAAATGTCTGGAGTGTTGATGGGCATCGATTTATCCAAGCTAATGCTACCTGTGAATCAGTCCAAAAGTGAGTAATGATGTTTTGATACCCAAGATCGTTTTTAACTCGAGCCATTAGTTCGGTACACAGTAGAGATGCACACAGCTCTAACCGCGGAATGGTTTGTGTTTTAAGCGGTGCTACTCTTGATTTTGAGCAAAGAAGCCTGACCGATATGCTTTTGTTTTTAAACACTGTTCGAATGTATATCGCTGCTCTATATGCTCTTTCAGATGCATCTGCGAAACCATGCAGCTGTATTGAGTGAGGTACATTGTGTCCAAAAATGTGGCGTGGGATCCTTAATTCGTCTAATTGATCCAGGCTGTTGCGGAAATTGATCCATGACGTGTGCATTGCTATTGGAAGTGCTTCATCCCATTAAAGTTGAAGCTTCCATAACTGCTGAATGAATATTTTGACTGCTACCATCACTGGTCCTATGAGTCCCAATGGGTCGAAAATGTGTGCTACGTCAGATGTTATGCTGCACTTTGTGACACGCTACACAGTATTTAACCTTGTAGTAATTTGAAAATTGTCGCTTGTTGGTGCCCATGAAAGCCCTAATGTTTTAATGGTTGACTCTTCTTCATTTCTAAAGTCTAAATCCACTTCCTGGTTTTCGATGGATATACTTTGAAGAAGCTTGGGATGATTAGAGCACCATTTCCGTAAATGAAGCCCTGCTTTCGTCAATATCTCTAATAATTGATCTTGAATAGCCTTTGCTTCATGAAGAGTGTCTGCTCTGCCAAACCATCGTCAACATAGAAATTTTTATCAAGTGCCTGGCTGCCTAATGGATGTGTTTCCTTATTGATAAGGGCTAGCTCCTCTAAGCATCTTGTTGCCAAAAGTGCTCGTGTTCCATAAGTAACTGTTTGAAGTTTATACACGTCCATTAACTCTTGCGAACTGCTTCTCCAATAGATTAATTGAAATCTTTCATCATCAGGATGAATTCGAATCTGTATATACATTTTCTCGATGTCGGTTGTGAAAACAAATCTTGGCATGCGAAACCGGAGAAGTATTGCAAACAGATCACTCTGCACCGTTGGACTTTTGTACATTACGTCATTTAATGATAGTCCAGTTGATGTTTTGCATGACGCGTCAAACACCACTCTTAACTTTGTTGTGCTTTTTTCAGGTCGCAAAACACAATGATGTGGAATGAAGTAATTTGGATATAACACGTCATTTGGATTCACCTTTGTCATGTGTCCCAATGCTTTGTATTCATCCATGAATTGACTATATTGGTTCTTGAGTTTTACGTCTTTTGCTAGGCGTTTTTCAAGAGATATGAATCGATTATAAGCAATTTGCTGCGAAGTTCCTAATGTTGATAAATCGTCTTTTAATGGTAATCGTACTATAAAACGACCAGCTGTATCTCTTCGAGTATGATGGGTAAAGTGCATTTCACATTGCTTTTCTGACATTGATAATTGTGGCTCCGTTTCAGAGATATCTTCTAATTCCCAACACTTTGCAACAGCGTTATTTAGGTTATCGTAATCGTCAGTTAAAACTCCGCATGTTGCTGATTTTCGTTGTTCACTATCGATTTTTCCAGATAGAACCCATCCAAAAACGGTTTTCTGAAGAACTGGTAAGCCCTTTGCTAGTTTTACTTATCCCATTGACATAACTTGATGTGTGAATTCAGCACCTAATAGGATGTCAATTTTGCTTGGGTTATTGAACTGTGGGTCGGCCAGTTGTTGATTTTGGTGTATTGCCCAAGATGATATGTTAATGAATTTTGACGGTTGGGTACCCACAATCTGCGGAAATACGTAAGCTTCTAATGGAGCCTTGAATCCACTATTGCGAGTGAAAAAAGACGTGAACGCGATGACTGGCAAACTGTTTCTGTCTGCCGATACCTTCAACAGATAGGGATGAACTTTTAAGTGTCAGCCCAAGCTGCTGTGCTATTTTGGACGTTATAGCGTTTATTTGGGATCCGGAATCGAGTAGTGCTCTGCACTCAATTGTTTTACCATTTGCTGCAAGTATTATTTTTGCTGTACTCAACAACACATAGCTTGACATTGGCTTAACTGATGATGTCAATGCGACCGGTTTTGAAGCCTTTTTTTTCTGCCGCCTCCTGCCTTTCCTGATGGAGAAGGGTATTGTGTCTTTTGTTGCTCTTGCTGCATGTTCCGCTGGTACACTTTTTAGTCTCATTACCATTCTTTAAACGATTAGTGCAGAGTTTGTTCCTTTTTAGAATTTCGTAGCGTTGACTAATGGATTTATCTTTAAATACCAAACACGAAAATATTGTATGGGCACCACTGCAAGCTGGACACTGTTGGACACAAAATATTGCTACTGTTGAAGTGATCATGGACGCTGCGTTATGTCGTGTCTTCTCATAGCCTTTATTTGTGCATTTGTTTAGTGTTTCTAACGAACTGAATCTGCTCTCAAGGAAGCTGAGAATTTCTTGGACTGATGGAAGTTCCCGTGAGTTGCTCAGAGATTGTTCAAAGGCCGTGTGAGTTGACCGATCTAATTTTTTAATAATTATGTGCACAAGAATCGCGTCCCACGTTGACACTGGTATTCCTATCGCACTAAGCCCATATATGCATTCCTTTGTTGTATCATGAAGAGATTTAATAGCATGCATCGACTCATGAATTATGCTAGCTTGTGCCATCAGTCGATTCAGTGATGCTGTGACGAGCAATCGCTTGTTGTCATATCGGCTGGTTAATATCTCACATGCTGTTGTGTGATTTTGAGCTGATACTGGCAAGTGTTTGATTAGATTTTTGGGCTCATCGTTTAGATTTGCTGTGAGATAGAACATTTTTTGCACAGTACTGTATGGTTGATTGTGTATGAGTTGCTCATACAGGTCTTTGAATTGAACCCACTTTAGATGATCGCCGTCAAACGTAGACAGCGTAATTGTCGGTAGTTTCACTGGTCGAAACTGTGTGACTTTTTGCAGTGCTCTTTGACCATTGTCAGTAACACTTGCTGAATTTTTTATGTATTGATTTAGGAACACTAGGGCATGTTGTATTTTTGCTTGTATGTCATAAAATGTTTCCCAATTGTAGTCACCCACTCTGTGCAGTTGAGTAGAATCCCATATTTTTGAGTTGTAACTGATTAGATCTGCTTGGTACTTCTTGAGAAGCGATGCCTTCAAAGTACAGTATATCTCAGACTGTGGCTCACCATCTGCATCAATTACTTTCATTGTTTTCGAAATTATGCTTAATAGCGCCATCTGATTACGAAGTACTTTCCTGAGATCTTCGTTTTGCACCTCCAATTCTGGCTTATCTTTGAACCAGCTTTGGTAGCGTGTTGATAGTGATCTTCCAACTCAGAGTCTGGCAGGAGATGTTGCGACAATGCACTCCTGTGCTCTTGAAAGTGTTGAATATATTTTGAAGCCAATGCTTCTATTTCACCGTAGTAACTTGTAATGAAATAGTCATGGTCATTGTGCTCAGTCTCTGACACTCTGATTTTTATGTCAGTTTCTTCAAATGAGTGCCAGAGTGCATTGAGCTGCTCGATTCTTTCTTGAAAGTATCGGGCATGCTTTTTCCTGTCTGTAGGATCTTTTTTTATAGTTTTTAATCAGGCGCTCGATATGTTGGCCCGTGTTACTCTGTGCTGCTACTAACTCTGAGAATGTAGCCATTGTTGATGAATGCAGTTGATGATCTGCTTGATGTCGTCTGCTGGTTACCGGCAAATATTGACTTGATTGATGTCGTCTGCTGGTTACAGGCTAATATTGACTTGATTGATGTCGTCTGAGGACTGGAGACTGAGAAGTCCTATCACGGTCGCCAAATGTTTGAGGACAAAGACACTTGAACTTGTTGCAGTGTTGAGTTACAATAAGCACTTGAACTTATTGTAACTGTGAAAGTAAAGGTACACACTTTAGTTGCTGAAATTACTCTGGTTTTGAGTTACAAAAAGCACTTGAACTTATTGTAACTGTGAAAGTAAAAGTACACACTTTATTTAGTTGCTGAAATTACTCTGATTTTATTGATTAACTGAACTGGCTTATATATATACACAAATGCTGTTGTAAGCATAATTGATTAACAAAATATTAATTGCAGTACAAGCTATAACAAAATTATTCTAGTGATCTACTTAATGTAAAGTGTCATGTAAGGCAAAACATGTAAGTTCCGCATTATTGGGCTACTTCTTGTTGACATATAAAGTTATATTTTGTTTTGTTTTGTTTATTATACTTATAATAACCAAGTTATGTTAATAGGTTATGTTTTGTTTTGCTTTGTTTATTTTACTTATAAAAACCTAGTTATATTAATAGCTTATGTTTTGTTTTGCTTTGTTTATTTTACTTATAATGACCTAGTTAACAAATGGGTGTGTTAACAAATAAGAAAGGATTTATTATGATAAATTATGGAATTAAACTGTTGGGTGTTGAAAAAAACATTTTCTTGGCGAAATGTTAGTTTTTGGGATAAAATTCTATGGGATTTTTAACTTTGGGGACTGACGTGGGTGCTACTAGAAATATATTATTGTTGGCGGATCCATCTTCCACCACCTCTCGGAAAGAGGATGGTAGGAAGCTTTTCTTTTGTATATAAAAGTTTAAGTTTCGTTTGAAACCTTTTTAGGAATTAAATTTTTGGGAATTTTTTTTATAGATAACACATTTTGTCAACAATGTTTTTGGATCCAGTATGTGGCAATCATAAGGAATGTGCCAGTAAATTTTTTTAAGACCATCCTGGCAAACCAAACCTGGAAGCAGATTATGGGAAAATAGAAAAGGAACTAAATCACCGTCGAAGAGTATAAACAGAGAAACCAGTCAGCGGCAAGGAAGTCCATAGCGGCATGAATTGTAAAATGTATATATGGAAAATATAAAGAAAAATCTTTTAAATATAGTTAAGAATGTTTGTATTAAAAAAGTGGACTAATATATGGTTAAGATATGGTGAAAACCTAAAATAAATAGTTATTAAACAAGAGATATAGGATATGTGTAGGAGCCGACAATTTGACAAGGTATAGGATATTTACACATTGATTAAGTCAAAGTATATAAGGGCAACTACATACAATTCAATAATTATTGAATTATCTAGGTGTGAACAAGAGCCCGGAGAAAAATAATTGAGTTTGAACGGAGGCTAGGTTCAATAGAAGCTAGAGGGAGAGACGAATCACTCCTCAAACAATTAAATATCTCCGTAGTTACAGCATTTAAGGTCGGTATATCGGATCTCGAGAAAAGGACAGTAGTGTTCTCATTGGTAGTTTACTGCCTCCGACCTATCAGAGGTTGTAAAAAAGGCTTCAAATGTAGAATATATGTTGAAGGATAGAAGCAGGAATGGGTCAGGACGACATTCTCCGCGTCAAACTTGTAGATACAAGAAAGTGACGAAGAACAGATATGGAATAGACAGTAAATTAGGGTTTAAGGATAAGAGCTTTAACACTAGTAGATAGGGAAACTGGAGACGAACCTTAACAAGGTAACATGTCTGACTGTCTCAACCTGTCGAGGCCAGCATAATCCTTGCGAAATCACCTCAAGTCGACTCAAACCTCCACGTGGTATTTCCTGGGCAACGCCAAAACTGACAACTGTTAGTTTGGCGGCTAGTCTGAGCGGCGGGCCCTCTAGGCTTAAAACAGGTTGTGCGTCGGGTTTGAAGCCCACCCGTAAGAACCCATTTCAATGAAAATAAATAAGATTAGAAAAAAACTGATCGCAAATCTGATGACGACTACCGCAAACGAAAAACTGATAATGATTTACGGATATGCACCTGGAATGTCCGAACCCTTAATTGGGAAGGTGCCTATCCAACTGACTGATGTCTTGGAAAGATACAAAGCTGATATCACTGCTATCCAAGAAATGCGATGGAAGGGACAGGGTTGCATTCGGCATGCACCCTGTGATATCTACTAGATCGGCCATGCGGAGAAGCACGAGTTTGGATGTGGATTTGTAGTTGGCTACAAAGAGACTACGGCCCCATGTCCTGCGATGCACACCTGTGAACGAACGGCTTGCCATAATCCGCATCAAGGTTAAATTTTTTAATATAAGCCTAATATATGCGCATGCTCCGACAGAAGACAAGGACGATGAGATCAAGGAAATTTTCTACGAGCGCCTTGAAAATGCTTACGAGCGCTGCCCCCGTCACGACGTAAAAATCGTGCTTGGTGACTTCAACGCTAAGATGGGCAAGGAAAATATTTTTGGCCCAACAGTCGGAAAGTTCAGCCTCCACGACAATACCTCCGATAACGGAATGAGGCTGATTGACTTCGCACGAAACATGGTCATAAGTAGCACTAGATTCAAGCATCTCAATATTCATAAAGCCACCTGGATGTCCCCTGATCAAAAAACCAGAAATCAAATTGATCACGTTTTGATCGACGGAAGGCCCTCTTCCAGTGTATTGGATGTATGCACGATCCGTGGTGCGAACATTGTCTCAGATCACTATCTTGTCGCAGCCAAGATCCGTACACGTCTGTGCGCAGCTAAGAATGCACACAACCCTACACAGAGAAAGCCAGACGTCAACAAGCTGCAATCGAAACATACAGCCGAAGATTTCGCCACTCGAATCTCACTCCAGCTTCAAAGCTCTCCTCATCCAATCGATGATATATGCGCGCAGTGGACACACATTTCCAACTCCATGCGTGCGGCTGCTGAAAAGGTGATAAGCTACCACCGCCCTCGCCGAAACCAGTAGTACGACCAGGAATGTCGCAACGCCACTGCAGAGAAAGATGCCGCCTACAAAGCCACCCTGCAGTCGGTTGTAACGCGCGCTGCTAAGGAGCGATACAAATAGAAGAATAGGGAAGAGAGACTTATTTTCAGGCGGAAAAAAGAGAGGCACAAAAGGGTCAGCAGGAGAAGATTGAGATGTATGAAAAATAAGACGCCTTGCCGATGGTTTCAAAATCGGGGCCTCTTCCTGCAAGGATGATAAGGAGTACACTGACGTTATGGAGGGAACACTTCTCTAAGCTTCTAAATGGCGACGCTGACAACAATCCTGCCAATAGAGATGATATTCCGGAAACCTCAATTTCGGATGACAGCGTCGAGGTTCCGCTGCCTGACTATGATGAAGTTCTGACAGCTATAGCTCGGCTTAAAAATAAAAAAGCCGCGGGAGCTGAGGGCTTACCTGCTGAGCTGTTTAAGAACGGAGGCGAAGCTCTATTTAAATGCTTTCACGAGCTTCTATGCAAAATATGGTCGGAAGAATGCATTCCGAACGATTGGAATCTCAGTCCGCCTGAGCTTCAGACCTGGAAAGTCCATCATCGACCAGATTTTCACGCTGCGACAAATCTTGGAGAAGACTCAAGAAAAACAAGTCGACACTTAAAGAAGTGGAAATTAGTCAAAAAAAAAATCCAATTCCGAAATTAGGCGATGAATTTCGGCCTATAGCTATCTTACCCTTTCTTTCAAAAGCATTCGAAAACCTTGTTTACAAGCAAATGAGTTCGTATTTTACCACCAATCGTCTACTTACGGACAGACAGTCTGGATTTAGACCAAAACGTAGTTTTACAACAGCAATTACAGATGTGTCTGAAACTATTTGCCAAAAATATTGAAGCAAACAAACATACTTTCCTGGTTTTTTTAGATTGCTCAAAAGCTTTAAATTCTATTAATCATTAAATATTTTGCCATGAGATCAAAAAATGGTACGGTTTTTCTCCAACAGCAATAAAATTGATTTGGTCATATCTGTATGATCGTTTCCAATATGTTTTTTCTGGTGATTTGTACTCAGACTTTATTCGAGTAAGTAATGGTGTTCCCCAGAGGTCAGTTTTGGGACCCTTTTTGTTTTCCATTTACGTAAATAATTTTCCGTTAATCCCGAATCAATATTTCATACATATGTACGCTGATGATATACAGCTTTAGGTTTCATGTGATAAAACTGATCTTTGTAGTGGTGTGAATATCCTTAATCAAGAACTCCAGCATATCGGTAATTGGGCAGTAGAAAATGAGTTTGAAATTAATCCAAGTTTGTTGGTCTATAAAAAACCTATAAACTGTAATAGTCTTACTGATATAGTAATTAACGACTCGATTATTGAATATGTGTGTAAGGCTAAGAACTTGGGTTTTATTTTTAACAATACCTTGACATGGAACGAGCACAACACCAGTTCCTCAGGTAAGGTTAATGGTATATTACGCAGTTTATGGCCTACCCAATACTTTACGCCATTAAGAATTAGACTGCTTTTAGCAAAAACACAATTAATACCAATTCTCTTGTATGGCTGTAAAGTATTTGCAAACGCTGATTCTGTCAATAAGCAAAAATTAAAAGTAACATATAATAATATCGCTCGGTCTCGGAATATGCTTACCAAATGAACAACACATTTGTGGTCCTGTGCTTCATTGCATGAAAAGGTTGTCAGCCGTCAACCCTTAATTGAAAATTCGTTTGTCTTTCAAGATTCTTTGAAGATCATGTCGTACGCAAGTCGAGTGATCGAGTCATATTGTGCTTATCATAATAAGTTGCTACGGAGCCCATTGCGCTCTTGTCAAATCGTCAGTCGTATAGAAAATCCATCGCAGTTGGAACAGAACACCACCTTTGATAACCTTGGCAAGATAAAAGTCCTACAGTTTGTCCACAAATTAATATTTTTCGATGAACCTATCTATCTTTTCGAGAGACTTCGCTTTACACAATCGCGCCATAATAATAAGTATTAACAAGACACTCCAGCCTTGTCTCCGAAAGGCAATTCTTCATATATGGTCCACGTCTTTGGAATTCCTTAGATAATAACACACAACAAATTACCAACGCTGTCAATGTTAAAAAGAAACTATTATCGTCATTGTCGTCCCTTAATTAGTTTAACAAGTCATCCATTACTGATAAGTCCTTTTAAAGTATTCAATCAGATTTCATATTTATTTGTAATAATTTTGTATGTTTCGTATTTTTTGTTGTAATAAGCTCTTCATGTTAGTTTTAAGTTTTCGTATCTTAAATATAAGTGTTTCGTATATGAAATATTTACTGCCATATTTCCTTTTCTTAATGATTAGTGCTAGTTAAGAGATATTATATCTTGTAACACTAAGAACTGCAAATAATAAATAAATAAAAGAAATAAACACCCACCATCCTTTTGTTGGCTACAAAGCCGCCTTCGACAGCCCAATAATGAAGCACCTATTCCACCATGTCTGAATTTGGTATTCCTGCAAAACTAATACGACTTTGCAGGATGACACTGAACAACACCAGCAGCGCAGTTAAAATCGGGAAGGACCTCTCCCCACCATTTGTTACCAAACGAGGTTTCAGAAAAGGTGATTCCTTATCGTGCGACTTTTTCAACCTAATGATGAAAAACATCATCCGAGCTGCTGATCTGAGACGTAGTGGCACAATATTCTACAAGAGTGTTATGCTGCTTGCGTATGCTGATGACATCGATATCATTGGCCATAATACGCGTGAAGTCAGTGCAGCATTCTCCAGAGTCGAATGGGTCTGGCAGTGAATGCAGATAACACGAAATACTTGGTGTCAATAAACAAACAGTCCACAGTCTTGGAACAAACGTTACAGTTAACAATACCTCCTTCGAGGTTGTGAAGGACTTCGTTTATCTGGGATCCAGCATAAACTCAACCAATGACATCAGCATTGAGATCAAATGAAGAATAACTCTTGCCAACAGATGTTACTTTGGGCTCAGTAGGCAATTGAGAAGCAGAGCCCTCTCTCGACGAACGAAAATCATGCTCTATAAATCGCTCATCATGCCCGTACTACATTATGCATCACAAACCTGGACGCTGAGCAGATCAGATGAAAAGACTTTGAAAGCGTTCGAGAGAAAGATTCTTCGTAAGATCTATGGACCAATCTGCGTCAATGGCGAGTACCGAATACGGTGAAATGATGAACTGTATGAGCTGTAAGCTGACATCGACACAGTCAAGCGCATTTAAATCGAGCGGCTTCGCTGGCTTGGCCATGTTCAGCACATGAAAGACGATGCTCCAGTGAAGAAAATATTCGATTCGGTACCCAGCGGCGGTCAACGCAGAAGAGGACGACCGCATCTTCGTTGGAAAGACCAAGTAGAGGACAACCTGACGAGGAATTTCCAACTGGCGCCAGCAAGCGAGAGACAGAAATGGCTGGCACAAATTCTTAGATGAGGCCAAGACCGACATAAGGTTGTAGCGCCAACTAAGTAAGTAAGTAAGATAGGTTTAAAGACGAAAGGGAGGACCAATATAAAATTAACATGAAGTGTTCATCCTGCAACAGACAGGTGTCTCACGACGAAAAATTCTCCATATTGTAAAACATGTCAGGAGTGTGGGCATGAAAATTGTTGGAGGAGTGCACCCTCATTCGGTCAAAGGGGAGAGAAAAAAAATTTTAAACAATTTCCTAGTAGAAAGCGAAAACATAATAATTTTGCAAGAAAATAATTTTGGTAATGAACTGCAAGTGAGACAGCAACAGGTACGCTGTAGGTGGTGTGACAAGGCAGGTCATGTGCAGGCTGAGTGTTATAGGAGGAACAACTGGGAAAATCGGCAGGGAAACTTTCAGGGGCTTAGCCAAGGCCAATGAGCTGGAAACTCCGAAATAAGAGCGAAATAAGGCCATCAAAGACAGTAACGGATAATTTTACGTCTAGAAGGATTGTGAATATCCGTATATCTGAGCCAATAGAAAGGATAGTAACAGATAATTCTACGTCTGAAAAGATTGGGAATATCTGTACATCGAGGCAAATAGAAAGGATATCAAATCCAGTGGAAAGTTCAGTAACAGATCATTCGACGTCTGAAAAGATGGTGAATGCCTGTAAATCCCAGCCAGTAGAAAAAGTCGTGACAGCGAATGTGACATCTGAGAAGGCTGTAAATTTCTGTACATCTCATTTAGGAAGGAATGTAGAAAACATAAACCCAGAATCGAAGAAAAGAGTTAAGTCGTTGCAGGTAACATCAGGAAATATTTTAGAAGTACTCGGAAAAATAAGAGAAAAATTCAATGTGGTAGAAAAATTAAATGAAAATATGCCAGAAGAAAAATTCGATGTGGTAGCAGGAAAACTAAATAAAAATGTTAGAAAAGAAAAATTCGATGGGGTATTAGAAAAATTAAATGAAAATGTAACAAGAGAAAATTCAATGTGATAGTAGGAAAATTAAATGGAAATATGATAGAAGAAAAATTCGATGTGGTAGCAGGAAAATTAAATGAAAATGTAACAAGAGAAAAATTCGATGTGGTAGGAGAAAAGTTAAATGAAAATATATTATATGGCTGCAGGCACAAAGAAATGACAGTGCTGAAGACAGAAAATTTTGAATTTTCGGATATCCGTAAAGTGAATGATGTGTTCCTTGGGAGGAAACAAAAAACGGAAAACTCATTCTAGTTGTAGATTCCGGAACGGACACGAGTTTAGTTATACAAAACACGTTAAGGAGTAGTTTGAAACGGAGAAATGAATGAAGTTCAGGTAATTACAGTGAAGATCTCAAAATAAATGCTACAAAAATCTCCAAGTTAGTGGTTCATAAGCAAGAGATTGCACCAAGAGGCTATTTAGGCAGATTTGGTAGACGTCACAGATATCTACAAAGTATATAAAACGAAAAAAAAATATTAGGGAAAAACTATTAATATAAAATAAAAAAGTACGGGAAAGGTAAAAAATAGCATAAGATACATATTAGGAGTACTAAAATTATGAGAATGAAATAAATATTATATTATAAAAGAGTTAGCAAAGTTATAAAGAAAAAGGTGCATAAAGGTGCACAGAATTTTAAAAGGTTGCAAAGGAATTTTTTTTTAAACAAAAGGAAAGTATCGAATGTAAAAGCATATGTGTGGCCAAAATAGGGCAATATTACAAATAAATAAAGTTAAAAACGTAATTACGGAAGAATCAGTAAAAAGAAAGATGTGGAAAAAAGACATCGTAGAAATGATTATAAAATGAAAAGAGAAAAAAGTTGGGCATTTAAATGAAACAATTAGAGAGCCAAGATATGGCGGGAGGAAAAATAAGAAACGGGAAATTCTAAAGTAGAAGGCAATTGCTTTGGTATCTCCAAAGTGAATGACGTAGGTACAAATATCCCTCGCAAGGATTTTATTCTGATACAACGCATTCTACTTGTAGATCCCAAAATAGTACCACTTTATATAAAATGTTCTGTCATTGTTGAATTATTGTAAATGAATATGTAATTAAAGAGAATACATTGCTTGAAAATTAACACATTTTTATCTACACGAAAAGTAAAGATAAAATTATGCATAAAAGATAACTACAGGAAAAGAAAATAAAAAGAAAGGAACTGATTAATTCACTTTTATTTTAATTTGAAAACAAAAACATATTGCTAAAATCTTTAAATTTGTAACTGAAAATATATAAGGACATGTGAATTAATCTAAGGAAGAATAAGATGTGCTTACTAATAGAGGAAAAATAAAATTTTTTGAAAGTGTCTCATAAAAGAGCAATATAATGAAAGATAAAATGCGTTTACGCATAAAAACATTGAAAATAAAATGCAAATTCGCATAAAAATATTGAAAAAATGAACTTGGATTGGATTATATAAAAATATTGAAAAATGTAAATGTTATGGAAATGTTAAATACAATATATTCATTAAAAGCATGTAAAGGGTCCGCCAAATAACTTTGTTTTTTTAAATTCTATAAAAAAAACTACTAGATATTTTCTCAAATTTCTTTTTTTATTTGAAAGTACAATCCTTCCGGTTAATAATGGAAAATAATTTCATTCAAATGGCTGCCTCGGCTGGCCATGCAGTAGCCTACACGATCGGTCCAATTTTTAAGCACATTATCGATTGTGTGCAGCTGTATTTCACCAATGGCTTCACGAATATTGTCCTTTAAAGCGTCAATTGTCTCTGGCTTGTCGGCGTAACACTTATCTTTGAGGGCACCCCACAAATAATAGTCCAACGGTGTCAAATCGCAGCTCCGAGGTGGCCAAACGACATCAGCTCTGCGACTGATAATGCATCGAGTGTAGCTTCGGATGTGTGGCACGTAGCGCCGTCCTGTTGAAACCAAATGTTGCCAATATCCTACTCTTCAATTTTTGTGAACAAAAATTCTCAACATGGCCCGATAACGATCGCCATTGACTGTAACGGCCACTACTTGACTCATTTTGGGTGCAGCGGCTTTTCAATGTATACGTGTGGGTTTTCTGTGCCCCAAATACGACAATTTTGCTTGTTTACATACCCGCCAAGATCAAAATGAGCTTCATCTGAAAAGATGATTTTTTTTGGCAAAATCGGCATCTTCTGTAAGTCGATCGCGGGCCCACCACTTGGCGAAGCGAAAACGCATTAGATGGTCAGTTGGCTTCAACTCCTGAACCAATTGGACTTTGTATGGCGTCATACCAAGGTCTTTATGCAAAATTCGTCTCAATGATGTCTCCAAAATGTTCAATTGTTGAGAACGACGGTGAATTGATGTTGATGGCGCTTTACGCTCACTTTCTGCCACAGCAGCAATATTACCTGGTGTACGCACTGCTTTTGGCTTTTCACGCTTTGGTTTATCGATGAGGATGCCAGTTTCTTTCACTTTTTTTACAGGATAACGAACATACGGAGCTGGCGATGCTTCTCTTCTTCCAAAATACATACGCAATTTTTGCACACATTCAGCAACATTATCATGATTTTCAGAGTAATGTCGCAATATTTCCCAGCGTTGTTCAAGCGTATACACAACCATATTCGATCAGCGGAAGTATAAAACTAATTATCTGTCAAATCAGACATGAGCTAAGTGTTACCATTCACGAAATAAGCACTAGTTGAAAAAAGTTAGATGGCGGACCCTGTATGTTAAACAATTGTGTAAATTGAAAGAAAAGCAAAAATCAATTTAAAGTAAAGATTCAGGAAAACTAAAGAAGTTTAGAAATGAAATGAATTGAGAAATTCGAATACTTTGATATATGTGAAATTAATAGGCAATGAAGAATAAAAAAGCTTCGGAAAATAAATTAAATTTGAAGTAAAAAATATATTTCAGAGAAATCATGAACTAAACTATTAAATAAAATTGTCTTAATATGAAGTAAGTTAAATAATAAAAGAAGATCGATAATAAGGGCCATTATAACGTAAATAAATTGCAATTTTAAAAATAGTAATTCGAACATAATTTAAGAAAGTAAGCAATAATTTAATAAAGTAAACAATAATTGAAGAAAGTAAACAATATTTTGGCGCAGCATTTATACGGTACAGCATTTTGCAAGTAAAAGCAGAATAAGTAATACACTGAGAAATTATTTTATATTGAATTTAAGATATGTATTAGAATATAAATGTTAAATTTAATGTGGAAATAATGTGGACCACACGAAACAAAGAATATATATGGGGCATTCCATACAAAATTTTCCACCAAAATTTTTTTTTCATAAAAGTTATTTTTTATGGTTCATTATTCAAAAATATTTGACACGTATTTTTTTATTTTTAAAAAAAGGACTTCTCGAGAAAATATTTTTTTATATTACTTTTTTAAAGAAGAACCTTTTTTCAATCGCTTATGCTGCAATAACTAAAGAAGATAGGAAAATTTGTTAAAAAGAAAAAATGTGCACCCTCTTTTTAGCTTTCGATTGATGTTCACTAAAACTTCATAAATAACATTACTTTTAGATTGCGAAAAATAGAGATTTCCAAATTGATTTTTTTTAATTTGGGCCTATTTGTTTTTTTTAAAAAAAGAAAAGTCAAAACCTTTTTCTTAATACTGGTAGAATTTCAGAATAGGCACTTGAATACTTACGGAGCAATGAATTTTTTAATCGCAACTTACACGTGCGAGGCAGAGAACTTCAATGAATCGCTTTTTTAGCATTCAGAATATACTCGATTCAGAGTATAATCGTTCGTAATCTGTTAAAAAAGGTTTTATATTCGAATAACTTATATATCTGATGAAAATCGTGATCTAATCGAACCAAAAAGTGTAATTTTGGACTCGACCAACTCCGATTGAGGTAAAATTTGGTATATAAGTAGTAAACATAAAATAAAAAATACAACTTCTCTTGAAAAAATTCTAAAACTCATATCTCGAGAATAGGGCGGGTCGAAAAATTTTATAAAAATGAAATCCGAGATATATTTAAAAGATGATTGCAGGAGAGTGGGCCAACCGATTTTAGTAATTTTTTTTTTCTATGAAAGGTAAGTAAAAATACTTTCTGGAAAAATTACACTGGAAAAAAATTTTGCTACACTGTAAAAAATATACTGAGATAAATATTTCAAACATGGCGCTAGGGTCGAAGATCACGCAATATTTAATTCATTTTTTGCCAAAAGAGAGGTCTATCCTTACACTAAAACATATAAAATTTTCCAGTAGGCATTATTTTTTATTCCCGAGATATTTAATTTTAAAAATTTGCACTACCAGCCAAAATTGAAAAAATTAACGGGTTTTGGCCAATAACTAGAGAGGGGTATTTCGAATGAAAAAACTTTGTATAGGAGATAAGTAGAACTCATGAAGGCCCAACTCCGGCCTGAACACACCGGGGTTGTGGGGTAAACCCGTTTCGAGAAAAAAAGATCCACAAGGTTATTTATCAAATAACTCCATAACCATGGCACTTACTGCCAATTTTTAATTTTAAAATGTGCGTTACCTGTGAAAATTGAAATGTTTGCAAAATTTTACATCATATTTTATAAATAAAAGAAAACTGTTCTGAATAAATACATTACACATACATATACTGTTTATTACCTTATAATAGTATAAAATTCTTTTGTTATTTTTCTCTACAAACTTTACGTAATTCGTAGACATCAGAATTGGAGTATTTTTTAACATAAAGCGTTGTTGAACTCACTGGAATGAATGCATGGAATGATTGTGTACCAACTATTGTGATTGCTTGGGTATATCTTGTGTTTAGTTTTTTTTTCATTTCGATATATTCGTCTTCTGTTGAATATTCAAAACTCATTGAAGTTGAAAACGATTTCGATGCCCAAGTGTACAAGTCAGCTGATGTCTGAATGGTTTCCTTATTGGCTAGGCTAAATCGATGAGCTGCCCTCTTCAATGTGCCCCCTATTCCGTCACAAGTACTTTTTCCGTGACTTGTTGCGTGAAAGTGCCACTCTGCATCTATTTGCAAATCAGCTTTAAAATTACATAAATTTATAAAATTGTATTTATTTTTATATTGGGCTCCAGCTCCATCTGATACGAAAAATATTTTCTTAATCGTCATTCTCTGGCCTTCTTTTAGAAATTTAATCATTTTATTGATGAAAAGATGCACCGCTATACTATCATGATTACTGCAATTAGAAATTATAACAAAGCTTTTGTGGTGTAAAATGTCGTCAGATTTGTAGTAGATAACAAATGGATGAATTGTTCATTGAGTATTATTCCAGTGATATCCTTGAATAGCATCTTGAACGAAGAATGAATAATTCTCGGCGAAATCTAACTGGACTAAGAATTCGCCTAACTGTAGCGATTGCTTTTTTTCCTTTAAAAATTGAGACTGTTGAAAAGATATAAAATTATGTGTTATCAATATTTTCAAATGGCTTATAAATTGTTCCGTGAATGTTTCAGGGTCTACGATCAAAGTGTCCAAATTACATCTATCAGTAGTACTCCATTTTTTATATTTTATTTCAACTAGTCCAGTTTGTTTGAAATTTTCTAACATTTGTTTTTGCAAATTGACTAAATTGGAGCAGCAAGTGTCACACATTGATACACTGCACTTTATTTCTTCATTTGAGTCGCATAACACACAATTGATCAAATCCTTATACGTAACTAAAGTCTTTCCATTAACATTAACTTCCTTTAACTGGCTTTGTTCAAACATTAGTTTCATATTCTGATGTAGAGTACATACACATACATTTTGTTGATTTCCAACTCCTAATAGGATACATTGTTTTGGACGTAGTTCTGAAAATTTATCGAACCCATTTTTTTGGCCTGGGAATCTTTTTCGAAACTCTTAATATGATTCTCTAAGTGTAGATAACAAGAGTCTCTTTTGAATTTGTTGTCGGGGATTTTTTCCCCAATCGTAATATAATTTTGAGATCCAGGCATTATTCGACTAATATCATCATCTAAATAGAATGATATTATTTTTTCTTTTATCTCGTCTGACAGAGAATGCCTTCTGAAGTTTGGTTCAGTAATTGAAGAGAATGTACGCAAATTATGTTGAAATTTCTTATTTTCAATGAGTGCATAAGTGGTTATGTCTGATCCAAAAATGTTCCGAATTTCTTTATGACTCATTTCAAGCGGCAATATTGACAATATTTTTTTTTTTATCCAAATCATCGCCTCTATTGTATTGAAATTTAAGATTTTCGATAATATCATCATAGTATTTGGCTTTTCTCTGGATTACACTATTAGCTTCTTGGTCCTCTGATATATTCTCATTTAGTATTTTTGGGATAGAATTTGCAATTTCCGTGGATTTTCTTTTGTTGTAAGTATTGCTTTTGCAGTGCTTCTTTCTAATAGGCGATACATCTTCTAACAAAGGAATTATTTTTGTGTTAATGTTGGAAATAAGTTCATTTCTTTGAACATTGGCTAAACAAGGAGTTACATCTCTTGAACTACTTGGCCCAGGCTGAGGCTCGTCAGATTCTGTATCTGACGTCAATTTGTCTTCATTCATTGGGTCATTTGTATTTTCATTCACTGGAACATTTATATTTTCCTGAATGGCTTGTTCTTCAATATTACTTTTCGATAGCCTAATTCTGCAACTGGTACATATTTTTTTGTAGGCTGTATACTTCTCAGTGAGATAAAGTTCATTCAGCTTATCCTGATTACCTTTAGTCAAAGTAACTAATTTATTTGAACACTTCGTGCTCCGGAAAGGTTTGCAACACCGATGACGCTGAATATTAGTCAAATCCATTATTAAATCACACACTATAATTAAAAAAAAAATTCCCTTGTTTATGGTATTTTTTTAAAAAATATAATATATATATAACCTCGTAATCGGGTTAAAACACAAACTTTTATTTGAATTTTATTATAAGGTGTTAAACAAAAATACTACAGTGTTAACTACTTTGGAGCAGATAAGTCGAAAAAATATAATTAAAATAAAAGACGTAAAATTCTGGTTTTACGGAATCTTTTAATTTTCTCAAATTCACAAAATACTATTTCGTGTAAAATTAGTACGCTTTTTATGCAAAATATGAGTGCATTTGCAACAAAATTCTCTAAATTTTAATATTTGCACAAAAAATTAATTTGTTTACTTTTTTACTCAAATGACCCACTGTGCACGTAAATCTAAACAACAACAAGAGAGATCTTCCAGTGTAAGGCAACCAATTTAACATACACTGTTGTTATTGTAATGCGCATGCAAAACAAAACGAATATCGCACAAAAGGGGAGCCACAAACTAATTACATGAGTTTATGTGTATGACCGCGGGTATATTTAATTATATTTTTACACTTGTTACGCTATCACTGCACTTCCACTTTAAATTACAAGTAACATACCTGATTGTATTTTTGGCTAGTTTGTGTGGGGGTTTGATATGGCCGACTCTTTGGGTATTATTTATTTTTTAAGTTATTTATTGATCAATTGCACAGGGTGTTAACTTCGTATTGGGGCTTATTCCTCTTTTTTCCCTTTTCTTAAAGCTAATAAAAATTAGTACTAAAAAGTAAAGACACCAGTGGTGTCAACCTGTGAGTAAGAGGATAGGGTTGCCAACGTAAAAAAATTTTTTGTGTTGTTTTAAAAAATTTAAAAATAAAAGTTTCAAACACAGATCATTATAAATTTCCTGATATAATTTCCTCTCATAATTTCTCTAGTTATTGGCCAAAACCCGTTAATTTTTTCAATTTTGGCTGGTAGTGCAAATTTTTAAAATTAAATATCTCGGGAATAAAAAATAATGCCTACTGGAAAATTTTATATGTTTTAGTGTAAGGATAGACCTCTCTTTTGGCAAAAAATGAATTAAATATTGCGTGATCTTCGACCCTAGCGCCATCTTTGAAAAATTTATCTCAGTATATTTTTTACAGTGTACCAAAATTTTTTTCCAGTGTAATTTTTCCAGAAAGTATTTTTACTTACCTTTCATAGAAAAAAAAAATTACTAAAATCGGTTGGCCCACTCTCCTGCAATCATCTTTTAAATATATCTCGGATTTCATTTTTATAAAATTTTTCGACCCGCCCTATTCTCGAGATATGAGTTTTAGAATTTTTTTCAAGAGAAGTTGTATTTTTTATTTTATGTTTACTACTTATATACCAAATTTTACCTCAATCGGAGTTGGTCATGGATTTTGATGTTCGATTAGATCACGATTTTCATCATCTACTTATTTTAGAGCAAAAAGAATGTTTTCTTGGAAATTGTATAAATTGTCCAACAAACAATCAAATGTCGAAAGAAATTTCTGAAGTTTTACAAAAACATAAAATCAAAAAAGTTACGCACAAGCAATGTATAACTAAACCGAAAACAAATTTAGAAACAACAACTACAACTTCAGATGAGTTTGTTCAAAGGTTTTGTATCGTTTTGTATTCGTATCGGTTTTGTTTATCGCCAAAAAACAAGCTTCGTATTTTAGGAATGTAAAAAAAAAATCTGAAGAATGATGAGAGTTTAATAGTTTGCGATTTTTCGGAAAATTATGCGTTCGTTATTCAAAATGCTATAACAGGTTTTCATTGGAACAACGATCGAATATTTTTCATCACGAATCTGACTTTAACCGCCCCGCACAGTGGCATTTTCACGCAACGGCACATGGCAAAAGGCCATGTGATGGGGCTGGAGGAACTATTAAAAGAATAGCACGTCGAGCAAGTTTGCAAACGATCACTGATGGTAAAATATCCTCCGCAACTAAATTGTAGGAGTGGGCTAAGAAAGCTTCTTCTTTGCCAAATATTTCAGTTCTTTAAAAATGTTCTTTACAAAAGCAGAAAAATTTTTCCAGAATCATTTTGAAAAATGCAAAACCATTCCAGGAACACAATCATTTCATTATGTTGAGTCGATTGAAGACTTCAAATTGAAAATGAAAGTATTTTCTTCCTGCGACACTTTTGAAATATTTACTATTTGTAAGTAAAATTTTGTAAATATGTACATCCAAATTTAATAAAAATAAAATGTAATGTTAAATAAATAGTTTCAACGTTTTTTAACAAACCTTTCACATTGAATTCAAGTCTCTACGTAATTTTAAATTTAACACCTTCTTGCGAAGTTTCAGAATCATATGAAATTTTCACACTTAAAAACACTTACAATTAGGGATATTCGATATACATCGATGCATCGGATTTACTCGATGTTTACAATTCGATACATCTACTTGATCCGATGTTTTGAAAAGCTTTTGATATACTCGATGGATCGATGTATTTTCATATAACATCGAATGAATGAACTACCTAATGAAATTATTGTATAAAAAAATAAATAAAGAAAAATAGTTAAAAAGGAAAACACTGAAAATAAGACATTAATACTGGAATTTCTATGATTGTGGAGGCTTTTTCGTTTTTAATTTTTGTAATAATTATGACCAACATTCTTATATATTGACTTTTTTTAGAATAACCAGTATTCTTATGTTTATTGCATTAATTTTTTTTTAATAAAAAACAAATGAATCAGAGAATGATTGTAAAAAAATTTTGTTTTTCTTTTCCTTAGTTAAGGTGCCCCCAGACTATATGTTTGTAAAATTACATACCGAATTTCATCTGTGTGTCAAAATTTAGTTTTTGTCATTCAGTTTTTTCTTTTGTCTCCACACTATCTGACACGTCATTTGAAAATAAAGTACAGCTTTTGAAATTTTTGTAAGCCGTAAAGCTCTAAAGTGTCCACCTTTGGTCATTCAAACTAAGAATAAATTCATTAAAAATCAATTTATTGAATAAATATCTTAAAATTTGCCTTTTCTTCTATTTTCACATAAAAAATTTATCAAACTGACATTTTGTACAGATGGAAAAACATACGAAATTAGAGACTGTTCTAATTCAAAAATTTACAGAACGCAAATACAAACGACATTTCAAAACGACATTTTCATATGTTCCACACTATCTGTAGCTAAAAACTATTTGTAATTTTTGACGTGTCATATGTAGGAAACATATAGTGTAGAGGCACTTTTACTGATAAAAGTCGTGCGAACAGGGACATTGGTTTTGTAAGAGCTTTTAATAAATTAAAATAGTCATAGTTAAATTAAAAATAGTAAAGGAAGGGGTTGACTTTAGTATTGTGATGCAAGTACTCGATTTTTAGAAAACATCGATGTTTCTCAACGATATATCGGAAAGTATCGATGCACTGTCTGGATGCATTACATCGAAAAAAACATCGATGTATTTTCTAAGTGGACACCCCTACTTACAATTGAAGGGCTTATAGCAACAACGTGGTAAACAATTTGAATTGAAAAAATTATTGTTAAATTTGGGTCTCTTACGCAATTCAATAATAACACCGACTGATAAGATAACAGGTCCTTTCCGAATTATTAAGAACCCACTTCTTGTAGTTAAATTGTTCAATTTAATTTTTCATAGAAAATTTCATTTCTAAAAGAGTATATAACTTGATTGTATCGACTTATTATTAAGTGGCATGTCATGATCTTCACTTCGCACGTGTTAGTTGCTATTGAAAAATTCATTGCTCCGTAAGTATTCAAGTCCGTAAGTATTCAAGTCCACTCTGAAATTCTACCAGTATTAAGAAGAAGGTTTTGACTTTTTTTTAACAAAAAAAAAATAGGCCCAAATTAAAAAAAAAATTAATTTGGAAATCTCTATTTTTCGCAATCTAAAAGTAATGTTATTAAGTTTTAGTGAACATCAATCGAAAGCTAAAAAGAGGGTGCACATATCTTCTTTGGAACAAATTTTTCTATCTTTAGTTATTGCAGTATAAGCGATTGAAAAAAGGTCCTTTTTAAAAAACGTAATATAAAAAATTATTTTCTCGTGAAGTCTTTTTTTTTAAATAAAAAATATGTGTCAAATATTTTTGAATAATGGACCATAAAAAATAAGTTTTATTGAAAAAAAAATTTTGGTGGCAAATTTTGTATGGAATGCCCCATATATATATTTGAACATTATAGTTGTATAAACGACATTAAATAATTATAAAGCGTAGAATTCTGTTTAAATTTATGAGTTGAATTTATCTTTTTTAAATTTAATAAAGGGCCACTGAATATTTTGAAATTTATCAAATAAGTACGAAATGTAAGATGAAAATTAAAAAAAAACAACAAATCCAATGATCTTGTATGCCTTAACAAAGCAGGAGCGCATTAAGCGGAGATAATGCGATTAGCGACATGCCAGAAATCTTTGAGATGCAGTAAACGGAGATACAAGTAAGGGGAAGCAAAAGTTTAGCAATAATACTTAACTTCAAGGAATTAATAATCATTTCTGACTGCATGAAACATGATGCGATAGCTGTGTACGTTTTTCTCCCTAATGTGTTATTTTCACAAAACTAACCACACATAGAAAAGTGCATTTATTGTACGTCATCAATATATAGATATATCTGGAAGATAATATCGAAGCAGTGAAAATCCGTTAATCTGATAGAAAACAAGGAAGTGGATCAAGAAATTTGAATTGTAAAATTATCAAAATACTTCTTGCAGTACATTAAAAAACAAAGCATTGCAGATACCTAGCCTAAGACGTTTTAATTTAAAAAAAACGCTACAATATAAAGCGTTTAGATGGTAGCAACTACTTCGATAAAATATTTCGAAACCATTTGAAATTAAGTTTTTTTTTTGTTAACAGTAGTCAAATGTATGCTACAAAATTTTTTGTGGAGCATATTGCGACGGAAGAAGAGCAGTTTTCAATAGTGTATTGACAGAACGTCAATATACGAATGTACGTCATCAATGACAGTGATGTTTTCCAATAATTTAACATATCCGTTAACAAAGCTTCTCAACTATAGCTGGTGGAAATCAGTTTACTTCCTGAATGCATTAATATTGGCACAACAAAATCTGTGAAAGTGTACTATGGTTTCTAATAAAGTAAATTGGCACCAGATGCAGAAGGAAAAAATCACCGTTCTGATTCTATGCTAGTTGGAGAAATGGTTGCATTTACATGAATTTTTGTAATAGAAATTTTTTATTATTTAAGAATCCCAGGATTTAAAGGGGCTTAAATCGTCCGGGATCCCGGGATTGCCTTTGTAAGGAATACTTGACTATTCCTAACACAAACGCAACTTACTCTTCATATCAATTTACTGCATTTTCAACTTAAGACTGCTAATTTCATTATTAGAGCAAGTAGGGACACTGTTTACTCGTTACATTAGTTGACAGATTCTTAAAATTTTGTTATAATATGACAACATTTTTAGAGAAAATCTGAGAGAGCTGTCATCTTAACGGCAAAAAAAAAATAGAAATGAAAATATTTCTATCTTGGCGTTGTCGTTTTTCTGTCACAATTTTCTCCCATAAGTTTTTCATTGATTCTGTCAGCCTGCCGACACGACAGCGCACACAGAGCCAGCAATGCCTGTCCGATGGCAACAGTGGTGGATCCAGACACTCCATTTGGAGGGGGCGATCCAAAAAATGTGACTTCGTAGTAGTTGCAGATATTGGCGATAGTCGCTAATATTACGTGGCAAGCATATAAAAAATTTAATTAAAAAGAATATTTCGGTGCATAAAAATTCAATTCACTAAAAATTGCAATCTAATTCAAAATCTATTTTAAATTTAGCAAAATATAGCAAAATTTAGCAAAACTAGTTTCTTGAATAACACAAATATGGCGATTAAAAAAAAAAACAGTTTTTCGGATAATTCAAATAAAAGACCAGTTATCCAGTCTTCAGTGACTTTATATATATATATATAAATACATTAAACTCATATGTTTAATATACAAAAGTTTACATAACTTAAATGAAAATAAAAAGAAACGAATAAAATTGTTGTCTTAAATTTTTAAATTAAATGAACTAAAAAATTTCCAACCCTGTTTGAAAAATCTAATCACGACACGAAATCTAATCACGACACGAAATTTAATCTGTTTAAGTTCAACGTTTGTTGTGATTAGACGTGTGGCTCCGTATTAATGTCTTGCCTAAAGTGTTCGAACTGTTAAGCCAATGATTTGCCTGTTTGTTGTGGGTTCTGCAAAGGCAATTTTCATAAACAATGTGCTAAAATAGATGATAAGCAATATGAATTTTTTGTTAATAATCGCAATATTATTTTTGTTTGCGATACGTGCTTAAATATGCAAGATAACTTTTTTATGCTTTTACTAATCTAAGCAGAGAAGTTGATGCTTTGAAAAAAATGTTTGTGGAGTTCTCTAATAAAGTTATGGGTGACTCATCTCCGAATGTTGACACTGATTGTCGTATTTCAAATTCGCGTCTCGCTCCGCGTCGCGACCGCTGTGCAGGCCTACGTCCCCGGAAAACTGTGACTGCATCTCTTGAACTCACGCCAGCCGTAGCTATAAATGTTGGCTGTTTGTGATGGTACTGCTGTTGTATTGGTAAGGTCTGCTGATCCTATGCTCTTGAACTCTTGCGCTCTTTCGCTTTCTACTGCATCCGATTTTTCGTCTACCAACACTATGAATCTGCCTAATTCAATTGCTCGGAAAACGGTGCCTGCATCTCTTTTAGCCACGCCAGCCGATGCTACAAATGCTAGCAGTGTTTGTGATGGTGCTGTTACTATTGTTGCAGGTCCGAGCACTAACTCTCTTGCTGCTGCCGCTGATGCATTGGTATTGTCTGCCGTTCCTATGCTTTCGAATAGGTGCGCTCTTTCGCTCTCTACTTCTAATACAATGAACCTGCCTAATAGTATTGCCACTAACAATACAACTGAAAGCCTGTCGATGCCTTTTGCCGCTAGCTATGCTGATATAGCCTCTCTTGGCACTCAAAGCTCTTATTATAATTCTGGCCTCAATAATACTGCCAACGGCGCTCTTGATTTAGCCAATGCTCTGACTGTGCATAACTTTCAACGCTCTGCTATGTCTACAACACCAAGCTCTTCACATGGCAGCGCTCTTGCTCCACTACAATCAAATAGTGTGAGAAATAAAGTTGCGGATATTTTATCCGCAATAATAAATAATAACTCCAAACCAAAATGAACCCGTACTGTTTTTTTGGGAGTTAATGATACTCACGATCTTGTTATCGTCGCTGAAAAAAAATTTGTGCAGCTTTCGTCGTTTAAACCGTATGTGTCAGAGAGTGATATTGTAGATTATGTTGTTAAACAATCTGGAATTGATAGAAGTCATTTTTCATGTGCTAAGCTTGTTAAAAAAGATGCGGTTCTAGATAATCTTAGCAGTGTATCTTTCAAATTGGGAGTGTCAGCGAACCTGCTGAATAATATTATAGACCCATCTCTGTGGCCTGCCAATGTAAGAGTGCGCGCATTCCAAAATTTTCAAAAGGTGGGTGCACTGAACAAAGTAAATAGTTTCTGCCCTGGACCTAAACTCTACTTTCAAAATATGTCGATTTTTTTATTAGAACTAAATCGGCTGCTATATTTGCTATAATTGGTCCTCGCATAATAATTTTAATCTGATCATCTTTATTGAAACCTGGCTTAATTCAGACTTTTTTGATGGTGAATTTTTCGATTTGGATATGTATCACATTTATCGGAAAGATAGAGACCCGTTAAGAACTGGTCATTTGCGTGGTGGAGGCGTTCTTATTGCTGCAAAATGTCATCTTCACTCCAGCCTGTGCACTTTGTCTAATGGTGACTCTACTTTGGACCAGCTATGTATTTCAATTCAGGGTTCCGTTGGTACTGTTTCTATGCGCTTCATATATACCTCCGAATAGCTCTGATCAAATTTATGCTGCCCATGCAGATAATATTGTAGCTCTGCATGCTTCGATGGATTCAATTAGCCATTTGTGTGTTATGGGTGACTTCAACCTCTCGAAAATTAAATGGATTCGTATCGCAGGAGAACTTACGCCAACTAACGTAAACCAGCTACATGAAATTAACTTAGTTAATAATTTTTTTAGTATAGATCTAACACAAATCAATTTAATCGAGAATAATCTCAATAAAATTCTTGATTTAATTTTTGTCTCCAATAATATTCAGTATCAACTTTCAGAATGTAGTTTTCCAGTAAGCCCAGGTGGCTTTCATCTACCTTTATTTGTAGTTATAAAATTTTATGAATTTATCTCGTTTAAGCAAACGCGAAATGTTTTTAACTTTAATTCGTGCAATTTTGATTATTTAAGTCAACTTTTAAATGTTATTAAGTGGTCAAGCTTATTTGATAGCCAAAATACCGCAACATGCTTTGATATTTTTAAACTAAATATTCATTACATCTGTTCAAATAATATTCCACAGGTTGAGCAAAGAGCCCATAAAAATCCGTGGTACACTAGTGGTCTCAAAAAGCTAAAAAACCTTCGTAATAAATTTTTCAAACTTTTTCAGTATACAAATGATTACAATTGTAAAGTAAAATATGAGCATTACTCTAGGGAGTTTAATTTTTTAAACAAATTTTTATACAATCAATACATTCTCAGATTTGAATCTAATATAATTTCAATTCCGAAGAGTTTTTAGAATTACATTCAGTCAAAGAAGAATGGTTCTCAGATTCCAACTTCAATGTTCTTTGAAGGTAGGAAATCTTCTTCTAATAGGGATACAGCGAATCTTTTTGCCGATTATTTTAAATCTAACTTTGTTGATGACGACCTGTGGTTTGATCAATCTATTTTGGAAAACATTGTGTCTAGAGTTGATATTGGCTCTATGTCAGTATCAATTGAGGATGTTCGCAATGCGTTGTCCCTCCTCAAATCCTCAACTAAGTCTGATAATGATGGTTTTTGTGCTATTTTACTTAAACAGTGTGCATCTGCATTAGCTGAACCTCTGTGTTTTATTTTTAATAAGTCACTTTCATCTGGTTCTTTCATTGAGTCTTGGAAGATTACAGCTATAAGTCCAATTTTTAAAAGCGGACAAAAGAATGATGTTGGCAACTACCGCTCTATCTCCAAATTGACAATTGTCTTAAAACTCTTTGAGTCAATTATCAAGCAGAAGCTTTGCTTTCTTTTAAAGCTTTGTATCTGTCCTGAGCAGCATGGGTTTGTTGCCGGAAAGTCCACTGTTACTAATCTTTCCCTCTTTTCTAATTACTATATCTCTGCTTTTGAATCTGGCTTTCAAATTGATGCGCTTTACACGGATTTTTTAAAAGCTTTCGATAAAGACTCTCATAAGGTTCTCGTGGCTAAACTTAGTAAATTGGGTTGCCATTTGATTTTTTTTGGAATGGATTAAGTCTTATCTTAGTGGAAGAGTTTGTTTTGTCTCGGTTGATAATACGCATTCATATTTCTATCCAGCAACCTCTGGTGTCCCTCAGGGAAGTATTTTAGGACCTTTGTTTTTTGTGCTTTATATTAATGATATAAGACAATGTTTTCATTTTGCAAATTATCTTCTTTTTGCTGATGATCTCAAATTGTTTGCGAAAATTAACTCCTTTGGTGACTCGGCCTTACTGCAATCAGATCTGGACAATGTCTTTGTATGGAGTATCCGCAATGGGTTACCTCTGAACATAAGTAAATGCTACCATGCAACTTTTAGTAAATCTAGTAATATTATCTTGACTTCTTATTCCATTTTCGATATACCTCTTCAAAGAGTAAATACAATTCGGGACCTGGGCGTCATCTTTGATTCCAAATTTACCTTTGTAGAGCACTTAAACTTCTTGTTGCCTAAAGTTTTTTCCCTGCTTGCCTTTATTCGTAGAAATAGTCAAGAATTTAAAGATCCCTATACATTTAAAGCATTCTACTATTCTCTAGTCAGGTCAAGATTAGAATATGCTTCTTTAATTTGGAACCCTTCAGCTACAATTCATTTGTTGAGGCTTGAAAAAGTTCAAAAAATCACTACAAAGTATATGCTTTATTGCACTAAGTTTAGATTTGACTTACCCTCTTATCATGTGCGATGTCTACTGATCGGTTTAAAGACGCTCGAAATCAGGAGGAAAATAACCTCTTTAATTTTCATCTATGATATAATATGCAGTAATATTGATGACCCTATGCTTTTGAGTTTGATTCATTTCAATATACCACCAAGGCAGTTGCGTTATTTTAAGCTATTTTTCATTAAAATCCATCGAACGAATTATGCCTTTAATGGGCCTATAACAAGGTCTTTATGTTTATATAATGAATTATCATCTAGGTACTTGTTTGATTTTTCAATGTCGAAATCATCTTTTAAAAATTTTGTTTCTAGTTTGTTTTAACATAATTTATACTTAATTTTGTGTTTTATTATTTTTATTATGATTATTTTATTAATTATAACTTAATTGTTATTTTCTCTTATTTCTGTAAGGAATTGAATGATCCATAGACTGAATAAACTAATCTGTGCTTCCGTGCTTTGCCATTTCTATCGAAGACTTGATCCACAGTCACTTTAATGTCCTAATGAACATTAGATTGAAGTCCGTTCAATCTTTCTTCTGTTGTCGTAGAATGATTCAAATAGTGATGTGAACTATCGAATAAAGATATTCAAAGTATTCTATAGTTTCAATTCATTTATCGTATCATATCATATCATGAAATCGATAGCTTTTTAATTTGCACTTCGTTTGCTTACCTTCAACTGATTGAACGAATTGTGAGTACAGCAAATTTAACTGAAAAATAACATTTATGCTGTTATGACACTGGCTTTTTCAGAATCTGAAAAATATAAAGTGAGCAGTACACAAAAAAAGCGATAAATTTTTTAATGAGTGTGAAGAAACAACATCAAGCAACAAAAAATCATAAACTGTCAATTTTTAATACTAGAAAAAGTCGAAAATTCTTCACTTTTTCAGCTGCTAGCGGCTGCAAACTTGACGGTCAATATTAATTTGTGATTTTTCGCATTTGTTTTTTTTAAATTTTTATTTGTTGTGGTTGCAAATTACGAAAAAGTTTAATTATTTTGATTTCTGGTTTTGTTTTCGCGATATAACCCGGCGTCTCGACAGGCAATAATCCATTGCTTACCATCTGTCAAATTCCATTGCAAGCAATGGCAATATTTCAAGGGTGGGTTTTGTCATGTTACGAAATCAACATATAATTTTATCATTTATTATATAAATATATTATTTTATAAATTTATTCTGCACGCTACTTGATTTTTATAGATATACACATTTAAAATTTTAGAGAAAAATTAAAAATGGCTGTCAAACAAAAAAAAAATACAGCTCATTGCTTGGCAATACATGGAAAGCAATATTGCTCGCCATGAATAGCCAACCATGGCAATTGAGTGGTCTCGATTAGCAATAATTGCCAATTGACAGATGGAAAGCAATGAATTATTGCCTGTCGAGACGCCCCGTAATAAACAACGACACTGCAGTCGCAATAGCAAATACAATTGCTGCCCACCCCTACTACGGTGCCGTAAAAAATTGTGTTGGAACAGCAAGCTGTTTTCACGCTATAAAGCAACAATCTGACCCCGTTGCAATGCATTCCGTGCTGTCCACTGTTCGCAAGCGTTACTGCAGCAGCTGACCTGCAACTAATACAGACCACAAAAGGTCAAACGCTGTAGCTGATACAGCAAGCTAGTTTGGAAAAAATGGAAATTCTTTCTCAAGTTCTATGCGTAGCGCAAATCATTCTTGTATCTACTGCATATTTGTAAAAGAAGAAGGAAAAAATAAAGAGTTAAAATAATAAAAAGAATATTACTACTCTTTGCATTTTTTTAATTTGATTTTTGGTTAAAACGTCATATCGGACAGCCTACTATATATTTTCCTTTCTCTCAAAAAATTTATTTCTCTTTTATTCGTGGCTAGTTTTAAGATCTTAAAAATACTACAAGCCAGTGTTATAACAGCTCTAATAACGCTGCTTGATTTGTGTTTAAATAAAAATTAAAATAAAATCACACTAGTTTATAGCTATTTAGAGGTTTTTTTAAGTCGAATGAATAATAGACCTGATAGCAAACATCATTTGATAGTTCTTCGTACTAGCTACTATTTTTATAATACAAATGAATGAATAATTTATTCGATAGTCAAAATTGTACGAAAGTTCTTTGTTCTAGTTAATATTTTTTAATTTGAATAAAAGAGTAAATTATTCGATAGTTGCATGCACTATTTACAGTGCAAGTTAGAAAGTAAAGCATATATATTCAGCCCAATCATGAAACATTTTCTCCCGGGAGCCGTAAGAGGGAGTTTCCGTTTTTAAGATAAAACTAAAAAACTTTTTTGAAATTTTTAATGCAATTATGATTATCAACCGCCAATATTCATAAGTTTAAAATAAAAAATATAATGTCTTTATCTGCTATCTTAAAACAGGAAACTCCCTTTTACAACTCCCGGGAGAAAATGATGCATGATTGGGCTGATTGTCTTCGAAAAAATTCGAAAAAAAACTCGAAATTACTTGCAAGCGCAAGTTGATTAACAAGATGTCGAATGCGAAGATTCTCGCTGCAATGCGGTTTTAATTAATAATTATTTTTTTTTATAATTATAAAATATTATAAAATTTATTAGTTATATAACTATTAATTACACATATTTAATTTACTTTAATATTTGCGTTGTCTTTAGCATCACTTCCATTTTTTATTACAATTATTAACAAGTTTTTAGTGTTCTTATTGTTAAAATAGCAGATATCCCGAAAAATGCGAAAAAAATCCCCAAAATCAAAACAAAACCAACACATTAATCCCTTTACTGTCTGCAAGTGCCAAAATACACTGTCTCTGAAATTTCGTTGACAGTAGCGCTGATAGTGAACAGTGAACCACGGACAGTGAATCAAATGTGAGTGTATAACAGGCCGGTTACACAGGCCTGTGACAGAGAAAGTGCGAAAGAATACGAGTACTGTTCGAACGATTCGAAAAATTTCGAACTTTCATGCTAGTAGCAAGAAGTGTTACACATGCACCTCTTTCCATCGAATGCGAAGGTTCTCGCTGCTATTGCAGTTTGCATGTGCTTTACTTGTTTTTTTTTTGCTTTTAATTGTAAACAAGCTATGAGTGTTGCTTCCTGTACGAAATCGATGAAAACCCGAAATAAACCCACCAAAAGTAAGTAAAAAAAACACTGATATCCCCTTTTATGACATACACTGACAGCTGGTGTCAAAATCCACTGGCTCTGAAATTTCGTTGCCAGTAGCGATGAAAGTGGCGTGAAAGTGAGTCCAGTGTGAGTGTATTTGTAAAATGGTATGAATGTATTGAGTTTTTCGAACTACAGAGCCAGTATACTGGCCTGTGTAGCATGCCTGTTAGTAGAAATGTTTAAATGTATTGAGGTTTTCGGACTGACACTGTCCTGTGTAGATGCTGGGTTATCGCACGAATAGTTGGATAGTTGAAATCATTCGATAGCGTCCATCACTAGTTTCAAATATGTTTTAATTATTGAGAAAATTCAGTTTATTCATCTAAAGGCATTAGCCTTAAGCATAGTACTGTTTGCTTGCGTGGAATTTCGCTGACAACATTCATTTATTTGTTGCGTGAAAATTCTGACATATATTTTGTTGCGAGGTTTTCCGTTTGCAACGTTTCTCAGAGAGACTCAAAGAGTGAGATGGGAAATTTCATATGATCTCTATCTTTTCACTTCAAAATAAATAGGCGGTACAATTAAATTGTCGTGAAAACATGTTGCTCAGAAACATGTTGCGATAATTTAACGCAGCGGAACAGAGTACTGCCCTGATGAAAATGTTGTGAAAATTTTCACGCTTGTTTGGCAGCTGTCATATTTTGTAGAGAATACTATGCTTTAGTAATAAACATTTTAAAGTCTACTCTAAATTTAGTGTGAGCTTTTCTGACATTATTTCTATAGAATTTGCTGTCAAAAAGCTTACACTGGGCTTATACTAAGGCCCAATACGTTATAAAAATTTTAAAAAGACTTTGAAGAAAAGGATGCACTTTAGCATCGCAGCAGTCTAATGAGTATATAGTAGGGTGGCTCGAAGAATATGGGAAAATAAAATGTAATGCAAAATAATTATATGGAAAATTATGTCAAAAAGCACACTCAATTTCTGAATCTTTGGGATGAAATACTAATTTTATCGAATACGAAATACGAATTTGAGGAAAATCGTTTGAGTCTCTAGCCACCGGAAATGCGGATGAATTGCCTCCAATTTTTCTTTTCTTAATTTGGGCCAACAGATTAATTTTTTAATGAATTTAATAATTCTTATTTACTTATTTAATCGGTAGATCTTCACAAGACTTTTCCAATAAACCCATGTTCCTACGTGTTTCTAAAATGGTACAAGTCAGTGCACCATTTTCCAGATTAGAAAAAGAGTCAAGTCGAATGGGTCTGGCATTGAATGCAGATAAGACGAAATACTTGGTGTCAACAAACCTAATTTATGCATCACAAACCTGGACGCTGAACAGTTCAGATGAAAAGACTTTAGGAGCATTCGAGAGAAAGATTCTTCGTAAGATCTACGGACCAATCTGCGTCAATGGCGAGTACGAATGATGAACTGTATGAGCAGTACGCTGACATCGACATAGTCAAGCGCATTAAAATCGGGCGGCTTCGCTGGCTAGGTCATGTTCAGCGCATGAAAGACGATGCTGCAGTAAAGAAAATATTCGATTCGGTATCCAGCGACGGTCAACGCAGAAGAGGACGACCGCATCTTCGTTGGAAAGACCAAGTAGAGGACAACCTGACGAAGCTTGGAATTTCCAACTGGCGCCAGCAAGCGAGAGACAGAAATAGCTGGCGCAAATTCTTAGATGAGGCCAAGACCGGCATGCGGTTGTAGCGCCAACTAAGTAAGTACGTTTTTTATGGATCTTCAGAAGCATTCAAGTGGAACTACGCTCCTAAAGTTTCGTATTGTTCTAAAACTCTGTCAACACAAGCCTTTATTGAATGCCACCGTGTCACAACGGGTGAAATAATTTTCTGAGTTTCTAACTGAAAATAATGCTGAAAATCTTTGAACTTTTCTTGACGTAATAAGCTTCTGTTGAAATGCGATCCTAAATTTCTCAAAAGATCCTCCATAATTACGGGCAATTTTAACGCTATTGCAATTTGAGCTACCAAATGTATCATATTTCAAGAGCATTTCAGTGTAACGATAAAAGGTTTTTAATTTTTAAGTAAAGCTGTTACAGAGTTGAATTGACCAAACATTACGTTTAATGAAATTACCCCCAACGCTGGTCCAAGGGATACTTTAATTTACGCTGTTTCTGTATTTTCGTTTGCATGCAAAACAAAAACAAAGCAAAATACGCTTATGTAAATTGGCGTACAAATAGCAGATCAGCGTATTCAAACTGTGAATAGCCTTATAGTTTTTTAACATCTTGTGTAGATAATGTAATGTTTTCCAGATAACAGAATAAGGATACAGTACTAAAAATTAATATAAATCCAAAGTTGTTGTTGAAAACCAACTTTTAAAATCCATTATCAAGGAATATAAAAATCATTTTCAAAAACCTTTGGGAAGCGTGGATTCGCGCTTGGGTGGACATTAGGTTTAGGTTACGGTGGAGGCAGGTCTTTAGACCAGCCCACTTAGACCATTATTGGTCCGTTGTTAAGTAAAACTTTTGTGTAGGATGTTCTTAATGTGGCAGAAGCTGTAGCAACATGTGATATTATATCTGAAGCCTTATGCCGTATGTTATGCCTTGCACTCAGTCAAATCAAGTCACTTAGCGTTCCTCTTAACAAACTTTTCCTACACCCACCAACTATAACTTTTCGTCGTTAATTAATGTGTTTTAAATTTCTTTTGATTAAAAATAAAGAAAGAATACCGTAGGAATATGGCCCGGCTAGTCACTACGATAGTCACAAAAAAACTTTCGAAATTGCAAAAATGAGTTATGGCATTTGGATTGCAAATGCTCAAGCTACCTCTCTACCAACAAAAAATTAAAACTTGTCAACATAAAATCTAAACTTGCCCAACTACAGACAGTAGTTCAAAGACGAGCAGTTTCTTCTCATTCAAATATGTTTCACAGAGAACCCACTACCACCACAGTCTCTCCAAATTTAACGTTTGAAAATGCTGTGAAATATAGGTAATTACCACCGACAGTATCGTACGCCGATGCTGTAAAATCTGGTACAAGCGATGCTTCAAACAATGCCTCGCCTTCACAAAACTTAGAATCGATTATATCTAACTTAAAATATGCAAGATGCAAGAGTTCTTGCTATAACAAGTACTTGCTTCAAAAAAATTAATTCTGTTAGTATTTGTCACTGGAACGCTAATGGCATCAGCAAACATAAACTTGAAATTGCCAGTGCTATTGATATCATGCTAATATCCGAAATTCACTTAACAAATAAAAATAATTTCTTAAAAGAAGGATTTAATTTTTATAAAACAAATCACCTTGATGGAAAAGCACGAGTATTCGGGTACGCGAGTACTTCGGAGCATTATTTTATTACTGGAAAATAATCGATTAAAACACTATCCTTTAGAGGAGTTTGCTAAAGACTACTTACAACCAACATCTATATCTCTGCAATGCATGTCCGAAAATATCACTGAGCACAGTTTATTTTCCCCCAAAGTATTGTGTGTCAAAACTTGCAATTTATTGAGTTTTTTAGTACACTTGGGAAAAAATTCATAGCAGCAGGTGACTACAATGCAAAACATACATTTTGGGGTTCGCGTTAGCAAACCCCAAAGGAAAATAACTTTTTTCTGTCTTAATAAATAGAAAAAATAATTTAGATTTTATATCTGCCGGATATCAGCCAACTAACTGGCCTTTTGACCCACAGAAGATACCTGATCTCATGGGTTTTACAATATGTAAGAACATTGATCGACAATCAATTACAGTGGAAACTAGCTTTGATTTATCTTCTGATCACTCCCCGGTGATATTAAATCTGCATAGCCAAGTTCAATAAATTGCAAAATCATGCAGACTAACTTCAAAACAAACAAACTGGCTAAAATACCGACAATACATTAGTAGTCATTTAGAGCTCAAGCATTTAGAGGAGATGAGATTAACTCAGCCATTGATAGCTTTAGTAATACACTAATCTCAGCGGCTGAATACGTAACTCCTGTAAATAAAGCAACTCAAGCACAGAGTCAAAGGAAGACCTTAATAGAAATTGAAGAACTTATTAAAGAAAAACGAACTCTAAGAAGAGAATGGCAGCAAAGAAGATCGCCTCAAGCTAAGCAAAAATTCCTTTTAGCTGTCAGGCGATTAAAAGAATTATTAAATACTGAGTTAGAACAAAATTTAAAGCTATATACAAAAAAGTTAACTCCAACAAAAGTAACCAATTATTCCTTATGGAAGGCAAATAAAAACATAAAAATTCCAAAAGAATGTAAAGCGCCCTTACAAGCAAAAAATGAGAGATGGGCGAGGAGTGAACAAAAAAAGCATTTGCCTTTGCTGAGCACTTATAATCCGTATTTCAGCCGAATCCAAATAGTAACAATTTTGAGATTCCTAACTTGCCTACTCAAGCGAGGGAAAGCCCACTTAAAGTGAGTCAAAGATATTGACGGAATCATTAAAACACAACTTAATACTAAGAAAGCACCGGGGTATGATCTTATTACTCCAAAAATGATAAAAAGAGTCCCCAAGTATTGCTATCAAAATATTGTCACATATATTTAATGCAATATTGAGGATTGGGCATTTCCCAATGTCTTGGAAAGTTTCACAGATATCTATGATTCCCAAACCTGGAAAAGACTTTACCCAAACAACCTATACTTTTAAAACTAGTTGAAAAGTTACTGCTAACAAAGTTACAGTCACATATGGAACAAGAATTTTCCCAAGCCACCAATTCTGCTTTCGAAAAAGCATGGTACTATAGAGCAAGTGCACCGTATTACAAATGAAATAAGGAAAGCCTTTGAAGAAAAAATGCTGTTCTGCGATTTTTTTAAGATGTTGCTCAGGCATTTAATAGGGTCTGGCATGAAGGTTTGATATATACAATAAAACTTTTGTTACCTGTTTACTGCGATAAGAAAGTTTAGAGTAAAAAGGTAAAAACTTTGTCAAACAAGGTCCGATGCTTGGTCCCCTTTTGTTTTCTATATTTTTAAATGATATATTTGCTGTTTGTAATTATTCTTCTATACATGCTTATGCGGATGATATTGAGAACTATCACTCAAGTAGTGTTGAACTTCTATATAAACTCTGCCACAGAATTAATGAGGACTTGAGAAACATTTATCAGTGGGCAATTAGCAATGGACTCCAACTAAATGCAGCCAAATCTTATATTCTCCCTATCTGTAAGAATAAAACTTTTCTTAATAACATTCCTGGCTCAAATAAGATTAGTGTTGTGTCAAAAGTTGTAAATTTTTGTATTAATTCATATCTATTTTGTGTTGATCATGTTAATAGTGTTGTTTGTAAAGTTTATTATATCCTGCGAAATTTAAGAATGTCTGCTTATCTTTGTACTCTTGATCTAAGGCGTGTGAAGCAATTTTTCTTACCTGTAGTAACGTATTCTGATGTAGTGTACAGTAAACTCGACTCATCTTCCCAGCTAAAACTTAATATTGCATCTAACTATAACTCGCGGTTTGTTTTCGGCTTAAAAAAGTTTGACCGCCTTTCACACTTTAGAAATGCAATACTTGGGTGCAGCTTGGTTGATTATTTAAATGACAGAAACGTTATCTACTTTCATAAAAGAATACATAGTAAAACTCCTTTTTACCTTTATGAAAAACTGCAGTTCAGTGTGTCTAGAAGATGTAAGGTGCTTATAGTTCCTAGACATAGCTCTCTAACTTCCTCCAATCTTTTTTTCATCAATGACAGAAGACTGCGGAATGCTTTACCACGACATTTAAGAGAAATCAAACGGGCGGAAAATTTTAGGCAATCTATTTTCACTCACTTTTCAACACTTTAACTTCTTGAATCTACTTTCTTTTCCTATCCTTTTTCTGTTCTCTATCTATATCCTTATTCTCCTTTAATGTTATTATTTTAAGCTTTTGAAACTATATTTGTTTGTTTTAAAGATCAATAATAAATGTAAAACGCTGTGGTTTGATGATGGTTGATATTCCGAGTTTATTAATTAATATACAGTCGTTTACCAACTAACTCTTCATGTAAGAAAATTCAATAAGTAAGAAATGAGTAAGATATTAATAAGCGGAATGAAGTAATAATGAAACAACTAAGGCAAACAAGCTTGACAAATTAATTCACAATAAGAGTTTTAATAGTAATTTACATGATTGTATAAAGTTATAAAACAAAATAAAGAAAATATAGTTAATTGAACATGATTAACGTGTTCTAACCCAACAATATTTTTATTTTTTATTTTTATTAATCACTTAATCATTACCCAATGTAATGAATTACATTATCATTGTTATAATCACTTTTATTATTTGTTGTTATATCTAATCAAATAGTTTATTATCTTAACTTATCTATATGTAATCTTACTTGTTGTACTGTAAAAGAACTTAGTTCTTATTTGTACTAATGTGTTATGAAATAAATACAAATACAATGCATCTAATTTTCCAATTTCAGCTAAGGTTCATCAAGGTAGCGTCCTCGGTCCAGTATTATACCTTATATTTAAAGGGAATCTACCAACTAGCAATTGGTCACTACAACATTTGCTGATGATACATTTATTTTGAGCACCCATTTAAACCCTATAGTTGCATCCAAGGACCTAAATTAACATTTAGAAACGCTGGAAACATGGTTGAGAAACTGGAGTATAAGAATCAATGAACTGAAAAATATGCTCAATCAAATACCTATTTCTTAAGCGAATAACGTGACCTATCTGGGTGTTCGTCTTGACAGACCGTTAACCTGGCGAAAGCATATTGAGTCCAAGAAAACTCAAATTAAGCTAAAGGCTCTTAAGTTAAACTTTTTATTTAACAGGAGTTCAAGGCTCCAATTGGAACATAAGGTATAGCTATAAAATACTGTTATTAAACCAATTTGAACGTACGGAGCACAGCTTTGGAGAAAAGCCAGTTCTTCTAATGTTGAACTAATACAACGTTCACAATCGAAAATTCTACGAACAATTACTAATGCACCATGGTTTGTAGGAATGAAAATATACACAAAGACCTTAATGTTCCTTTAGTTAAAAGCAGTCTTAGTACACTCAACCAAAAATACAAAGAGCGACCTCAACACCATCCCAATTTATTGAAAAGCTCAAATTACTAATACCGCACGCCTTAAAAGACTGGATTTACCGTCGTACTAGACACAAATCGTTACTTTGTCATGTTTCCATACCTTGTTTGCGGTCGATGCGTCATGCGGCAAGGTTGCCCTTGTTGCGCATCCCTGTCGTCCCTCTGGCAGCGCTGGTACGCTGGCATATTGCGCGGCTAAGGCTCGCCGGATGGGGTGGTGTCCTTGCCAGCCCGGACTGACAGATGGAAACTTCCTAGAATAAAAATCGTACCAGCGGATATTTAACAAAACACACGTCTGGTAAAAACCCGAAGAAACCACAAGCAAATACAAATCTCAAAAGAAGATAAAAAAACCCGATTATTTTACGCGGAAGTGCTGAAAATCTGGAAGGAATCTGAGCCGGTTGCTCGCTGTTGCCACGTTGGCACGTCTCGTGGGTCGATCTTGGATGGAATCCGATCGCCCTTGGCTAACCCACCCCTTCTGGCCACAAAAACAAAGACCAGCCATGGTGACCCCGCGCCGATTCTCAGGTCACCCCAATACTTCTATACTTACGCACACCCTGTCTCGTCTACGCCACCTGTAGATCCACCTGTCCCTTTTAAATTAATAACTAATCTTTCACCTGTATACAAATTATATTCACTATATTTATACAAAAGTTAATCAACCCCTTTTTTTTATAACTATGTTTATACTAAAACAGTGATATATTAAATTTAATAGCAGAGTGTTGCAGCAGAATATTGAAGAGTAAGAAAAGAGATCATATTTTTAAAGATATGACACGAGTACTTAAGATTTTTTTTTTTTTTTTTAAAAAAATTAAAGTCAAGAAAATTGAATTGTTTTTTTTTTTTTTTTGGTTTAAGCATTAATGCGATTTCACTTTGCGATATGTCTCAATTTACAAAATATTGCAGAATTTTTAAGATTTTTTGTTATGAATGCATTTAACAAAACTGTTTTTTTTTTTCTTAAAAAAATAAAATTCACTTGGAATGGCAGCTATTTCCATATATTAAACATCTTAAACTATAAAACATTTATAAATAAAATATAATGAAGCTTAGCATTAAATGCAAAAAAGTAGTTGAGAGCAAAAAAATCTTTTCTTTTGTATATTTTAATTGATCTCGTTTTAGTTTAGTTCGAATTTAATTTTTAAGAGTTTTATTTTAAGTTAGACTCATTTAGATTAATTTTATTTTAAATTAGTTTTCCATTAGATTAGTGTAATTTTACGTTAGTTTTCATTTATGTTGGTTTGATTTTATGTAAGTTTTCATTAGTTCGTTATTATTGGCTTTAGTTTAAATTCGTTTTATTTAGAATTTTGTTTCCGGTTATAATGATTTTATTTCCGTTTAATTTAGTAGAATTTCGCTTTTATTTTAGTGTAGTTTTTTAATTATATGGCTTTTATTTCAGCTTAATTTTGAATTATGTTGCTTTCATGTTAGTTTAGTTTTGTATAATATTGATTTTATTGAAATTTAGTTTTGAATTTTATTGATTTTATTTTAGTTTAGTTTAAGAGTTATATTGCTTTTATTTTAGTTTAATTTTGAATTATGTTGCTTTTATGTTAGTTAAGTTTTGTATAATATTGATTTTATTACCATTTAGTTTTGAATTTTATTGATTTTATTTTAGTTTAGTTTAAGACTTATATTGCTTTTATTTTAGTATAATTTTGAATTATGTTGCTTAATTATAGGGAGTTAGAGTAAGTATGTTTGAAAAAAACCAATCATCAATATCAATTAATTAATTAATTTAAATGTGTAATGCAATAAAATGGCGCAATGTAATAATAATAATTATAATCATATATTAAGTGTAATCAGCGATTAATGCAACTATAACTATTTTTTTTATTTTATGTGTTTCGCTTCCGTATATGTATATGCTTGCATATATATACATATATCTATATATACACAATAGGTATATATAAGCCTACCAAAAAAATCTTAATAATAAGCTATTTAAAAATGTTAGACCAATTTAAACATCAAGAAAAAATATTGGTTTTTTCGCTGAATAATGCAACATTGATTTTTGTTTTTTTTTTTTTAAATTTGAATTTCAACACATTTTCAAACACATTGCAGACAAATGAAGCCAAAATACACACTGCCTGTTTTGCAAAAATCTAGCATCAACAAACCCAACACACACACACAGAAAACATTTGTGGCGTGCAAAGTAGGGAGAAAACGAAAAAAATTAATTGCAACACGTTCAGCCAATAAAGTTTAAATTAAATTAAAATCACTTTTTGTTAACCAAATGAAGGTAATATAATCTAAAGAAACTAAGAAAAAAATGTTGATGCAAGTCATAAAAAAAAATCAAAAGCTCAAATACCAAGCTTATCGAAAATTGCACCAAAACTAAAATGCAAAACTGGATTAAATCCTTTGCCGCGTATTTCTTATGGCAAGAAATTAACGCACATCATCAACCGTAAGGTGTTGCATATTTGTTCGCCTTTGTTTTAAGTTGTGTTAAACTTTGCAAAGTGCCAAAAAGCAAGCTGTTTTTGTTTGACAGCTATCGCGTATTTAGGGCTTAAGGTAGCAAGTAAAAGTTTGAAAATATTTCTCTTATTACGAATTAGAATAATTAATAGGCACAGTGTAGTAATTCTTTTTCTACTTAATTAATATGTTGTTGTTGTAGTTCAGCAGCGTCTTCTGCTATATCATCTGCTATTGGTTTAATTTGCCTTTTGGCTTTATAAAAATTTTTTTCTTAAAAAATCACATCGTCGATGTGCCTAGTTGGCCCAAAAAGACGAAAATTATATAAAGAAAATCTTTGACACGCTTACCAAGCCCAGGTAAACCTGTCTCAAACCTGGCGATGATGTTGTTGACGACGCAGTTGTGGGCGTAGGTGTTGCGTGGTCCGAGTGGCGATGCTGAGTCAGGTGCTGGGTGGTTTGCTGGGTGTTGTTGCGGTTGGTGATGCAGTGTGGTGACGTCGATGATTTTGTTGGTGTTTTTTCGGTAGCAGCTGCCAGGCCGCGAAGCGTTAGCCACTTCTTGGTGAGTACTGCTGCATTCGCGATGTTGATGGCCGGGCTGTCTGTCTGTCTGCTGAAGGCGGAATTATTAGTGGGGTACACTTTTAAATACCTTGTGCCATGTGGACACCTCCTTATCTCTCCGCTGAGATAATGGAGGGCTGGAGATGAGACTGCACCATGGGGTGTGTATCATTTGGCGTTTTTGGCGCTATGTTGAGAGTTGCTGCTGCCGGTGGTAGTGATGTCCTTGCTGTTGTTGGTGATGATGATGTCCTACGACGCTGACGATGACGACGTTGACGATTTTGGTGGTCGCAGTGCTCGCTGACCTTTTATCGCGGCTGGCCCCGGCCCTTTGGATAAAGGTTGTCCGGTGCACTCTCGATGACGTGGCGAGTGTGATGGTGGTGGCGCTTAGTGAAGCGTTGCCTGGCTTAGCTGGTGATGACTTGTCCGATGAAGTCGGCGCTGGTGGCGTTGGTCCTTTGCGGTGCGCTAGCTGAGCTGGCTGATGAGGCGATAGTAGGTGGTGGCGACACGCTAAAGCACTAACTGGTGATGCTGCTGAGCGCTTGCTTAATGTTCGCTGCTAGCGCTGCCGTACTACGGCGAACCGTCAGTGTTGGTGGAGATTCGGTGGTGGTGGTGATGTCGTTGTTGTTGTTGTTGAGGCACTCTCGTGGTGTTCTCGGAACTGGCTGCTTTGAAGGCGTTACAAATATTGGGGGTAACTACTTTTAAGTACACTGTGCCGTGGACACCTGCTTACCTGTCAGTCGTGATACTCGCGTGGTGGAGCTGGTAGTGTGATAGACTGCAGGGTGATCCGGAAATGGTTGGGTGTTGACGATGGTGCTGCTGCTGGTAATGATGACGATGGTGTTGGTGGTCTGCTGCGTGGCGACGACGAAGGTTGTGACGGTGATGTAGGTGGCGGTGTCGCTGCAGTTGAGGCTGGCTGACTGTCGACTTCGCTGTTGATTTAATGTGCTGACTTTAGTTCTTTTCTTTTTAGTTCGACCTTTTTTGTTATAGTTTTCTTTCTGCTTTTATCGTTAGTAGTTTTTTCCAGTTTTCACCCTAAATCGTAAGCCAACAAAATATTATTTTTTTTTGCTGAGCCACTGTTTTACTTTATGTGTGCCACTTTCAATGCAAAATTGAGGATTCTTTTAGATTTTAATTTTTTTATCATTTACTTGTTGTGCAATAGCTGCAACACATACGCGTCTGTTTAAAATTGTTTTGATAACTAATTAGATTTTTCCCGTGTGACTAAAGTGGCAAAAACTATTTCTCACTTGACTCCCTTCACTTTTTGCTGTCTCTTTTCTAATGGCGAAACTCTGCGACAGCAACGTCTGCCTAGGGTTGCATTTTTTTTCCAGTTCGATGATTTTTGGTACTTTGGCAGTGTTGCCACATGCCATCGGTTAAGGTGAGTACGCATTCCTTTTCGAGGCATTTAGACGGACAAACTACCGATGTTTTTCCAACTTCGCTCCTTTTTCGGAGGAATCGGCCATAACCGAGGGGAGTAGGTAATGGTTGGTTTAGACTTTTGGATGACACGTCGAAAAATGGCCGTTAACCGACGCTTGTTTCGGTATTCCCATTGGCTACCGATTCAAGCGCGTGTCGGATCACGCCATTTTTCAGACCGGTTTATTCGCGCTGAAACTAATTTGGCCATTGTTGTTGGTGTTTATCCACCTCAAGCATGTTTATCGCCATTTTGTTCGCCCGAACGTTCTCGAACCTCACCGAGATGCTACATTTAAACGAACAAATTGTGTGCACTGCCACGCTAGAGGGCGCTAGTGGAAATACCGGGGTATTCATAAAAGGTATTATTCACTATATGCAGGTGCCCATGACAACTTTCGTTAAAATGAAACATGATTATCCAGAGCGTGGCCACGCCCGTCTCGCCTGGCATATGCTGGAACAGGCCACGTCCGTCTAGCCCCGCCTATGTGAGCACATCGCTAATCAATCGCTCTATTTATAACGAAGAAGCATATACGATACAAGACGATACAGTTCTCATCAACTCTCGTTCTGAACAGGTTGTTTGATAATTTGGTTGCGAAAATTTTTAAGTAATTCCATTGTTTTTGAATATTAAATTCTAACTTTTGTGTAAACTTGTGCTTTTTGGGACATTTGAGGACGTCTTTCAGTCAGGTTTTTTTAATTCTGTTTACTTTTCCATTTAACCTATCAAAAAGGGGGAAAAATTTTGTTTCTGAAAAATTTTTCATAAGCTGTTGAAACAAAGTTTTTGAGTTTTGTTTTTAAATTCATATTCGCTTGTTTCTGTTGTTTTTGTTTCTCTTTTGATTATTTGTCTCATTCTTAAATTCAGCAGTTTTACATCAATTGTATTCTAAATTTTTGCTGCATTCTTTTGGTAATCGCTGTATTCTTTTAGGATCTTTTGAGTACAGCGTGGTGGTTACAATGCTAATTTTTTTTTTTTTGTTATTGAAAAAAATTTTAAAATTTTTGTTTGTCAATTAATTGCAGTGTTTTTTCCTTTATTTTCGTCCTTTTATCTTGCATTATTTTAATATGATTTGTGCTAAGCCTGGCTGCTCTGTAAGGGGTGAAACTGAGCGGTTTTTATCATGTTAGTTATGCGATAATGCTGTTCACACGAAATGTACAGGCGTGACAGGTCGAGTCGCGGATTGTATTGAGAAAGGTAAAAGGTTGCGTTGGTCTTGCGAGAAATGTAGATTGGCTGACATCAACTTCTACAAGCTTTTTAAGCAGAAGAAGCAAGGCTTCTCTGAAATAAGTAAGGAACTTTCTTCGCTTTCTGCAAAATTTTGTAAATACCAAATCTCTTTTCGATAAAAATTTGTAAATACCAAAATAAAGTCTCTTTTCGATGATTTTAAATATACTGAAACACATGTCTTTGCGTAGTAAGCAAAAAAGGGATTCAACTCCAACTCTATATTCGTCTGTACATGACATTGCTGATGACATGTACATTTGTGGTATAACAGCCACTCCACCTCTTTTAACCTCTACTTCGAATACAGCAAATATATCGATTTCTGCTCCTTTGCCAGTGCTGGCACCTCCACCTCCATTGCCAGTCATGTCTTATGCCCAAAATGTTTCTCTTTCACCAACTCTCGTCAATTCCCAGGTTGTTCCACTTACTTCTCAGGTTTCTGTTCCACCTAAACCATTAATTACAATTCCACCAACTAAATCAATCTTTGTTTCTCGCTTAGCTGCGGATACAACAGAGGTTGATATAGATTTTTGCATTAAATCAAAGTTGAAGTGTTCCTTGAATCTTTCGGTTCATAAATTCAAATGTAAGATCGATTACTTCTTTTAGATTAACATTTCCGCCCTGAATAAATAGCCCTGAATCTCATCCAAAAACGATTTATAAACCGCAAGTCTAAATTAGAGCTTGTGTTCCAAAATGTCAGGAGTCTTAACTCCAACTCACCAATATTTTCATTAACAGTTTTGATTTCGAATATAACATTATAATTTTTACAGACTTGGCTTCGCTCTAATATCTTAAATTCGGAAATAACGTGCAATAAATACCAAACTTTTCGTAAAGATCGTCATGATAAGATCTTGGTGGTGTTTTGATAGCTGTTCAAAACTCGCTTGCATCTGAAGAATTGATAATTCTTGGCACCAGTGACATTGAGTTCATTTGTGTTGCAGTTAAATTAAATAATAGTATTATTTATGTTACCGGCTCTTATATTCCTCCTAAATGTGACTTATCAATTTATTTTAAACATATACACGTCATCGAAAAAGTTTATAATTTGTTAAAAAATAAAGACGTTCTTATTATGCTGGGTGATTTTAACCTACCTTTTGTGACTTGGAGATCGTCTGACGATTCTTCATTTCTTACACCTGTTTCCAATAATGATTGGATAAATGATTTTTTAGATAAGCTATCTATATCTGATCTGTGTCTTCAACAACAAGTCAGTGATATTTTAAATATAAACCACAGAACCCTAGACCTTGTATTTGTAGATACATGCACTGCTGCTAATCTCTATTGTTCGAATCCTGTTTCTCTTCCAGAAGATGTACATCTTCCAACTCTTGAAATAACAGTTTTACTCTCCCACGAAAAAGAATATAAAATAACTGCTGATGCGCGAAATAAAAAAGTTTATAATTTTAAAAAAACGGACTATGTAAAACTTAATTCCTTATTTTCGCAGACTGATTGGTCTCCAATTTTAACTAACGAAACATCATATTGAATTAAACAGTTTTTTAATGATACTCTGCAAAGGTGATTCTTATTGTCCATCCCAAAAAAAGGTATTGCTCCAATCCTTAAAATCCACCCTGGCTAACAAATGATCTAAGGGCACTAAAAAATGTAAAAAATCGTTTATTTAAAAAATATAAAATACCTGGTTCTATTTTAGACCTTGCTTCCTATTCTCCTTGTCGTTATAGATATCAACTATTAAATAAACAATGCTATTCTGCTCATATAATTAACACAAAATCTCAATTTAAAGATAGCTTAAAACTTTTCTATAGTTTTGTTAACTCAAAACGTAAAGCCTCCAGCTTTCCACCCCTTATGAAATTCAATCAGGAAGAATTATCTTGTGACAATGTAATTTCTAAAATGTTTGCAAACTTCTTTAAGTCAACTTACTCCGATATACCATACTAGCACGGTGTATCCTTTTCTCCCGACAGTTAACTCTTTTGAAACTCCTCTAATAGACCCAAATATTGTTATGTGTTTTCTTCGACAAGTAAAATCTTCTTTTACGACCGGCCCTGATAAAATTCCAAGCTTTATTTTAAAGCAATGTGCTACAAACCTGTGTACTCCTCTAGCAAACATTTTTAATATTTCCTTGCATAGTGGTTATTTTCCTATTATATGGAAGGATTCTTATATTATACCCCTTCATAAATCTGGCCCCAGGTTAGATGTTTCTAACTATCGAGGTATTGCAAAATTAAGTGCAATCCCTAAGTTATTTGAGAAAATCATAACTGATCAATTAACCCACTCCGTGTCTTCCACCATTTCTGTCTCTCAACATGGTATTCTGAAGGGTAGGTCCACTACAACAAACCCCTTAGAGTTTACTACACGTGTTATGAATGATTTGCTTTGGGACTGCAGACTGATGTTATTTATACGGACTTTAGCAAAGCCTTCGACAGTGTTAATCATAATCTTCTTCTGAAAAAACTCTACCTTATTGGATTTCCCGTCACATTATTAAATTGCATAAATTCGTATTTATCTAGACGTACTCAAAAGGTTTTATATAAGAATTCTCTTTCAGAAAGTATTTCGGTCACTTCTGGCGTTATTCAGCCCGAGAAAGAATTAATCAGTACCGAACTACTCAGGCACAAAAGTCCAGAGTATCGGACTCAATTTTATTTTTAAAGTTTATGAACAAAAATAATGAGCGATAAGATCCGAGAAAAAATTCAATAAAGTAGCACAATAAGTGACAATAAAGTAGCTGATATGTATCGAAACTAGCCTGAGTCTTAACTATAATGTACCCGAAACATACCCAACAAGTACCTTGAAAGGTACCTGAAATAGAACCGTAGTAAGTCTGTTTTATGCCAATAAAATGTTCAAAAACGAGCGACTATATTCGGACACAATAAACTGACGAGTACCCAAATCGGTATTCGTTCGTACATTGTGCCTGCCCAAGGTGTTCCAAAAATAGCACTGCTTTCTGTGCAGAGGTCGGATATTTACCGACAGGGGCACCGGACATATATCAGATACTTTATTGACAGAAAACATGAAATTGTTTCTCGGGCAGGGCAGTCATCTTGGTTTTGTTTTTACTATTCATTAATGATCTTCCTTCGGTAATAAAACACAGTAACGTCTTAATGTACGCTGACAACGTGAAACGTTTTCTTTGTTACAAATCATCCGAAGAACGACATCTTTTACAATTTGATCTAAATAGACTAGTGGACTGGTATAGCTTAAATATATTAAATCTAAAATTAAAAAATGTAAGCAAATGACATTCTCGCGTAGATCTGCTAATAACATTAATTACACTATAAATAACACTAACTTAGAAAAAGTTTACAGTTTTCTCGATCTTGGTGTTATTATGGATTCAAAACTTCGCTTCAATCTCAACGTTAATATGGTGATAAATAAGGCAAGAGGAGTCCTTGGTTTCATTAAAAGATGGGCTAAAGAATTCAGTGATCCCTTTACTTCTAAATTATTATATACTTCTTTCGTAAGGCCAATTCTTGAATATGCATCAGTTATATGGAGCCCACAATAAAATGTCTACATCGACGCCATAGAATCCGTTCAAAAACAGTTTTTACTTTTTGCTTTACGTCATAGTCGTTGGAATCCCAATATTATGCTTCCATCGTATGAAATATGCCTTAAGATTATTTTACAACCTTCCCTAAGAAGCAGAAGAATGATGCTTAATGTGACGTTTCTGTATAAATTACTTCGTGGCGGGATTAATTCGGAATATCTCATCTAAGCTCTAAATTTTACCATCCCAAGGAGAGGAGCTTGACATTTTATGTTTTTCAAGTTGAGTCAGTGCAATTCTAATTACGCTTTTCATGAACCTTTGCGATGTATGTGCAGTGATTTCAATAATATTGTAACTTCACCATGATTAATTTTACTGATTCGGTAGACGTCTTAAAACGGAAAATTATATTGCATTTAAATAATTAAATCAATTTAACGTCATCCTATTATACCTAACGCAGTTTTATAGCAATGTAATATCGGTAATTGAGATTGTTCTGTTTCTCCTTTTCCTCTCAATATTATGTTTTATAAAGTAAGCACCATCAACTGTGAATCGTTTTTCAAAACTTGCTTTTTAATTATTCAATATTTTAATTTTAAATCTAATTGTGATTTACGTGCTCACGTGGCTTTCTGATTTGAAATTAGACTGAACTCACACTATCACCTGGATTGGTGTGCCAGAGTATATCTCTTTTCCACACAAGTTTATGCCTGCGTTGGCCCAAATGCATATTGATTTGGCGGATATGAGATTTATCTCATTTCCACGTAGGTCTTTGGGTTGGACAATGGCCGCAAACCAGTTAAAATGAGTATAGTGTTATAAATTGTCATTGAACTCAGTATTGTAATTTCAAGTACCTGAAATAAATAACCACTATCATTTCATTCGATGTTGCTTATTTATATAGAATCAAATATATTTAAATACGCGTTTTATATTCAACTTTTAAATTCTGCTGAAAAGCCAATTTATGTGCTTAGTGGAAACACCTAAATGCCAATAGGGGTACGTTTTTAGTACGTAGGTGCATTCTGTCTGTCCCAGCTGATCCGAGCAGGATCTAGAATGTAAATCGTGCATACGTATAGCACAGGTATACGTATCTTTGGAAGATTTCATACCTCCGGGCGAATCCAAAAAAAAAAAAGACGTACAAAGATTTATAACTATGTCAAAAACTAACAAAAATTAAAATTATTATTATATTATATTTGCTAACTATACATTTGTTCCTAGCACTGGTTATGAACTTGTATATATTTAATTTTTAGGTTCAGATTTAATGAATTCTCTCTATGAATCACTTTAAATGTTCTACAAAAACTTAACAAAATTCTTTGATATGAGTTGAATCGTGAAAACCAATGCATCGTGACTATTCGGATTAAACGTGATACATTCTAAATTACCATCAATATTGTTTTCACTACCCTTGACATCAGCAGTTGTAGATGATGATTCGAACCTTTTTAATTTGAATTATATGATGGTAGTGATGATTCGAACATTTCTAATTCGAAACGCCTAGAAAGATTTTAAAGTATACTTCAGCCAACAACTGATTTTAATTTTCCCTCGAGCGATTCTCGAAAATGTAAATTTCAGCATTTATGGTTTTGTCGCTGGAGTTGGTTGGCTTACTCCAAATATTCAAATGGAGCTTATTGTAAGTTCTGCGTTATCTTAGCTCTGCTTATGGCGGCATTGCATCCCATCCTCTTTGTAATTTACGGCACAAAAAAGTTTTATTAAATATATTTTTCTGTCCCTTTCATTGTAAATCTTAGTCAAGAGTTTTTAAACTATTAACTTTCGAAAAAAGATATGAGTATAAACCTGGATTAATTTTTGAGGAATTTTTCAATTTACTCCTGAGTTTTAAAAAGTTGACTTATCTTTTTTAGAATTCTGACCCGAGGAAGTTTTAAATCAATCGTCTAATTAATTTTTTGAATTTTTAGGTTTTAAGATTTATGAAGTTTATGTAAAAGTTTTTCTGTCTTCAAAATTCTATTAATTTGAGATAAATGAGATATCGTTCTTATTCCTAAAATTTCTTCAAACATACCTTCGTAATTCAGTGGGCGAGATCCAATTATTTCCAATTCAGGAATTGAAAATAAACTATAAAAACTTATATCCTAAGGTACAACACTTCATGGCGATCCTGCGATCTTCAGAAACGAAATCTTTCCAAAATAGAAGTTGCTAGCACCAATTCAGCCCAGCTTTCTTGTGAAATTTTATAAAATAAAAATATTATAAAAAAAAAAATTTCCATGGACAACAGTTTTCATGATATTTTTCAACGTGTAATAAATTTAATAGCACAACACACCAATAATAAACAGGAAGAAGACATCTATATACCAAAACCAATAGTACCATTAAAAGAAGAACCTAAAAAGTATACACCAAAACCAAAAGGAGCTGGACCAAGAGCCATCTCCATGGAAGAGTATAAAAGTAAAACAAAGAAAACATGAAAATTAGAAACAATAAAAGAAGTGATCAAAACCAAAATCTAGAATAGGACGAAAAGTATTAACCGGACAGCGCATGGCGGAACTGTATCGCATAGTTGCGATAACAACTGACCAAACACTAAAAAATACATTGCTGCAAAAAATAAAAGAAGAGAAGAAAAATTATAATAAAACAATATGTGTGTGGCTGCCACGCACGGTAGAAGTGAAACTTTAACCCAAAAAATTAGAGATTTTTAAGTGGTTAATTGATTGACCTTTTTAATATAGTCTTGTGGCGGTTATCCAATTTTTAAGTAAATATTTTTTTTGGCAACATTAATTCGTACTTATATTACTCTTATATACACATGAATTTTTACTCAGTTGTTATACACAAATATCTTTTTTATATATTTGTTATAAGTGAAACAGTTAGGCATATTTTTCATTTAACTTTATTTTTTTGATAACCTCAAAGTTAAGACAATTTTTTTCATCTAGTTTATATGTAAGTTATAAGTAAGACAGTTAAGCAAAAGCATATTTAGAGTATTAGAGTTAGTTCAACATGAATCAGAAGAGTGAGAGCATGAAAGTTTCACAAGTAATAAAATGTAAAAAATTTAATAAAATGATGAAAAGTTAAATTAAAGTCCGGTGAAAACAAAAGAGCATTAATTCAACCAACGACATCAGCATTGAGATCAAACGAAGAATAACTCTTGCCAACAGGTGTTACTTTGGGCTCAGTAGGCAATTGAGAAGCAGAGCCCTCTCTCGACGAACGAAAATCACGCTCTATAAATCGCTCATCATGCCCGTCCTACTTTACGCATCACAAACCTGGACGCTGAGCAGTTTAGATGAAAAGACTTTAGGAGCATTCGAGAGAAAGATTCTTCGTAAGATCTATGGACCAATCTGCGTCAATGGCGAGTACCGAATACGGTGGAATGATGAACTGTATGAGCTGTACGCTGACATCGACATAGTCAAGCGAATTAAAATCGAGCGGCTTCGCTGGCTTGGTCATGTTCAGCGCATGAAAGACGATGCTCCAGTGAAGAAAACATTCGATTCGGTACCCAGCGGCGGTCAACGCAGAAGAGGACGACCGCATCTTCGTTGGAAAGACCAAGTGGAGGACAACCTGACGAAGCTTGGAATTTCCAACTGGCGCCAGCAAGCGAAAGACAGAAATGGCTGGCGCAAATTCTTAGATGAGGCCAAGACCGACATACGGTTGTAGCGCCAACTAAGTAAGTAAGTAAGTAAGTAAGAAAACGAAAGATTTTATTTTTATTTGATATCGGAATGAATGTTGGTTTTCAGCAAGAATTTTATTGACAGGTTGTTTAAAACGTTGCTTTCTTAAGCAGCAAGTTGAAACGCCAATCTTTCGCGACTTCAGTCTTACTAAAAAAGTCCCATTTTATTTAATGGCCAGAGTAGATTAAATATGTTTTAATACAATTTCGAAAAGTTTAATGTTATTGTAACATCAACTAATCATATTATATCCATCATACCATATCATCATATTATGATAATCATATAATACCATTAACTTTTATTTCTTGTAAAAACCATTATCAAAAAATTTTGAATAGAAAAACTTCCTTCAAACTGATCATACAGAAACGAAAATACACATATCGTTCTTCATATAGAGCGCCCACTATTTATGAAACACAGTTTTGCAAAACAAATAATAACATAGTTTTTGTACAAATATTTTTATTTTTATTTCAAAAAATTAGTTCTTTAGCGAATAATCTACAACGGCACTAATACTCTTTTGATAACTAAAATAAGATAAAAAGTATTTTCATTGTAATTTAATTATTATTAATGAAATTAATTATAAAAATAAATCGGTGTAAACATACTTGTATGTTGGCATTGCATTTAATGTGCGTGCATCCTGAAGCAGGCTTTTAGCTCATTGTCGGGTTCTGAATTCTCAAACTCTTTCTGCAGATGTCTTTGGTTTCTGATTTTTTCTTTTTGGCATCTTTTAAATTTATTTCATAATAATAATTAACTTAATCGCGATTGTATCATGGACCCCTTATACATTAGGCACGACATGAAAGCAAGAATTTGAGCTTGTAGGCAAATCGTGGTGAGTTTAGTTGAATTTCGGTGACGAAGGGGAAAGATAAAACTTGCTCTGTACTGGCAAGTTTTTTGTGTTCCTTTTGTTATTTTCGCAATTTTGGCGTTGCGCTTCATTTTATTTTTCGCATATGAAGGCGAAACAAGACGAAACAAGACGAAACAAGACGAGACAAGTGTATACTAAAAGTGTAGATTCAATGCGGCTGCATTTAGTTGCAATGCAATCACCATTCTAAAGTACTGTGTACTTGGCTATTGAAGATTCAATTCAATTGTCTACGAATTTTATTTATTGAAAAAAATTAGAGATTTTCCATGAATGCTGCAAATGTTGTTATAATTATTGTAGTATGATTATACATACATAGCAACTAGTTGCATGCAATTGTCAAAAGTTCGTGTGAGACTTTGTTGATAAATGAAGTAGGATAAGAAATGGTTTAAGTTTCTTGGGCTTCAATTTCTATGCAAATTTTTACGATCCCCTTTTCACATTTTCGTTGTTGCTGGAATTGGAAACTTTTCACTCGTGGTAGAAAAGAAAATCATAAAAGTAAAATATAAGGAAATTGTACTTCTCCACACATACAACGTTTGTATTCGGATGTACTTTTGTGAGCTAGGCAGTAAGCTTTTTGATGTTTCAGATATCAAAAATGTAAGCAACACAAATTGTCATCTAATAAATTAAAAATATTAAAAAAATTGAAACACAGCAATATAAAGTCAAAGTAAAAGTAAATTCTAAAAAATTTCTTCGTGTTTTATGAAGATGTTATTTAAAATGAAAATTATAGCACACCATCATTCTATGCTCATCGTACCACCATAACATACCATTGTACCATACTAACATCCCATGCCAGTGATGTACGGCGTAGACAACTTGATGTATACAATACAACTGCTTATTACGACGTGTAGATAATTAATGTCAGAGGCTGCATATTTACAATGTAATTTATTTTAATTGAATCCAAGTTCGGAGTATTTGTTATTTTTACACCTTCCAGACATGCTTTTTGTTTGTTTAATTTGTGTTAAATAAACGAATTTTGAAAAAAAATTGAAGAACTTGCATTTTCGCAGTGTTGAATTTTGTTGACATTGCTTACACGATTGTCGAATTGTCGATTTGCTTCAAAATAAAGCTTTCAATCTACTTGAATTGAGTACGGGAACAGACCTATTGTCGACAACGTAAACCATTCTCTAAATAATCGACAATTTTTAAGTAACAATTAAAAACGACGCGTCGAGGAACATCACTGTCCCATACCGTAATTTATGTTATCAGCAGCCGCGCAGAAAAAAATTATGAAAAAATTCTGTTATGATTTCCTATACAAATTTTTGAGCTGTCAAGAAATCTGTTACGAGACCAAAATTCGTATTTTACACGACAATCTTTTATGAAATCTGTTATAAATCATAGCAGATTTTTCGAACTGTCAAAAAATCTTTTAAAAAATCTTTTATTTGCTATTCTGCATGACAAAATCTGATTTGAAATCTGTAATGAAAGACAACAGAATAACAGATACATTTTTCTGTCTTTTATCGTAACAAATCTTTAGAAAGTGAACATTTTGGTCTGAAAAATTTATGTTTATTTACTTATTTAATGGCTCATAAAAGGAGGCAAATGTAAGATTATATAATTAATAAATGTGTGTGTGTGTGTTTTAGAGACAAGTTTTAAATAGAAGAAACCATCAGGCCACTTTGCCGGAGTTACGCCTAAATAGCAAACCGTTCGATCTTCCTGACGTGCGTTTCGTGCGGCTTTTTAGGTTGGACAAAGTGAATGTGCGCTTACATTTTATATGCATGTCCAATAATTTAATTTTATTAACAGCAATCAGCTGTTTCATAACAATAGATTTTTGTTTTCGAAGATTGATAACAGGGTACATAAAAGATGAAAGGCAGGATACCAATTTTAACAAATCTTTTATGGTCGGCATCTTTTATAATTCATAACAGAAAATTCATAACAGAATAACAGATCTAGCAGAATAGGCCCAATTATAAAACGTTATTAAGTGGCAATTTGCAATCTATTACATTAGTTTCTTATATAAAGCGCTGATTATAATAGACGGACTGACGTTGCTATTATTATCACTACTCCGTTTTTAAGCGTTTCGTCACGTTACAATGACATTCGACTCCGGTCCAATCCGCGGATTATAAACAGCACTTTAGTCTCGCGCAAACTTGTATCGTCTGAATGAAACTCATCTTACATCGTTTCATGACCAAAAAGCTAAACCTTCCGAACACCTCCTAAATAGGAACTGTCATTCTCGTTACTTGAAGCAACTACTTTGCTTTTGTTTATTCCTTCATTCCACTCTTTTCATTCATTTGAGTTCTGAACATTTCTTCGTTACATTTTTGTGTTACATCGGTTTTACTCCGCGTTCAATTTGCTGTATTGTTGTATAAGCGGATAAAGAAGTCTCACTTCAAAAATAAACAGATGATACTAAATTTAGCAGAAACCTTAAAATATTTAGCAATTTTGGATAATACGAATCGGGAAACAATCACAATAGAGAATAATTTAGAATCCGCAGTCATCAAGTCGGAAGTGCGGCAACATACAACAACAATAACAGTAACAATAATCATTATAATCATAATCATATATATATTGTATAAGATAGATCAATATTTCAAAATTTATGTATAGAAAAGGATAAATAGAATCCAAGATATGTAATATTTAAGAAAAAAGAACTAAAAAAGAACTAAAAAGAACAAAAATAAATTTTTAGGATAAATAAATAAAAAAAATAAATAAATAGAACAAAGATAAAAGTAACACATTTTTTTAATAAAATGATTACATACGGAGTAGTTACTAAATACCAAGGATGTTTTGGTATACTTTTCCAAAAATATTGCTGTACTTGTCAATTAAAAATAATAGATATAGGAAACATATATATAAGTTACTGTGAAAAAGCCTGGCATCGTGAATGATTCAGATGTAATTTTTGTAAGAGAACTTGGAAACACATTGGATTTGCACAGTATAAACCTTATTTGTTATGTGAATATTTTTTTAAGTAAAAATAAAAAAAAAATAAAAATAAAACATGTAGGAAAACATTTAGAAAAAAATGTATAGAAGAGTTACATTCGATTTTTATTGAAGTACTGAAAATCAAACAAAACATAAAAAATCCGGCAGTAGAAAATACACAAGTGAAACAATTAATATTAAATTCGATTTTCGAAATCGTTATAAAATACATTTTCACAATACTGCCAAAACTTTAAATAAAGTCGAAGCATATGAACTAACTGAACAATTCAATTTACTTAGGATTTCACCAAATAGAACTTGAAGAAAATTCAAGAAACAACGGTTTTCATCAGAACAAGGTTCATTCAGGTTGAAGAGATTACCTTTCGAATTTAAGATAGCACCTTATTCTTTCCAAAGAATGATTCATATAACATTTTCTGGCCTCGGACCAAGCATAAAATTTATATATATCGACGACCTAATAGTCATTGGCTGTTCGGAAAAACAAATCCTCACAAATTTACAATCAGTTTTTGAAATCTGTAGGCAAACCAACCTAAAACTTCATCCAGCTAAATGTAAACTTTTTAATTTAGGTAACCTTTTTAGGACGGAAATGCACAGATAAAGGCACTTTACCAGGTGAATCAAAATATGAAAAAATATTATTATATACAAAACCAGCAAATGCTGACGAATGTAAAAGATTCGTAGCATTCATAAATTATTATAGATGATTCATACCAAATTTTTCACACCATGCAATACATATAACTAGATTAACACGAAAGAAAACACCATTCATCTGGTCAAAAGAATGCGAAAACGCGTTTCAATATTTAAAAAATCTTTACTTTCACCAAAAATATTAAAATATTCTAATTTCGAAAAACCGTTCTGCATAACTACAGACGCAAGCAAGATCGCATGCGGTGCTGTATTGAGTCAAAACCACAACGGAATACAACTTCCCATAGCATTTGCATCCAGAACCTACACCAAATGTGAAAGCAACAAGCCTGCAATAGAGCAAGAACTTACCTCCATCCATTGGACAATCAATTTTTTTAAACCCTACAACTGTGGTACAAAATTTCAAACAAAAAGTGATCATAAACCACTGACTTACCTCTTTGCAATGAAGAATCCTTCCTTCAAACTCACACCAATGAGACTCGACCTCGAGGAATTTGATTTTGAAGTTGAATATATCAAAGGAAAAGACAATTGCGGTGCAGATGCTTTATCTCGTATTGATTTTGGGCAAATCAAACGACTTCAAGAAAAAAATTCTGCTATCATCCAAGTAGTTACAAGATCCAAAACTAAAAATACACCCCCTATACCCATACTAACTAAAAAGAAAATATTTTAAAACAAAAAGTCTATACCACAAAAAGACACACGAAGTAAGAAAGTTACCATGCCTAAAACTTAAAATAAAAAGGTGCACCAAAAATGAAAATAATATTGAAATATTAAATAATTCCTCTAATATAATTTTATTCCATGGAAAGAAGAAGGTATGTGAAATAAATGTTAAAGATTTCATTGCTTAAGGGAAGATTGAATTAGCACAATTTTTTCCCAAACTTGAAACAGTAGTTGGCAATGCAAACTTTAAGCATGTAAAAATCGCGATTAAAGATGAATTATTTAAATAAGTCGACGTTGAGAAATACAAAAATATAGGCAACAAAAAATTAAAAATTTAACGATTGCAATAACACCAAAAATCACTGAAATTACTTCACCCACACAAAAGATTGAAATACTACAAAAGTATCATGATGATCCTGTATTTAGAGTCCACCCGGGAGTCGCACGATTCTTAGCAAAACTTAAAAGAAAATATTTTTGGAAAAACATGACTTCAGACGTACAACAAATCTAGTACAAACCACCTGGAACCTTAAATCGAAACACCTACACCAGCCAGAGCTCTTGTAGGTCCACTACCAAAGTCGTTTAATGGAAACGAATACGCACTCACGTTAATATGTGATTTAACGAAATTCTTAATAACAGTAGCTACACCAACTAAGTCTGCCAATATTGTAGCCAAGTAAATAGTAGAAAACTGCATCTTAATTTATGGACCGATAAAATAAATCTTAACAGATATGGGTTCTGAATGTAAAAATCAAGTATTTAACGAAATATGCAAACTTTTAAAAATAGAAAACAAAACATCTACCCCTTATCACCTTTAGGAACAGGAAATATGCAAACGTTTAAAAATAGAAAACAAACCATCTACCCCTTATCAAACTTTAGGAACAGTAGAACGATTGCATAGAACATTCAACCAATATATAAGGTCATATATATCAACTAACAAATTAGACTGGGACCACTGGCTGAAATATTTTACGTATTGTTACAATACGACACCATCCACCATCATGGTTACACGCCTTTTGAGTTAGTAAATGGAAAAACCTCTGTTTCATACGACTTTATGCTAAACGACAAAATAGATCCAGTATAAGGTGAGGTGAAAACTATAAACAATGAAACTTTTTTTAATAAAATCGTTCGCTACAACAAAAGAGTGCACTTCTTTAAAATTGCATAAAACTGCATAAACACGCCTAGTAAGTATACCCCAAAGGTTTTCAATGGGGTTTAAATCGGGAGAGCAGGATGGCCAGTCAAGCTTTGGTATATTTTGGACACGTAGCCAAGTAAGAGTTTACTTACTGACATGTATGGATGCATTGTCTTGTTGAAATTTCCAATTTTGCCCCGCTTTTCATTAAGAAATGGGATCAGACTACACTGTAGCACATTTATGTAGTCAGTGCTTTTCATCTTTGTCGACACGAATTGCAGTTCGAGAGCACCATCCCTTGAAAATGCGCCCAAAACCATTACTGATCCGCCTCCGAAATTCCTTTTTGAGAAATAGTGGGGCTCCGTTCTTAGATCGCGCCAATAGAAGTGAAAACCATCTGGACCATCTAAAGGTTCCATTTCTTTTCGTCGAAAAAAATTAACTTTAACATAATGCATGAGAGAAGAACGTATGTGTTTAAAGCAGCGCTGGGCGCTCCATATCTCACTGAGCGCTCTCCGAGCGTAACTTTTCACGTGTACACAAAACTCACAACAGAAGAAAATATAATTTAGTCGTTCGCTGACGGTGATGCTGTGAAGACCTATGTCGGGAATTTTATGTAGACTCTTAAAAAAAACACCTTTTTCGTTTGTAGATTCATAATTCTTAAACATATATTTTTATGAATTAAAATTGTAAGCTTTAGATCAAGTAAGTTTTTAAGAAGGCAACAACAACTCTGTATAGAGTCAATCACTTAGATGACTAGACAGTCTGTTTCGGAAATCGCTACATTTTACTCTTCAGTAGTCTTTGAGTGATTAAGCTGTGATTAAGTCACTGTTTAAATTAGTATATGAATGTGCAGATTTTGGAATTCATTCTTATGAATTGTATGGCTGCTAATCATATGACATTTTAAAGCAGTAGGCCATTTTATTTTATAGATCACCGCTTTGTGTAATCACTCAAAGACTACTGAAGAGGAAAATGTAGCGATTTCCGAAACAGACTGTCTAGTCAGCTAAGTGATTGACTCTAAACAGAGTTGTTGTTGTTGTTGTTGTTGCCTTCTTAAAAACTTACTTGATCTAAAGCTCACAATTTTAATTCATGTGTGGTGGACACAATTAAAAGTTGTGGTAGACACGATAAAAGTTGTGGTGGTTCACAAGTTATTTCTTATTTTATTTAATTTTTTTTTTTTAACAATTCATTATTTTCTAGGTCTCTATTTATTGGAATACAATTTTGTACTGAAAATAATTTACAAAATTTTTGATTAAAAATATTTGACAATTTTTAAATCTTAAATAATAATTTTTTATATAAAATGTGTGAGTGAATATTTTGTAAAGTGTTTGTTTTGTATGTTGGTGTTTATATGTGGTAGTATTGAGTCAACACATTATTCCCCCTCCTTTCTGAAAAATTTTGGTCGTGTTAGCTAATAAGTTAAAGTGTACTTTTTTAGTATTTTTGTGTTTGGTTGAATGTGTCTGTGCTGTTTCAGTGTCTAAGGAGGCGGGCTTAATCCTATCAATGTTGACTGTTGTGTTAGTATTATTTTTACGAATTGTGAAGTGTTTTGGTGTTCTCTCAATAACTTCGAAGGGACCATCGTACGGCTCTTGTAGTGTTTTACGAATCGTGTCGTTGCGGACGAAGACAAAGTTACAAGTACTGAGGGCTCGAGGTATATATTGCTGGAAGTTAGTGCTGTGATGCGCAATGTTGGACTTTTTATTTTCTACTGCCTCTTTAAGTTTGGACAAGGTGTCCGACGAATTAAAAATCTGACTCTTGTGAATTACTCATTGTTGTGGTAGCCTGAGTGTTTGTCCAAAAACCATTTCGGCTGGTGAAGCCTTAATATCTTCTTTGACCGTGGACCTGAGTCCTAGAAGAACTAATGGCAACTCTGTGTACCAATTTTTCTGGTTGTTACTCGCTATTATGGAAGTTTTTAGTTGGCGGTGAAAACGTTCTACAATCCCATTGGCTTGTGGATGATAAGCAGAAGTGGTAATGTGTTTGCTTCCTATATTCTTAGCGAAGTTTCTAAATGTTGCGGATGTAAATTGAGGTCCTCGATCGGAAGTAATTTCCAGAGGAACTCCAAAACGTGAGATGTATTCCTTTTGAAGTGTATCTACAATTGTACTGGCGTTGGTATCTTTAATTGGATACGCTTCGGGCCAACGTGTATTTCTGTCAACTAGGGTAAGCAGATATCTGTAACCATTTGATATTGTTAAAGGGCCAACTAAATCAACGTGAATATGCTCAAAACGACCGTGTGGAATGTCTATCTTGTGTGGGATTGTCTTCGTATGTTTGTGTATCTTTGCTCTTTGGCATCTAACGCATTCTTGTGACCATTTATTGATTTGTGTGCTCATTTTGGGCCAAAAATATCTTTGTGCTATGAGTCGTCGAGAAGCTCGTGTACCTGGATGTGAAATGTTATGTAATTGCTCAAAAACTTGTTTGCGTAATGTTTGTGGAATATATGGACGTGTTCCTGAACTTGTTCGCACCAAATTTTAATGTTAAGTATTGGAATGTGTATTTGTTCGAATTTGTAAGTATGTTTATTTAGTATCTCTTGTAGCTCTGAATCTGTATTCTGTTCTTTGTGTAGAGTTCTGAGGTTTATCTCAGAGGTTGTGAAAGCCTCTATCTCAGCTCTTGAAAGTGCGTCTGCTACGATGTTATCGGTACCTGTAATGTGTCTGATATCGTTGGAAAACTGTGCAATGAATTCTAGGTGTCGTGTTTGTCTTGGGCTTCTCTCTGTTTTTGAATGTAATGCTGAAGTAAGTGGTTTGTGATCTGTGTATATAGTAAATGTTCGTCCCTCTAAATAGTGTCTAAAGTGTTTAATTGTAAGGTAAATTGCTAAAAGTTCGCGATCGAATGTACTGTATTTTGTCTCTGATGGTGATAATTTTTTCGAAAAGAAAGCTAGTGGTTCTGTTTCCTGGTTGTATTCTTGTTGCAAAACTGCACCGATAGCAGTGTTAGATGCATCCACAGCGATAGAAAGTTTTGATTTGCTATTAAAATGATTAAGTAGCACTTCCTTAGTTAAACTTTCTTTTATCGTTGCGAATGCTTCTGTTGTGTTTTCTGTCCATGTTCAGTGTTTGTCCTTTGTTTTTATTGCTGAAGTTATCATATCATAAATGTGTGTGAGTGTGTGTGCTAATTTTGGAATGCATCTATGGTAGTAATTAATCATCCCGATGAATTTTTGCATTTGTTTAACTGTTTCTGGTTTTGGATAGTTAACAATGCATTTAATTCTATCGGGAGATGTTTGTATGCCTTTGTTTGAAATGTCATAACTTAAAAAATTTATTGTCTACTCCAAAAATACATTTGTTCGGTTTAATGTTTAGTCCGTAATTGTCTAGTCGTTCGAAAACTAAATTTAGATGTTTAATGTGTTCTTCTTTTGTCTCGCTTGCCACCAGTATGTCGTCGAGGTATACGAATACGAAGTCCAGTTCTCGTAATACTTCGTTAATAAATCGTTGGAATGTTTGAGCTGCATTTCTTAAACCGAATGTCATTCTCAGGAACTCAAACATTCCGAACGGTGTAGTAATCACAGTTTTATGTATGTCTTGAGTGGCCATGGGTATTTGGTGGTATGCTCTAACTAGGTCTAATTTTGAAAATATGTGTTTGTTGTGTAAATCTATATTTAGGTCTTGTATGTCTGGTAGAGGGTAGCGGTCTGGGACTGTAATTGTGTTTAGTCTTCTATAGTCACCACAGGGTCTGCAGTCATTCACATCTTTTTTTTTGGTACTAAGTGTAGTGGAGACGCTGACATGGAGTCTGAAGGACGACAGATGCTCGATTAAAAATTCAAATTCCTTTTTGGCAATTTTGAATTTGTTGGAGTCAAGGCGTCTTGGTCTTGAAATTTTTGAGTATATTTGTATATTTGTTGTCTAGAGTAATAAGTTTAGGTAGTGATGTTTTAGTAAATGCTGTGATTGCGTTAACTGATAATTGTGTAAGTGGATCTATGAGTTTCTTGTGTCTTAAGTCTATCAAGAGTCCATATTTCGTAAGAAAATATGGAAATAATGATGGGTCTTGTAATGTCCACTAGTATAAATGTAAAAGGAAAATCGCGTCTTAGTTTCAAATTTATGTGATTGTCGTTATCGTAAATAAAAAGCCCGAGTGTGAGTATTGTCTGACTTCCATCATTAGCTGACAACTGAAGCGACTTCTGATTCTGATATAACTTCCCACAAATTGTCAGCTAGTTTCATTTGCTCTTCTGATACTCTCTGTGACCAGATCCGGTCAAAGCAATATTGAGGCTTTTGGGGAGTTTACGGAGCCAAATTTTATAAACTAAGTCACTATCGACTGTAGTACCGGTTAACATTAGAAGTGATCTATAAAATAGGGATGGCTTTTGGTCACCCATCTCAGTGCCAGACAGAATTTTGTCGAACTTCTTGGCTTCACTTAAAGAGTGTCTGTCAATCAAGGTTCTCTTTAAACCTTCATACAAATTTGAGGACGGAGTTTTTTGTATGAAGTCTAGCACTGTTATTATTACCTCTTGAGGTAGATCGGTTACAAGGTACTCATACTTAGTCTTGTCAGTTGTGATTCCTTTTGCCTGAAATTGTATTTCTGCATGGGCGAACTATGCGTCAGGACAAGTGGTCCAAAATTGTGGCAACCCGTCTCTAATTGTATGAGAGGGCGATGGTCACCTTCGCCGAAATGAGAGGGATGTGAGAGAGGCTTAGAAGTATGTAAGGGAGTGGGATTTTGTCTAGTGTGGGGTGGTGGTGTCTGTGCAAGATTCATGACCTATTAAAAAATGTGTACCTAAAATATGTTTCCTAAAATGTGTTTCCCTATCGTCTTACAAACGTTTTAAAAACTACGGTGTGTGCCTCGCGAAAAGCTAGAATGATAAGACAACCTGAAAAAAAAATTTTATAATGCATGATAAACAACATTTTACATCACTTGTCAAAAAATAAATTTTAAACATATAATATATAAATTTTATATAGAAATAAAATTGTTGTTGCTGCCAATGTTGTTGTTGTTGATGCTAATATGTTGTTGTTAATGTTGTTGTTGTTGATTCTTCTGCTGTTGTTGTTATTGTTGTTAATTCTGCTGCGCCACCTTACCGGCAGGTGTAGGGTTTTGTGATTACCGTTGTTGGTCGATGGTGTTGTTGATGGTAGTGGTATTATTGTGGGTGTTGCTGTTGATACTGCAGCAGTTGTTGCTATTGCTGCTGGTGATAATGGTTGTACTCAGTCAGCTGTAGTGGTGAACACTTTGGCGTTAGTACTGGTGCAGTTGAGGAGAGTAAATTGCTGCTGCTATGCTTGAGCTGATGTTTCAGCTACTTTTCGCTGCTCTTGTGTAGTTGCAACGAGTTTCAACCTTGAGTTGCACTACGTGTGGTCGCGCTGCTTTGCGTAGCGCTTGGTTCTGCTAGGGCTTTATTTTGCTGTATAGCACCAACAGTAATTTGTTATATTCTAGCTTATATATGGATATCGAGGAGACTTCAAATTTTTTCTCTTGCTGTTTTATTGTATTAATAATTTTTGCGCTGACTTCCTTCTTGCTGTTCAGAATTCTGGATTTTGGATTCTCATTTATGTCGTCGTCGTCGTGGGCGTTTGCTTTGGTTGGCGTTTCTGCGCGTTTTCGGGGTTGATTTCAGTAGTGGCGGTGTTATTGGGGGATTCGAATTTGCAGGATCGCCAGTTGTGGTGGACACAATTAAGAAGTTGTGGTAGACACGATAGAAGTTGTGGTGGTTCACAAATTCTTTTTTATTTTATTTAAATTTTATTTTTTAACAATTCATTATTTTCTAGGTCTCTATTTATTGGAATACAATTTTGTACTGAAAATAATTTACAAAATTTTTGATTAAAAATATTTGACAATTTTTAAATCTAAAATAATAATTTTTTAGAAAAAACTAGCTGAACCCGGTGTGCTTCGCTACTCCCCTCGTTATAAAATAAAATTAAAAGTATTTATATATTTTTCACGCCATCGAATTTTCGAAATAAGTCCACCCCAGCGCCACCTACCGTGTCCATTTATACACAAATTATTTTCTTATGATCAAACAAACATACATTCTGAATTTCAGTTAAATTGGTCCATAAATTCAAATTTTCGATATAAGTCCACCCCAGCGCCACCTATCGGGTCCAAATATAGCCTATGTTACCCACCGTACCAAGATGAACATTACCTGAAAATTTCATCAAAATCGGCCCAGCCGTTTTGGAGTCCATACGTTACATACATACACACATCCTATTTTATATATATAGATGTGTGAGTGAATATTTTGTAAAGTGGGTGTTTTGTATGTTGGTGTTTATATGTGGTGGTATTGAGTCACCACACATGTAATTATTTAGTAGATCATAAAAACTAATAAACATATATTTTTATTTTATTAAGTTTTAATATAATTCATACATATTGCCTTTTAAGATTCTTTGCATTATTTTTTAATTTTATTTGTATTCATTAATTTTTTCATACTTAATTTTTTGAGGTTTTGATTATAATTTTAATGATTCGTATATATTAGGATTTAATTTTAAAACAATAACTAAACACCTAAAAAACAATTTTTGATTTTGAATCGCAATGCGATTTTTGCTCTGCAGAGAGTATTTTTTGCGAAGCAGAATGTGTAAATTGCCATTGCAAGAAAACTAATACAGGGTCCGCCATCTAACTTTTTTTTTAACTAGTGCTTATTTCGTGAGGGGTAACACTTAGCTCATGTTCTATTTGACAGATAATTAGTTTTATTTTTCCGCTGAACGAATATGGTTGTGTATACGCTTGAACAACGCTGGGAAATATTGCGACATTACTCTGAAAATCATGGTAATGTTGCAGAATGTGTGTAAAAATTGCGTACGGATTTTGGAAGAAGAGAAGCATCGTCAGCTCCGTCTGTTCGTTATCTTGTGAAAAAGTGAAAGAAACTGGCATCTTCATCGATAAACCAAAGCGTGAAAAGCCAAAAGCAGTGCGTACACCCGAGAATATTGCTGCTGTGGCAGAAAGTGGGCGTGAAGCGCCATCAACATCAATTCACCGTCGTTCTCAACAATTGAACATTTTGGAGACATCATTGAGACGAATTTTGCATAAAGACCTTGGTATGACGTCATACAAAGTCCAATTGGTTCAGGAGTTGAAGCCAACTGACCATCCAATGCGTTTCGCTTCGCTAAGTGGGCCTGCGATCGACTTACAGAAGATGCCGATTTTGCCAAAAAAATCATCTTTTCAGATGAAGCTCATTTTGATCTTGGCGGGTATGTAAACAAGCAAAATTGTCGCATTTGGGGCACAGAAAACCCGCACGCATACATTGAAAAGCCGCTGCACCCAAAACGAGTCACTGTTTGGTGCGGATTTTGGTCCAGAGGCATAATTGGGCCATTTTTCTTCGAAAATGAGCAAGGAGTGGCCGTTACAGTCAATGGCGATCGTTATCGGGCCATGTTGAATGAATTTTTGTTCACAAAAATTGAAGAGGAAGATATTGGCAACATTTGGTTTCAACAAGACGGCGCTACGTGCCACACAGCCGAAGCTACACTCGATGTTTTGCGCCCTGTTTTTGAAGATCGCATTATCAGCCGCAGAGCTGATGTCGTTTGGCCACCTCGGAGCTGCGATTTGACACCGTTGGACTATTATTTGTGAGGCTCCCTCAAAGATAAGTGTTAAGCCGACAAGCCAGAGACAATTGACGCTTTAAAGGACAATATTCGTGAAGCCATTGGTGAAATACAGCTGCACACAATCGATAATGTGCTTAAAAATTGGACCGATCGTGTAGGCTACTGCATGGCCAGCCGAGGCAGCCATTTGAATGAAATTATTTTCCATTATTAACCGGAAGGATTGTACTTTCAAATAAAAAAGAAATTTGAGAAAATATCCAGTAGTTTTTTTTATAGGATTTGCAAAAAAAAAGTTTTTGGCGGACCCTTTATAATTTGTTTACTTAGAAGAAAATGCTGGAGCAATAATGACATAGAAGAAATAATGACCAATACCAATATTACCAACACTAAAAAAAAAACACATATTACAGTATGTGTGGAGGTACAAACAAACTTGCAAACATAGATAATTGTGACAACTATTTCGCTCAGTGTGCACTATTCGAGAGCGCACCAATACTAACAAGACAAAATAAAATGAGACTGTGTTAGAAAGCCCAGGCCTGGTTTAAAGTTAATTTATGCTTACCTCGAACCAGTTCGTACCCATATTTTCTCGGGCGAAGCACAGCCGACGATCCTTATGGCTGCTTGTCATACGAGGAGCAGGCTTCATTTTATGATGAAACAGATGAGGTGTGTTCTTAATTAACCGAAGAATAGTCCATTTCCAAACTTTGTTGTCTAAAGACGACGCCAATTGCTTGCTGCTTATGGATTAATTGGTCGCTTTTCTCAATATTTCGCGCTCCTCACGCTCCGAAAGTTTATTTTTTCGGCCTCCTCTTTTGTTTTTTCCATAATTTAGTGGATCCAGCAAAAAATGATGCACACCATACCAACTTCCTTGGTGCAACTACCAATTTGACCTTGTTCAGTTTCACTTAGATACGTACCACACGGCATTTCGTCACAGAATAACAAGAAGAACACCAGCTATCACTTTGCAGAGCACATTGCAATAATTAAATGACAATTACACTTTTTTCCCTCTTTGTTTATAGTTATGCACCGCTAGTTTACATGGAGCTAAAAAGGTGTGCGCAAAACAACAATTTCACAAAAACAAAAGTGTAAACAAAAAATACCGTCTAGCCTCTCTAAAGTGGACACTATAACAATTTTCTTGCCTAATTGAAAATTTTAAGGAAGTGCACTCTTTTGTTGTAGCGAACAATTTATTAAAAAAAGTTTCATTGTTTATAGTTTTGCACCGGACCTTACAATTTTAATGACTACAAAAATGAACTCAAATTCAAATTACAAATAGCGCAGAAAAGAGCAACAAAACAATTAGAAAATGCAAAAATAAAAACAAAAGATAATTATGACAAAAAATCAAAACCACAAACCATTCAATCAAACGATATAGTCTACATAAGAGACGTAGCCAATCAAAAATTAGATAGTGTGTTTAAAGGCCTATTCAAAGTGCTCGAAACTGACAGTTTTGGAAATTGCAAAATCGACACAAAATCAAAAACTATTATTGTACATAAAAATAGACTTAAATTAGCCTAGGAAAATGAAAAATATATATAAAATTTTAAGTGAACATCAATTTATTACGTTTAATATTATTTTAATTAAACTATCAGCCGATAGATCTATATTCTTAACACAGATATATTTAAGATTCAGTAACTCCGATTTGGTTAGATATTCCATGTAATCAATATAATTAATAAATTATTATACAATATATATATATATTAGGCCGGGCCAATTTGTATGGAGCCGAAAAATTCGATTAAAGCCCCCCCCCCCCCCTGGGATGATTCTATGGACAATTCTAAGCAACTTTGGTGAAGGAAATATAGGTCTATCTCGATTTTCGAGTCTCCCACTTTTCAAAAAATGATTTTTCCCCTATAACATCATTGATTCAAAATTCGATTTTTTATTCATCGTTATATTATCTTTTTTATGTGTATATGGGGGGTTTTGGGGTCGAGAAATTCATTTCTGATCTTTATTTTTACCTATGACCACCGCCAGAGGGCGTTTCATGCCTATTTTAACCAAAATTATTTCTGCTGCTTTGCGGACTTTTTATCTCTGACATTTATTGTTCTTAATTTTAAGTAAGTCAATTGTTTATATCCGCACTGAACAAACTCGTCGCCCACCGCAAACTGCATTGATGTGTATTGACGGTCGGCGATGGGTTTGTGTTGTTGATGTTCAGTGCGGCCTTTTGACACTTGCTGTCATATGTTTAGTGATTTTTCTCCCGTTTTGGCTTTTCTCTCGCATTCCTTTAACCGCGTTGGTTCGTTTTTTTGCGTATGGAATTTAGTTGGTTTTAAATAAATAAAATTAAAGTAAATTAAGTACAGAAATTGTGTTCGTATTTATAATTGTTTAAACGCGTCAGTTTTTTCGCATACTCCAGAGTGCATTACCCGGCATACCAACAGCACCACCAGACGGCACATCACTAGACAGCCGCAGCAATTAACGACACAAGGCTCCGCCACCAGCAGCAACATCATCCCCACCGACTACCAACGCACCCAGGAGAAACCAGGCAACACCAGTAACACCCACATAGTGTGTAAAAACTAATACGTTCTAACAAGAAACGTAACTAATATAAATAAAATTCTCATCATTTTTACCATTGCGTTTTTACCAATTTGCAGGTGGAAAAAATATATTGGAACCAAATGTTTTAAAATATACAAATTTCAGTTATTTTTTAAGTCTTATGTATGCAATGGATCTAAATGCATTGCCGTCTACATCGCAAACCGCAACAACATCAACAAGTAACGAAACTCATTTGAAGCATTTGCCTTCGCACGATGTTGCTGTTTTTGGTGCATCTTGTGATTTGAGTGGACTCAATCTGCCAACGAAACAGGATATTTTAAGATGTTTTTTTTCTTGGCCGAACGTGCTAAACTCGAAAACAAAATGTTTTCGTATAAAACATTCGTACCTCACGTAACAGACAAATTGATTGAAATTTGGAGTCAACTTAATGTTGAAATTATAACAAAAAAAGTGTTGGTAGAATATTGGGTACATTGATTGACAAGTATCAAATCGAAACTAAACATCCAAAAATCGCCACATACAGAACGTTCGTGCAATCTACAAAAGAGTTATTTTACATCGGCAAATGTCAATGTGACTTGAAGGCAGCATTATGCTCATGTGGATTGATTCCAGATCATTTGAAAGAGTTTATGCGAGATCAAAATAATGTCAGAAGATTGACGATACCGGAATTCGTGCCAGAAGTTGAAGAGCCAGCACCAACGTCAACAATAATACCAACAAGCGTTGAAGAGACCCATTTAGCATATGAACCAAGTACTGATGCAGATGAGCCAAGTTCAAATCCACAAGATGTTCCGCCACTGATACGAGGACCGTATACTCCCAGATACGATGCTTCGAACTTCGCTGCGATGTGTGATCGATTTGGTGTGTCAGATAGAATAGCAGCAGCACTCGCAACATCCCTTATGCAAGACATTGACGTAAAAGATGCACATGGCAATCCGATCATCATGGATAAAAATAAAGTGCGTCGAGAAAAAGCCAAATGCAGAGAAGAATTGCTTCGTAAGCAGTATGATGCATCCAATTTGATAGCATTTTCATTCGACGGCCGAAAAAATTATGCTTTAACAATGGAAAAAATCGATGAGAAGTTGCATCCAAGGATGGTGAAAGAACCACATCTAGTTGTTTTGAAGGAACCAAATTCTCGATTGATAGGCTACACAAAAGTCGAAAATGACGATGCTGAACACAAATTGATGACATTGAATGGATTCTTCGTCGAAAAAGAAATTGCTCTCGATGCATTAATCGGCATATGCTGTGATGGTGAGCCAACAAATACTGGCGTAAGAAATGGGATTTTGCGTCGATTTGAATTGCATTTAAATAGACCGCTGCATTGGTTTGTATGCCCTCTGCACTTCAACGAGCTGCCATTTCGTCATTTGTTTAACACTTTGGACAAATCATCGACCACTGGACCACGAACAACAACCGGAACGTTGGGCAAACAAATTGAAACGTGTGAAAATCTTCCGGTATGTATCATTTTTCACATCGATTTTTTCCATTATTAAATGGTAAAATTGCATTTAATTCATCTAATTTCTTTTTTTTTCAGCTTATAGATGAATTCGAGATAATCGTGCTAGAGAACATGCTACCTGATTTAGATCCATTTGAATTATCCACCGATCCAAAGTACCTATACAAAATGGCCAATGCAATTTCGAATGGTGTTGTTCCTGCGGATTTGTGTCACATTAAACCAGGACCAATAGCACATTCACGTTGGCTCACCAAGGCGAATAGATTGTTGCGGTTGTATGTGTCAACTGAAAATCCATCAAGGAATTTGAAAATTCTGGCAACATACATAATGAAAGTGTATGTGCCGATGCACTTCAACATCAAGTACTATAATTCGGTGGTCTTCGGTAGTGTATTATTTCACAAATTCATTCGTTGGATACAATATTTGGATACAAATCTACGCCAAGTTGTGAATAATGTCATTAAAGACAATTCATATTACGCACATTCCGAAAATATTCTGTTAGCGATGTTATTTGATGATAAAAAAGAGACACGAAACATCGCAATCAAGAAAATTTTACACTACCGAAGAAATCTGTACGACACGGCACATCTTAGAGTTTATCAAAAACCTTTGATAAACTTCAATTGTACAGATTATACGAATATGATTGATTTAAATAAAGATGATGTCTTATTCGAACCACCGTTTACGCATACCATTCCGTATGATCATTTGGAACAATATATAGAATACGATGATCCACCATTGCCTGATCCAAGAATTCCGGTACACATACAAGCAACGGAAAGACATGTTCAGTTGCTGGCTAGCGTTTCTAAACGTGTTTTACAAAAAAATCGACACAGTGTTATGGCAGTTACATCAGAAAGCCGTGCAAAATACCCCAGACTGGAAAGCAAGAAAGACTTTCAAAAATAACTTATTTCGCTTTTCTTCCACTAAATTAATTTTTTTGTTTTTTTTTGCACATGTTCTTAGTTTTTAGGTTGAATTTCTGTTGACAAAAAATAAAATAAAGATCAATATTACCGAAAAAAATTTAAATTTTTCTCAGCAAATAGACGAAAAATAGTTAAAATATGCATGAAACGCCCTCTGGCGGTGGTCATAGGTAAAAATAAAGATCAGAAATGAATTTCTCGACCCCAAAAACCCCCCATATACACATAAAAAAGATAATATAACGATGAATAAAAAATCGAATTTTGAATCAATGATGTTATAGGGGAAAAATCATTTTTTGAAAAGTGGGAGACTCGAAAATCGAGATAGACCTATGGTTTCTTCACCAAAGTTGCTTAGAATTGTCTATAGAATCATCCCAGGGGGTGGCTTTAATCGACAAAAAATTTGGCCCGCCCTAATATATATATATATGAATATAGAATATTAATAATTAATTTAGGCCCCTATTATGTACGTATTATGTATGCGATGGTATGCGATGTTGACTCGCTTCAACTACATTTTTTTCATATAACGTATTACATTTATTTTAGTTGAGCCATGTAGTTTGCCTTAATCTTTTAAGAATTTTCAAACAACATAGTTCAACTAAAATAAATGTAATACGTTATATGAAAAAAAATTAGTTGAATCTAGTCAACTTAAGTTGAGTTGTAATACATAATAGGGACCTTAATATTTAATTTTTTAATATAAGATATAAAATATTAATTATTTAATATTTTATTTAATTATATAACAGTTTAACAGTAATTGTGCTAATAATTAGTTATCCTAAGCAAAAAAACCATTTTTTCCATAAAAGGGGAGGTGTCATGAATAACGGTCGCTTATTAAATTGCTCTGACTCTAATATAGTCTTTTGAATTTTGCGCATTGTCATAATTGTATTAGTCACTAAAATACTTTTCTGGGTCACTTGTATCACTTAATCATATAGCAACTTGATCCGGCGCACAAGCTACTATAGAAAACCGAACGTTATTCATCCACACTACTTGAGTCATCCATCAATCACTTTACGTCGATTGCTGACTCAAATATTTAGTGTATAAATAAGAGTTCAATTTGAAAAATAAAGTCAGTCTTGGAAAATTATAAGTAAAGAAAGAAAGAAAATCTTATGTTTTATCACGAAAATAGCTCCATTTATGCTCTTGACCTAGCTTAAGCAAAACTGAGTTCTTCATACATGGAACTTATAATAAGAATTTTTCTAAATCTTCGATTTTCTCAAAACTATCGATTTTGCAGAATCCCAATTGAGAAAATTATCTTCGGTACCACTTCTGGTGCCCGAGATATAAAACCATATATTAATTTTTTTGAAAATTAAAAAATTGCATTCAAGTATGCATTTCTCCAAAACAGAAAAATGCATATGCGAAAAATATGCAAATTATTAATTCGCTTAACTTAAGGAAAACGCTAACACTGTAATCAATATCACCAAAATTAAGACAAGCAGATAGCAATTAAAAGTTTGGTGCTGTTAATTAAAATAAAATCCTTCTTCTTGGTATAACGTTAGCATTTTAGTGGCAATAAAATAAAACACGTTGTGTTCTTTAAGCGTATCTTTATTGAATGAATCTTTTTTAAGCTAAGTCTTAAGCTCATGCAATGAGCTACTTAAGCTAATGGAGATTCTAAATAAAAGAGAGGTAGTGAGAGCCACAGACGTAGAGAGCCACACGCGCATAAATAAATGCGCTATTTCATAAATATGCAATGCACAGCATTAACTGTGGGAATGGTTATATTGTCTATGTCTGCATTTAGTGTGGGAACGTCTGGGGATATCACTACATCTTCCTTTTTTAGAAAGAATGGTCTTACAATGTAATGATCATTCTTAGCAATGTTTTATTCTTTATAACATATAATATATTTTAATTTCTTTAGTTTATTTTTTTTTTAAACAAAAAATATTATACTTATATAGTGTAAGTACTTTTAATCTTTATTAACCAATATTAATACTTATCAATATAATGTTATACTTATGTAAAAGTACTTATTGTAGTCTGACGTCAGTTTTTTTTTGTTTAGTTTTAAATTTAATGGTACTCTAACTTTTCTTAAGTCTATCTTTATGTACGATGGTCGTCTTATTGTCATCGTCCGCGATTATTACGTTATTATTTTTTTTCATTTTAATAACTCTTAATGGACCCTTATATATGTTACTAAGTTTATGACCTGCTTCATTTTTTAAGAACACAATGTCTCCTATCGCTATATTTATTTTGTTTGTATTTGTATCATAGTATGTTTTTGTTTGTTTTTAGATTTTTCAACCATTGATCTAGCTCGTGCTGAAGCATTTTGTAGCTTGAATTTTATTTCTTTGTCATATGCGTCGAGGTTGTATATAGGTTCTGTTTCGTTAGTAAAGTCAAAGTCGTTGGGTATTTTGCCAAAAATAAGTTCGAAGGGACAGTATTTGTGTACTGTCGAGGGTGTTGTGTTATAACAATATTGAAAATATTTACACCATTCATCCCAATCATTTCGCTCAACAGATATATATGATCTTATATATTCATTAAAGGTTCGGTGACTTCTTTGCACCGTTCCTAATGTTTGGTGGTGATATGGGGTTGAGTAAACATTTTCAATTTTAAGAAGTTTTGCTACTTCTTGGAATATTTGGTTTTTATACTCGGTCCCCATGTCTGTTATAATTTTTTGCATGGGGCCATATGTTAGTATAAAATTGTCAACGATGCCTTTCGCAATTACTTTGGCATGTTTACTTTTTACTGGTATAACTACCAAGTATTTAGTCAAATCACATACTACTGTGATTGCATATTCGTTACTTGATTCTGTTTTAGGTAGTGGGCCGATGGTATCAATTATTACCGTGTCGAAAGCCCTTATTGGTGTAGGTGTTATTATAACCATTTCTTCTTTGGTGTTTTTTATTGCTTTATTTTTACTGCACAATGTGCATTGTTTTATGTAATTTCTAATATGCTGAGTCATATTTCTCCAGACATATTTCTCTTGTATTTTATTTAGCATACGGTGTATTCCTGTGTGGCCACCTTTAACAGGATTGTCGTGATATTCTTTAATTATTTTTGTTATTTCATTTTTGTCAGTAACTTTAATTAGTTTTGGTGTTAATATAATTACTAAACCACTTTTTATTTTATTATTGCCCTTTTCTTTGAATTCATTTACCATGGTATACTTAAATAAGTTGTCATTTAAAGACAATTTTAATTTCGTAAGACTTTGATTACCGGCTGCTTTATAGAGCCTAGAAAATAACTGTCCTAAGTCAATTTTTCCTTGAGAAATCAAGTCACTTACGTTTATTTCACTTAGTACTTTGCGACCTTTTTTGAAATAAATCGTTTGGTCTTCAAGAACAAGTGCGACTAGTCGTTTGAATTCATATTTATTAAGCGCTTCATATATCTTGGGCATTGCGATCGCATTATTATTTTTACTGACTTTTTCTTTTATTAGTTTTTTTATTTTGGTGTATTTTTGTTTGTTGTCGTGTAACGACATCTATATTGTTTTCACTCGTTGTTATTTTTTTTATGTCATTAAAATCTATTCGTGACAGCGCGTCAGCTGCATGATTATCTTTGCCCCTCAAGTACTCTATTTCAAAGTCATACTCCTCAAGATCAAGTCTCATTCTAGTTAATTTAGACGATGGGTTCTTTAAAGAAAATAAGTAAGTCAACGGCCGATGATCACTTTTCACCAGAAAAGTTTTGCCATATATATATAAGGCTTAAAATACTTTATTGCCCAGTGGATAGCGGTTAGCTCTTGCTCGATTGTGGATTTTTTACTTTCACCAGATGTGAATGCCTTCGAAGCGTATGAAACGGGTAATTGCAAGCCATTATATTCCTGACTTAAGACTGCTCCACAGGCGTGTTTACTAGCGTCCGTAGTAATACAAAAAGTTTTTTCAAAATTGGGGTACTGTAATATTTTAGGACTCATTAATTGATTTTTTAAATATTGGAATGCGTTTTCACATTCTTGAGACCATTCGAACGGAGTGTTCTTTTTACATAACCTTGTTATGTGACGAGATGATTCAGCAAAGTTAGGGATAAACCGTCTGTAGTAGTTACAGAAAGCCACGAAGCGTTTAGCCTCATCACCATTTTTTGGTGTTGGATATTTATAAATGATATTAAATTTTCTGTCATCTGGTAGTATCCCTTTGTCTGTACACTTATGTCCCAGAAATGTTACTTCGTGTCCAAAGAATGAACATTTGTCGGGATGTAGTTTAAGATTATATTTTCTACAAACATTGAATACATCCTCGAGGTTTTCCATCATATGTTTTTCCGAGCAACCGATGACTACTAGATCATCCATATAAAGGAAGGCTTGTCCCGGGGTGAGCCCTGAGAATGCTAGTGTCATCATTCTTTGAAAAGAATTTGGTGCGATTTTTAAACCGTATGGCAATCTTTTGAATCTATATGAACCTTTGTCAGTGGAGAAAGAGGTAACATCTCTAGATTCTTCATCGAGTTCTATTTGATGGAATCCTGATGTTAAATCTGGGCACGAGAAATATTTCGCTCGGCCTAACTGGTCTAAAATGTCATATATTCGAGGTAACGGGAACTTGTCGGCAATAAGTTTTTTATTGATTTGCCTGTAGTCAACTACCAATCTCCACCGTTTGGTATCAGTGACCGGCAGAGACTTTTTAGGCACTAATAGAATTGGGCTGTTGTAGGGTGATCTTGAGGGTTCGACTATGTCATCTGTTATTAGTTTATCAACCTGTCTGTAAATTTAATTGTTTTGACTATGTGGGAGCCGATAATTTTTTATATACGTAGGTTCATCTGTATTTAGTCTTAATTTTTGTTTATAGAAATTGTTAACCGTTATTTTATCGCTTTCCATAGCAAATATATCTATGTATTTGTGACAAAGCGCCTTTAATTTGTTTTTAACAAATGCAGGTAAATTCTTTGATAGCTTGTCTAACTTTTCTTTAGCGTTTATATCAGTATTATTGAAGTGTATTGCATCATAGTCGTGAAGACTCTCTGTTTGTATATTTATATTTTCAATAAAAACATTTTCATTTGTACTATTTATTACTCTTATGTAGGGGTGAGTGTGACTTACTATGGTGTTAGCTACGAATATTCCTTCGCCAATTTTTTGGTTTGGAACTAATACATTTTCCTTAATATTCTGGAGCACAATTTTGCGTACTACTTCAGAAGAATTAATGGAGGATGTAGTACAAAGCGGAATTTCGATATCTTTTGGAAAATCATTAGGCCTAAGTATTATCCAATCCTGGTCGTATCTATAATCAAGTTGACAATTGTATTTTTTTATGAAGTCAAGACCTATTATACCGTTGGAGGGTATCGGGAAATCATTTTCTACGACATGAAATTCATGTTTGATTAAGATATTTTCTACTTTAAGATCAAAGGTAACGGTACTCAGGGTTGTTATAATACCATGTCCTATACCGTTAAGGTTTGTATTTTTATTACTGCCGATATCCAGATTTGAAACACCACTAATTTTTATGAGCGATAGGTCTGCACCTGTATCAACTAAAAGAGTTAATACATTAGAATTAATATTTGTGTAAACTTTGATGAAACTACTTAAATTAAGGTTGATATTGTAAATTTTATTTTGGTCTAAGTACTTGGGGCTTGCCGGTTTTCCGAAGGATCAGCTTCCGTTGCTATCCTTATGTTTCTGTTGTTGAACTGATTATTACGGTTATTACCTCGATAGTTGCCGGTTTGAATGTTATGATTATTACCACGATAGTTATGGTAATAACTTCGGCCTCTTCCTCGGTAGTTTGATCTACCTCGGTTGCCTCTATTGTTATATCCGCGGAAGTTGTTACCTCTAAAATGCAGAATTGAATTCTGACCCAGGATGTTATTGCAACTTCCGACGAATTCAGATACTACTTCATTCATATTACTGAACTCACCAGCTTCCATTATTAGCTTTACTCTATCATTGTTACAGTTTGTGGACATTGCCTTGACAGCTACGTCAGTAGCGTATTTGCTGGCAGTTGATAGTGGTAGCCCATCGGATAGATAAGCAGTTTCTAATGCTTTGGTTAATTCTTCGACCTCCTGCGTGTAAGCATTAGCTGACTTGTTATTTTGTTTAATGTTCAATATTTTTGACATTAAGACCTTTGCCTATTCCCCTTTTACAGAATTTTGTAATTTTTGTATTACTGTTTGTAGGGTATTTTCGGTAGTTATTAAGTTTCGAGCCGTACCCTTCAGCTTTGTTTTGACTAAATTTACGGCCACCGTGTCATTCGTTTCTTTAATCGAGTCTACTAATTGTAGAGCATCTATAAAAGATTGTAAGTTTTCAGGTTTGCCATCAAAATCAGGAATGATTCTGTGTTGAGGAACTCTACTATTGACTGTGGCATTTCTATTTCTGTAGTTAATTCTGTGTTTCCGTTAAACTCTATATTATCGACTTGTTCTTTGTCTATGTCAAAATCTACTTGAAATTTCTTGTCTACAACCAGTCCCTTAAGGGTTAATAACTGTGCAATTTTGCGTTTATAGTTTTTTAATATATTTGTTGCCTCTCTTTTTTGTTTATTTGCTAAAAATTTTGTTACATCAGCTATAATATTCTTTGCAAGTTCATAGTTTTCAATCAAAAGTTTGAAATGTTTATCAAATGTTTCCTGTGAAACATTGCCTTTCCTATATAAACATTTATAAGATCGTGAAAAATCAGCTTTACAAATACATAGTTTTTGAAGTGTGTCTGTCCATACGCCCATTTAAATTTCGGGTAAGCAGTAACTCATTTTACATAATTAAAGCGGAAAACACACGATTTTCTGTATGTTGTTTTTTTATTTTTTTTACTTTATATTTGCTCTTCTTTTTTTTTTTTTTGTTTTTTTTTTTAGATTTTCCAAAATTCTTATGCAATAGTTGCCACTGATGCGGCCCTGTTTAGATATTTTTTCTTCACTATGTTGGTATGCATTTTGTATACGTTTATTGCAAAATTTAAATATGCAAATATCGTTATGATTATAAGCAATATTTTAATTTCTTCTAATTGGTTTAAATTTAATTCTACTTTTATATCATTTATAACATTTGCGATAGGGTTATCAATTTCTTTTCATTCTGAACCACCCATGTTTGTTTTACTAATTTGCTTATAAACAAAAATGAAAAAGAACAAAAAAAATTAAATCAAATTACACAAACCAAATAAGCTTATATTAGCAGGAAGATGACAGCAAAGCGAGTAAACATCCAACAGCAACATCAGCAAAATTCAGGCATTAACAACACAGGCAGACCGTAATTCCAAAGGCATTAGCACAATATAAGCAGCAACAACACAGGCATAACGGAATAAAATCATATGAAGTTAAATTTCTTGATTACATTTAGTTTTTGTGGTTTTTGTTTTAATTGCACAATGACATATTTTTTTTTATTGTTTTTGTTTTTGCTTTTTTTTCCACGTGCACGTTTAATTTTGGAGCATGAATACTTTCGAGAGTCCGAAATGAGAATTTTTATTAAATTTATATGTTGTATTGTTTATTTTTCTTTATTTTAATTGATCACAATTGCTCTTACTTGAAGCTTAACTTCACACACATTTGTTTTTTTTTTTCATTTCCCAAAATGTTTTACCAATTGATCACTGTCCTTATCATTTTTAATCAAAAACTATTAACTTTAAATAAGTTTAAATAAAGACTGCTGCTGTTTATGCGAGTGCAAGACGAGTCCCAAAATAAAATTTCGAAACGTGGCAGGATCGCCATGTAACGTTAGCATTTTAGTGGCAATAAAATAAAACACGTTGTGTTCTTTAAGAGTATCTTTATTGAATGAATCTTTTTTAAGCTAAGTCTTAAGCTCATGCAATGAGCTACTTAAGCTAATGGAGATTCTAAATAAAAGAGAGGTAGTGAGAGCCACAGACGTAGAGAGCCTCAAGCGCATAAATAAATGCACTATTTCATAAATATGCAATGCACAGCATTAACTGTGGGAATGTTATATTGTCTATGTCAGCATTTAGTGTGGGAACGTCTGGGGATATCACTACATTTGACTGTCAAAACTTCTCTCTTTTATTCAATTTAACTTATTTACTAACTAACTCTATTTTACACACACACACACCGTGGCAAACAACCTTGGCACCGCACTGAACTCAGCTGAAGCTTTAGAAATCCGACTCCGCTAGCTTGATCAACGCCAGCTGAAGCACGTATTTAAAAATTGCTGCTGTCGTTAGTGCAGTGACCTGGCCGCTCGTGCTCATAGCTTGCACAAACCGATGGCCCTGAACTCGGTTAGTTTCAATGACTGTGAAACTGTATCCGTTCCAGTGACCATGGGAGTATGCAGCAGGTTTGGGGTTTATTGAACGTAACAATTCCTTCCCCTTTTTTTAAAGAGAAATATATCGATAGCTGCCGTTCAACAGCCCACGTGTGCGTGTGTGACCATATTTTTTTTTTATATATAAATTTAAATGTATACATATTTTTTACATAATTAGTTCTAAGTTTATTTGTTAAGTTTAATTTTGAAGTTTGCTATAAAATTTGAATATGGCAGTTAATGGTGATTATAATTACTTGAGAAAAAAAATTCGGAAAAATATGAAGTTAAAAATAAAAATGTGAAAAAAAAAATTTCAAGCGAGTGTTTTTTTATTTTTTATTGATAATTCATTTGTTTTTTCTCAAATATTTTCAATTATAATTTTTTCTTGTACCATAACAAATATTTTGTGTTTTTAATTTTAATTACGAATAAGAATAAAAATAATTAATGTTTTCTTGTACCATAAGAAATATTTTGTGTTCTTTATTGATTTTCACTAATGTGTTTTTATTCTTTCACAATTTTTAATCGGATATTCTACAGGACTTAATGTTTAACTTTTTTTATTTATTTTTGGTGCGAAAGCAAATTGTAATTATAAAAGGTATCGTATCCGTTTTGTCTTGCCGATTTTTGTGTGTTTTTTTTTATGAATTTAAATTACAAATACAAGTGCATGTTTTGTTCAATATACACACAATACGTATGGGAGCTTAAACGTTGCTGAACTGGGTACAACACCAAAGATTGTGACGATTTTTCACATTTAATGCATATATTGCTTTCTAATGTTAATTGTTTTATAACTTTTTATTTTTTATTTTTATAAGGTTTCGCTCACTAATTGGAACGATGTTTTTGGCGTAAATGTCAGAGACCTTGCTAATGGCTTCCTTGGTTTAGGTGTTATTTTAGGATTACTGTCCGTGGGAGCTTCAACCTCCTGGAGCTGAATACCTACTACAGGTATTTTTTTTGTAGTTTCCCTTTTAATAAATGAATGATTTTGTACCCAATGTACATGGTCAGCAATAGCATTAGTAAGCTTGAAAAAGAGATTGAAGTAAGTGCAATGTGAGGCGGTGCTGGTGTGAGGCGGTTTTTTCTCTCTCTAATTGAACTAACTTTTTGTGTACGCACGTAATGTTTTTGTCCCTTATAAATTCGTTTGTGTCTTTGCCCATAAAGATTTGTATGGATCGGTTACTTTTTATTTGAGTTGGAAATTTTGAATTGGTTATTTCTGATTGTTCTAAAGGAGAAAAATTGGGTTGTTTTATTCTGAGTGGGTGTCTGTTGTGTCCTTGAAACTTAATGGTATATTCTTCAATTTCTATTTGGCAGGGTTGCGTTATTGTTATTATTGCTTGATGTTCAACTTTGAGCGTTGAAAAACTACTTTCGCACGAAACATGTATTATTTGTGAATTTTTCACCGAGAATAACCACGTGTTAGGCCTGTTAAGTTTTATTAAGGTGTCCTGTGGTGTTGTTTGTAGATTTATAGGGCAATCCATTTTATCGTTTAGAGGGTTTAACAACATTTTAAGTACACACTCTTTAGTGGTTGTGGCTTGGATCAATGGAACGTCAAGTGGCCCGATATACGAGTCGAAATTTATATTTCTGCTTACTTTTATGTATTTTTGATGGTTTTGTTCATTTAATAGTATCAGAGTCTGTCGCTTGTAGTTAATTGCTAAATAGGAATATTTTATATCAGGTATTACCGAATGTCCGCCCTTGCGGTGGACTGGATAGCACCATATTTGGAAATACTGCATTTTGGGAAGATCGAATATGGGTAGCTCTATTTTTATTATCAGTTTGTCCTGAAGTAGGTGTGATTTTATTTTGGTAGTCTGATATAAGGTGGGCAAACAATCTTGACAAAGAGAGTTAGTTTTTTGATATATTTTATTAAGAGTGTTTGGTGAAATGAGTAATGGATGTATTCTGTTGTTTTGAGTGGCTATTATTACGTCCAGCAGTGTTTGCTGTTTTGATTCTAATTCTATTACTTCAAGCAAGAGGGTGTAAAGTATATCCTGTCGTAACTGTGTTGTTGCTATTTGGTCGGTTACGTTTTCTAATTCGTTTATTCGGTATCCTATCTGTTGTTGATTAGTCATCAAAACTGATAAGGGTTTTTGTATTTTATTTAAAGTAGAGTTTACTACACTGACTTGCTGTTTTTCCAGTTCAATTAATGCGCTTTCTTTTAATTCTAGTTGTCCTAACTTACTGTATACCTCTTCTTCGTTAGCGTGATCCATTGTGCCAAACAAATAATGCAATGCGCTCCCTATACCGTCGAATAAAAATCGTTTCTGACGTGGAGTACTTATTAGTTCCCGAATGGTTTGTGTCCTAGCCTTAAGTTGAGCGATTACAGCCTGAATGTGTCGTTCCTATGGTTCGCAAGTGCCTCCCTTTGATTTATATTGATTGCATAGGCGGGAACTGAGATAGTCTGCATATCTGTAGTTTGATTGTCCAATTCGGAGAGGTCGATTTCCGTGAATACGCTCCAAGAACTTTGGTATAACAATAGTTCGCCCAGTTCTTCGAAAACAACCCCTGTGGCATTTAGCTAGGTTACGTTTAGGGGTTGCTCCATGGGAGTTCCCTGGGTTAGGCTTACCGCCAGTAAAATCAAACACTACTCCATTTTGAACTGTGGAAAAGACGTAGATATGATGGACATCATTAAATTGGGTTATTTAAGTTTTGGGTTTGTTTTTTTATATAAATTTATTTTTTTTTTTTTGTTATTCGTAAAATGGTTTTAATCTGTTGTGTATAACTACCCGTTTGTTTCCTACTTTAACCTGTGTGTTAACAGGTCCTATTACAGCAATCACACGGTAAGGTCCTCGCCATATAGGAGCTAATTTACCTTTTCTATTTTCATTTTTTACTAGGACCTGATCCCCCACGTGAAAATTCTGAGGGCGCATTGAATGATCATAATAAGTCTTGGATTGTTGTTTGCTCTTTAAAATGTTACGTCTAGCAATAGCATATGACTTCTGGATTTTGTGTTTTAGTATATGATAGTAACTTTCGTGGTTGTAAATGGGTTCTGGCTCACGCTTTAAATTAGATGGGATATCAGACGTGAACCCATATAGACACTCCATAGGTGTGAGTTTAGTACTATCATGGAAACTGTTGTTATATACAAACGTTGCTGATCATAAATATTGATCCCAGGATTGTGGGTTTTCATTACAAATGGTTCGTAGGTATTCAACTATTGGTCTATGAGCTCGTTCAAGAGCACCATTGGACTGCGGGTGGTAGGCTGAGGTTTGCAGTTTTTTAATTTTAAGTAATTTACAAAGGTCTTTAAAGAGGTCGCTCAAGAAGTTTGTACCCTGGTCGGTTACTATTTGTTTTGGAATACCATAGCGCGTAATGATTTGGTCGAATACCATTTGGGCAATCGTTTGGGCTTCTGCATTTGGGATGGCGTAACAGTCTACCAGTTTGGTAAGGTTATCTTGAAACGTAAGAATATATTGATTATTTGTTAAAGTTTGTTGTAAAGGTCCTACGATATCCAAATATATCTTATCAAAGGGTTTTTCCGCAATGTCTGTTATAACCATAGGCATTTTTATTGGCATTGATGATTTCATTATTTGGAATTTTTTACATTTTTTTATGTAAGTTTTGATGTCGCCAAGCATTTTTTCCACCAATATTTACGACGGATTTTTTTATACGTTTTCAATACACCTTGGTGACCCCCAAAAATAGAGTCGTGATAGTCCTTTAGGATTATTTTTATCTCCTCTGGCTTACTCAGAACTTCTATTTTTAAGTGTTCTTTTAGTGTATTTTATTTAAGTAGGGGATAACCAGAAAGATGGGAACCAGGTTTAGATTCTTGGTTCACATTCGTGTTATTCTGTTCGGTTAAACTGCTGTCTTGATCTGTTTTGGCAGCTGCTTGTAAACTTTTTGTCTGCGCTCGAGTTATGGCATAGCATTTTAATTGATTTGGTTCAGTTTTCGTAGTAATTTCTTCTGGATTAGTGTGTATAACAGCTATTGTACTAATTTTGGTACTATCGTTTATTTTCGATGGTATTCGGCTTAGAGCATCTGCGTTGGTATTGTATTTTCCCGGCTTATATTCTATTTTATAATCATACTCCGAGAGCTTGTGATGAAATCTTACAAGTCGCGTGGTGGGATCTTTAGTGTTGAACACGCCTTTGAGTGGCTTATGATCTGTATAAACCGTGAATTATCGTCCCTGGAGATAGCATCTAAAATTTTTTGTAGCCCATACAATCACCAAAAGTTCCTTTTTTATTGTGGAGTATCTTTGCTCGGCTTTGTTTAGAGTTCTACTCGCATAAGCAATTGGCTTATCTCCTCCTACTTCGCCTTGGGAAAGTACAGCAACAATTGCTTCATTGCTCGCGTCTGTTGTAAGATTGAAAGGTCTGTCAAAATCTGGATAAATAAGGAGGGGAGGTGAAATGAGTTCATTTTTAATTTTTTGAAAGGCTTCTTGGCATTTCTCTGTCCATTTAAATTTAACATCCTTGCGTAGGAGATTGGTAAGTGGTTTCACTATTTTAGAAAATGCGGGTATAAATTTTCGGTAATAATTTTCAAGGCCCAGAAATGATTGAAGTTGACGTACCGTTCTCGGCGCGGGGAAATTTTGTACACTTTCTGTTTTCCTAGGATCTGGGAGTGCCCCTTTTTCTGAGCAGATATGTCCCAAATAAACTATTTCCTTACATAGGAATTGACACTTCTCAGGCTGAAGTTTGAGGTTATTCTGCCTTAGTTTGGTAAAAACTTTCACTAGTTTGCTATTATGGTCCTCCAGATTTTTACCGAAGATGACTATGTCGTCCAAGTACACGAAGCATTCAAGGCCTTGTAAGCCGGTTAATACATAGTCCATCAACCGCTGGAACGTGGCTGGGGCTCCTTTTAATCCAAAGGGCATACGTTTAAATTCGTAATGCCCATAGTTTGTGCTGAATGCCGTTTTGGACCGATCTCTCGGGTGAACTTTTACATGGTGATAGCCACTGGCTAAATCCAGTGTCGTAAAATAACGCGAATGACCTAACTGATCCAATATATCCTCAATTCGAGGTAAGGGATAAGCGTCGCCAATAGTTTTTCGTTTAGTTTACGGAAATCTACTACGACTCGCCATTGTTTTTCTCCATCTGGTCCTGCTTTTTTAGGAACTACTAGAAGGGGTGAGTTCCAAGGGCTTTTGCTTGGTTGTACTATATTGTCAGCTAACATTTCATGAAGTTGGTCATTTATTATCTGTTTTTGTGTCTCGGGTAACCTATACATCTTCTGGTTTATTGGTGCTTGGTCTTGACAGATTGGTATTTCGTGTGATATAGCCCGAGTATTCGTTAGTTTGTCACCTTTTAGGTGGAATAGGTCATTAAATTCGCGGCAAAGATCTAATATTGATTTTTTTTACTCTTCATTTAAGGTGTCTCCTATTTTAATTTCCTTGACGAGTTCCGTTATTCGCGAATTAATATCATTTGAATCTATTTTGTTTGAAAAAAATTTTTTGATGCAATTTATATCAGTGTCGTTCTCATCACTTACTTTTAATTTTTCATTTGATGTATAATTATTTGTAATTTCTTTTACTATTGGAACTCTTTTATATCCCCGTGCAGACGCCAGTTTTAAAGTAAGTTTAGCAAGCCTTACTGTATTATTTGTGGTATTGAGGACGCCTACTTAAGGCCTTTTATTTCCTATGGGTAGTATACAATTTGATAAAAATACCCCTTCTGAAAGTTCCTGTGATAGACAGATCATTTCTTCTTTGAGCTGTATCGGTAGCTCAATAATCTTATGACATCTTTCCGGTATGAGTGCGTATATATTAAAAGCAATTGAGAGTTCCTTGATTTCCGATTCATTGCTTTTATTACCTATTTTATTTTGATTGTTGCCTTGGTTTATGCAGCCAGCTTCCTGTAAAGAAGAAGCCTTAAAGACATTACAGGTGGTTTTTATTACCTCTTCGGGTTCCACTTTGTAAGTATAATGCCCTAGTTCGACTGCCCTTTGGTAGAGTAATTGTGTATTACTCTCAATCATAGGTACGCAAAACTCTTCTGTGATATATTCTGTACGAGTGAACTTGAATTGTTTTAAAGAAGTTTTTGTGGGATTTTTCTCTTCTTGTATATTAGGTTTTTTACTAATGTTATTATGTCTATTTTCCATGGGTATTTGCAGTTCTTCACTATTAAACTCTGTACGTGGAAATATCAGACGATCATTCGGTCCATCCACATAACAGTGTTTGGAAAGAAAATCATTTCCTAATAGACCATCGTCTGACATACCATTTATACCGTTTATCACCTGAAAAGTGCAAGGGTAATTTTTTCTGGAGTTTATAGTTACATTTGCCTGGCAGTTCCCAAGGGTCGTGCCTCTGCCAAAAGCTGTTTGTAGAGTGCATTTATTAATTTCTTCTATTTTTGTGTTTTCTTTTATACTGCTTTTCTTAATTACACTAACCTCCGCACCCGTGTCCACTATTAGACTTAATGTGTCTGGATTTGCGATATCAACAGGCACCCTAATGGTGGGTACAGATGTAGGTGGTTGCGGTTCCCCTTTTTTACATATGTTATTTTTTACTGTCGAGTCGGGGAGTTGTGACTCGATCGAAACTCGTTTCCCTGATTCATAGCTTCCCAGCGCTGTTTTTGTTGCCACTCTGACACTATGTGGCCATTTCGTCCACAAAAGTCACAATTTATGCGTACATTATATACTAGTGGATTACTTGAAGTTCTTGTAGAGTTGTTGTTGCGAAAGTTTCCCGTGTTTACATTTTGTGTACTTTCAGTGTTATATCTAGTGTTATTACTTAGTGTTCTTCCATTATAGTGCCCATCATTTCTGTATTGTTCATTTCTTATGTTTCGACTCGGTGTGTGGTTCAAACGTCTACAGTCCCTTATATCGTGGTTGTATATTTTGCAATTAGAGCAAAATGGTGTATTTTTTCGTGTAAAACATTCGGCATAGGTTTTACACGATTTTTTATGACAAAAACTGCAAGTTATTTTTGTGGCTAAAGCTTCTTCGTTTCTAGCTGTCCTAGGTCGTAAAGGCATGTCTTGTCTAAATTGTTGTTTATTCTGGTAGGTAGCTGGTTGTTGAGGGTATTCATAATATGAATTATAATTGGATTTAATGTGAGTCTCTGGCTGAACATTCATGGGAGGCATTAATGTGGTTGGCGTTGTTTGTCGCAATGTGTATATATTATTTATATTTGGATTTGTTTCGTTTATTTGAATGGGTGTGTTATATGAGTATGGGGGAAAACCCTGCGCTGTCTGAATAGGTAAGGCCGTTTGTTGTAATTTTTCCATATCTAGTGCTTTACGTACTAATAAGTCTAAAGGCTCATCCTTTATTGTTAGTAAATACTGGCTTAAGTAGGGATTCGTGACTGAGCTTTTTAGAGAGATCTTTGCAAAATCCTCTAATTGCGTTATCACGGGTGCGACTGTTGCACCATATTTTAGTCTCGCCGCTTCCTTACTTAGCTGCAACAAGTTACTTATCCTCGCCGTATAGGCTATGAGTGTTTCATTCGGATATTGCGTTAAGGATAATAGTCTGTTTACTAATTCTTGGTATGTTTCTCTAGGAAGATACGTTCGATTTAGCAAGTTTTCTATATCCTGAAAGGAAGTGGGTGGGTTTGAGGCCACTAATTGGTAAGCCTCCCCTCGTAATCTTGTTGGTATTATATTTAAAAACGCTTGCTGTTCTCTTTCTTCTAGACAGTCCAGTACTTTTCGCGAGCAACCTAAAAAAATTTGTACTTCACCTACTACCAAGGGGTTTTGGTCACCAGAAAATATGGGAACCAATTGAGCCGTGATCTTAGCAATTTTTGCGTAATCAATCGACATTTTTTTCTTATTTGTGGTGTTTCGTCGTTCCGAACTGATTAGGTCTTGTTCCGACTTAGAGAGCGAAACAATTATCCAATTTAAATTAACGCTTGAGTTGTTATCTATTTCCGTACAATTATTATATAAACTAAAGCTATCTTTACTTATTTTGAAAGAATGTGAGTAGGTTTGAAATTTTACCAGTTCTTGTTTAAATTTTTTTGAATCTTCTTTAAATTTTTGTATTTGCTCTAATCGTAGCTCGTTAGTTTCGGTTAGTTTTTTGTCGAACCGATCGCAAGTTACCGTGGATAATTTCTCGCCCCCTTGCACTCTTTCAACTTGTTGTCTTAAATATGATTTTAAATTTAAGACAGAATCGTCGCGTACCTTTCCGCTTCTGAGCCGTTTAGGTGACCTTGGTGTGGAGCTTTGCATTTACGTACTTTGGTTCGTGTTGTTTCGTCTGCGTCTCAATCGCTTTATTGGAATATTTTGTGACTGATGATGGTATATTTTTGCTCTGATGTTTCTGTTGCTGCTGTACTTTGTTGTTGTGGTAAGAATTTTTGTTTTTGGTTTTTGAATTTTCTGTTTGAATTTTTTTCAATTTATTTTCTGTTTTTTAGGTACAGCAAGTTATTTGCTTTCATATGTATTAAAAAGTTTCGTTATGTTTTTATTATTATAATAAAATATTACATTAAATTGTTTAATTATTGTTATTGTGTGTTTGTTTGTTAGTTAGAAATATTTAGTGTTTGCACTCACTCACAATTCACAATTTGATTTGATTTTTACTTGCTGTTTCTTCTCTGTTTGAATTTTTTTTTTTCAATTTATTTTCTGCTTTTCAGGTACAACAAATTATTTGTTTTCATATGTATTAAAAAGTTTCGTTATGTTTTTATTATTGTAATACATTAAATTGTTTAATTATTGTTATTGTGTGTTTGTTTGTTAGTTAGAAATATTTCTGCTAAGTCTATTTAAATATCACGTTAAATTTTTTATAATAATTTTCTTTTGGGTCCGACAGACCGGCTGCGCCAATTGTTAATTAAAATAAAATCCTTCTTCTTGGTTTGACTGTCAAAACTTCTCTCTTTTATTCAATTTAACTTATTTACTAACTAACTCTATTTTACACACACACACACCGTGACAAACAACCTTGGCACCGCACTGAACTCAGCTGAAGCTTTAGAAATCCGACTCCGCTAGCTTGATCAACGCCAGCTGAAGCACGTATTTAAAAATTGCTGCTGTCGTTAGTGCAGTGACCTGGCCGCTCGTGCTCATAGCTTGCACAAACCGATGGCCCTGAACTCGGTTAGTTTCAATGACTGTGAAACTGTATCCGTTCCAGTGACCATGGGAGTATGCGCAGGTTTGGAGTTTATTGAACGTAACAGTGCTATCTCGAGTGTACCTTTAAATTCGAATATAAAGGTAAAAACCAAGAGTGGCATCGTGTCTGCCAAAATATTGTTGGTTAAAGTCTATATTTATTTTTGCTTTAAGACATATGTAGTTTTGCTTACAAAAATTAAAGCATTTTGAGATCGTGATTTTTTACTGTTTTTATCAAAAAAACAACTTTTTCCTTTTTTCCCATTTGTCCATTTTTTCTAAAATTTTTTTTGGGAGATCTTGACCTTCCTATACAGCCTGTGAGACCTATTAGAATGTGGAGTTTGAAAAAAAATTGTAATTCGATACTTCCTAATATACAAGCACTAAAAATACTACATACAATGACGTGTTACTTTCATATATGCAATAGCCCAGTGTATAAATTAGAAATATAGATAAATAAATGCATACATTTTATAAATTACATCAGATACACATTTTACGTTCACATATTGAATTTTAAAAATACACAATCACTATAAAGACAAAATATTAACTCATTAATATTACAGCCAAAATAATCACTAATAATATTTAGCTGTTCTGTTGAATCCAATTGCAGCGGCTAGGCAGAAATATACAGTAACAATTCGCTTCACATCGTTTTAACCCATTAATGACTAATGGGTATTTAAATACCCATAAAACAGTGTTTACGAAAAAAGCCATATCTCGAAAGTGGTAGGAGATATCAAAATAATTTTTTTTTTAAAACATTACGGAAAAATGAAACTATTTATTGTCTTTACAATGTGAAACGAAATTCATACAATTAAATGTTCCTTTTCGAGATCGGAGATGTGTGATTTTCAAAAATGACAAAATCCATATATAAAGCTATGTAGAAAATTAGAAAATGGAAAGATCGAGGGAAAAATTCGTGGTCAGTTTGCCTCTAGTATCCTCTATTTATCAAGTGTTCATTATGACAAAAGAATAATGAAATATAAGCAAATTTTTATTAACGCCAAGAACCCGGATTAGCCGATTGGGTATTTAAATACCCAGTGCAGATCTCAAATACGGTGACAGTTAAAAACCTGAAATTTTGCAAAGCAATTTCTATGGCCTATATAAGCTTCCTGATAAATTTTGAAAAAATTCGTAGGGCGGAATCTATGAGCAGTCTTTAATGGGTTAAGTGTCGTCAAGTATTCTTCTTTTGGTACAAAAAATGCTTTACAAACCATGTTTAGCATTAGCAGCGATAAAAAAGAACCATGAACCCAAAGTTCATATTGTAGCTCCCCACACATTCTGTTAATAAAACTGTTTGTTTTAATCAGGAAAAGGGAGTTTTCATTTTTAAGATAAAGTTTAAGAACATTTTGGAAATCAAGAATGATTAAACTATCAAACATTTAGAATTTGTATTTAAATCATAGAAAATGAATATAATTTTGGAAATTGTTAATGCAAATTTGTTCATCAACCGTCAATATTCATGGATGTAAAAAAATGTGAAGTCTTTATCTGCTATCTTATAAATCAAAAATTCCTTTTAATTTTAGACCTGTGTGCGGCGGTTGCCTTCAACGAGCCTGTGATTAAGTTGATATAATTAGTTATAAGGTTAGTCTGTACGATTATTTCTAAGAATTGTTTAATGAAGCCACTGAATTCGGACACCAGCTGTATTGATTTTGTGTCCCAGAATTTTTTCTTGTACCATAACAAATATTTTGTGTTTTTAATTTTAATTACGAATAAGAATAAAAATAATTAATGTTTTCTTGTACCATAAGAAATATTTTGTGTTCTTTATTGATTTTCACTAATGTGTTTTTATTCTTTCACAATTTTTAATCGGATATTCTACAGGACTTAATGTTTAACTTTTTTTATTTATTTTTGGTGCGAAAGCAAATTGTAATTATAAAAGGTATCGTATCCGTTTTGTCTTGCCGATTTTTGTGTGTTTTTTTTTATGAATTTAAATTACAAATACAAGTGCATGTTTTGTTCAATATACACACAATACGTATGGGAGCTTAAACGTTGCTGAACTGGGTACAACACCAAAGATTGTGACGATTTTTCACATTTAATGCATATATTGCTTTCTAATGTTAATTGTTTTATAACTTTTTATTTTTTTTATTTTTATAAGGTTTCGCTCACTAATTGGAACGATGTTTTTGGCGTAAATGTCAGAGACCTTGCTAATGGCTTCCTTGGTTTAGGTGTTATTTTAGGATTACTGTCCGTGGGAGCTTCAACCTCCTGGAGCTGAATACCTACTACAGGTATTTTTTTTTTTGTAGTTTCCCTTTTATGGGGGTTGGAATTAGTTTTAAAGGTTTTCTAAGAGATGGCGTAACTATCAATAGATCGCATCGGGCACACCTGTGACTATATTCATTTCAAAGCACATTGTCTAAGCTTCATTTTTTAGTATGTATCATTCCACTGAAGTGTAAACAACATATATATTTTTCTCTGTGAACATGTCGACTTTCGTTCCAACAAAACGCAATTTGCGGGAAGGTTTACTTTTGTGCTTCCATTTGAAGAAAAAAGCGGTTGAAGCACAACGCACGCTTATTGAGGCTTACGGGGACTATGCTCCATCGATTTCTACTTGTGAGTACTGGTTCCGTCGGTTTAAAAGTGGTGATTTTGATACGGAAGACAAAGAGCGTCCGGGCCAGCCGAAAAAGTTTGAAGATGAGGAATTGGAGGCTTTGCTCGATGAAGACCCGTGTCAAACCCCTCAAGAATTGTCAGAATCATTGGGAGTCGACTTATCAATGGTCGGCAAACGCTTGAAGGCAATGGGAATGATTTAAAAGCAAGGAAATTGGGTGCCGTACCAGTTGAAGCCGAGAGACGTTGAACGGCGATTTTGCATGTGCGAACAACTGCTTCAATGGCATAAAAGGAAGAGTTTTTTGCATCGTATTGTCACTGGCGATGAAAAGTGGATCCATTACGATAATCCTAAGCGAAAAAAATCGTGGGGACCACCCGGCCATGCATCAACATCGAGGGCCAAGCCGAATATTCATGGCGCCAAGCTTATGCTGTGTATTTGGTGGGATCAGAAGGGTGTCGTGTACTATGAGCTGCTAAAACCTAACGAAACCATCACTGGGGAACGCTACCAACAACAATTGATGCAATTGAGCCGAGCATTAAAGGTTAAACGGCCGGAATATGCCAAAAGACACGACAAAGTGGTTTTTCAACATGACAACGCACGGCCACATGTTGCAAGAACCGTCAAGGAAACGTTGGAGGCGCTGAATTGGGATGTGCTACCCTAACCGCCTTATAGCCCAGACATAGCCCCTTCCGACTACCACCTATTCAGATTGATGACGCATGGCTTGGCTGAGCAGCGCTTCACTTCTTACGAGGATACCAAAAAATGGGTCGATTCGTGGATTGCCTCAAAAGACGAATCGTTCTTTCGGCGCGGAATCCATATGCTGCCAGAAAGATGGGAAAATGTTGTAGCTAACGATGGACAATACTTTGAATAATATACATTGTACCGTTGTTTCTAAATAAATGCTCAAAAACCGAAAAAAAACCTTTAAAATTAATTCCAACCCCCAATAATAAATGAATGATTTTGTACCCAATGTACATGGTCAGCAATAGCATTAGTAAGCTTGAAAAAGAGATTGAAGTAAGTGCAATGTGAGGCGGTGCTGGTGTGAGGCGGTTTTTTCTCTCTCTAATTGAACTAACTTTTTGTGTACGCACGTAATGTTTTTGTCCCTTATAAATTCGTTTGTGTCTTTGCCCATAAAGATTTGTATGGATCGGTTACTTTTTATTTGAGTTGGAAATTTGGAATTGGTTATTTCTGATTGTTCTAAAGGAGAAAAATTGGGTTGTTTTATTCTGAGTGGGTGTCTGTTGTGTCCTTGAAACTTAATGGTATATTCTTCAATTTCTATTTGGCAGGGTTGCGTTATTGTTATTATTGCTTGATGTTCAACTTTGAGCGTTGAAAAACTACTTTCGCACGAAACATGTATTATTTGTGAATTTTTCACCGAGAATAGCCAAGTGTTAGGCCTGTTAAGTTTTATTAAGGTGTCCTGTGGTGTTGTTTGTAGATTTATAGGGCAATCCATTTTATCGTTTAGAGGGTTTAACAACATTTTAAGTACACACTCTTTAGTGGTTGTGGCTTGGATCATTGGAACGTCAAGTGGCCCGATATACGAGTCGAAATTTATATTTCTGCTTACTTTTATGTATTTTTGATGGTTTTGTTCATTTAATAGTATCAGAGTCTGTCGCTTGTAGTTAATTGCTAAATAGGAATATTTTATATCAGGTATTACCGAATGTCCGCCCTTGCGGTGGACTGGATAGCACCATATTTGGAAATACTGCATTTTGGGAAGATCGAATATGGGTAGCTCTATTTTTATTATCAGTTTGTCCTGAAGTAGGTGTGATTTTATTTTGGTAGTCTGATATAAGGTGGGCAAACAATCTTGACAAAGAGAGTTAGTTTTTTGATATATTTTATTAAGAGTGTTTGGTGAAATGAGTAATGGATGTATTCTGTTGTTTTGAGTGGCTATTATTACGTCCAGCAGTGTTTGCTGTTTTGATTCTAATTCTATTACTTGAAGCAAGAGGGTGTAAAGTATATCCTGTCGTAACTGTGTTGTTGCTATTTGGTCGGTTACGTTTTCTAATTCGTTTATTCGGTATCCTATCTGTTGTTGATTAGTCATCAAAACTGATAAGGGTTTTTGTATTTTATTTAAAGTAGAGTTTACTACACTAACTTGCTGTTTTTCCAGTTCAATTAATGCGCTTTCTTTTAATTCTAGTTGTCCTAACTTACTGTATACCTCTTCTTCGTTAGCGTGATCCATTGTGCCAAACAAATAATGCAATGCGCTCCCTATACCGTCGAATAAAGATCGTTTCTGACGTGGCGTACTTATTAGTTCCCGAATGGTTTGTGTCCTAGCCTTAAGTTGAGCGATTACAGCCTGAATGTGTCGTTCCTGTGGTTCGCAAGTGCCTCCCTTTGATTTATATTGATTGCATAGGCGGGAACTGAGATAGTCTGCATATTCGGCTACTATAGTTTGATTGTCCAATTCGGAGAGGTCGATTTCCGTGAATACGCTCCAAGAACTTTGGTATAACAATAGTTCGCCCAGTTCTTCGAAAACAACCCCTGTGGCACTTAGCTAGGTTACGTTTAGGGGTTGCTCCATGGGAGTTCCCTGGGTTAGGCTTACCGCCAGTAAAATCAAACACCACTCCATTTTGAACTGTGGAAAAGACTATTGGGTTTGTTTTTTTATATAAATTTATTTTTTTTTTTTTTTTATTCGTAAAATGGTTTTAATCTGTTGTGTATAACTACCCGTTTGTTTCCTACTTTAACCTGTGTGTTAACAGGTCCTATTACAGCAATCACACGGTAAGGTCCTCGCCATATAGGAGCTAATTTACCTTTTCTATTTTCATTTTTTACTAGGACCTGATCCCCCACGTGAAAATTCTGAGGGCGCATTGAATGATCATAATAAGTCTTGGATTGTTGTTTGCTCTTTAAAATGTTACGTCTAGCAATAGCATATGACTTCTGGATTTTGTGTTTTAGTATATGATAGTAACTTTCGTGGTTGTAAATGGGTTCTGGCTCACGCTTTAAATTAGATGGGATATCAGACGTGAACCCATATAGACACTCCATAGGTGTGAGTTTAGTACTATCATGGAAACTGTTGTTATATAGAAATGTTGCTGATCATAAATATTGATCCCAGGATTGTGGGTTTTCATTACAAATGGTTCGTAGGTATTCAACTATTGGTCTATGAGCTCGTTCAAGAGCACCATTGGACTGCGTGTGGTAGGCTGAGGTTTGCAGTTTTTTAATTTTAAGTAATTTACAAAGGTCTTTAAAGAGGTCGCTCAAGAAGTTTGTACCCTGGTCGGTTACTATTTGTTTTGGAATACCATAGCGCGTAATGATTTGGTCGAATACCATTTGGGCAATCGTTTGGGCTTCTGCATTTGGGATGGCGTAACAGTCTACCAGTTTGGTAAGGTTATCTTGAAACGTAAGAATATATTGATTATTTGTTAAAGTTTGTTGTAAAGGTCCTACGATATCCAAATATATCTTATCAAAGGGTTTTTCCGCAATGTCTGTTATAACCATAGGCATTTTTATTGGCATTGATGATTTCATTATTTGGAATTTTTTACATTTTTTTATGTAAGTTTTGATGTCGCCAAGCATTTTTTCCACCAATATTTACGACGGATTTTTTTATACGTTTTCAATACACCTTGGTGACCCCCAAAAATAGAGTCGTGATAGTCCTTTAGGATTATTTTTATCTCCTCTGGCTTACTCAGAACTTCTATTTTTAAGTGTTCTTTTAATGTATTTTGTTTAAGTAGGGGATAACCAGAAAGATGGGAACCAGGTTTAGATTCTTGGTTCACATTCGTGTTATTCTGTTCGGTTAAACTGCTGTCTTGATCTGTTTTGGCAGCTGCTTGTAAACTTTTTGTCTGCGCTCGAGTTATGGCATAGCATTTTAATTGATTTGGTTCAGTTTTCGTAGTAATTTCTTCTGGATTAGTGTGTATAACAGCTATTGTACTAATTTTGGTACTATCGTTTATTTTCGATGGTATTCGGCTTAGAGCATCTGCGTTGGTATTGTATTTTCCCGGCTTATATTCTATTTTATAATCATACTCCGAGAGCTTGTGATGAAATCTTACAAGTCGCGTGGTGGGATCTTTAGTGTTGAACACGCCTTTGAGTGGTTTATGATCTGTATAAACCGTGAATTGTCGTCCCTGGAGATAGCATCTTAAATTTTTTGTAGCCCATACAATCACCAGAAGTTCCTTTTCTATTGTGGAGTATCTTTGCTCGGCTTTGTTTAGAGTTCTACTCGCATAAGCAATTGGCTTATCTCCTCCTACTTCGCCTTGGGAAAGTACAGCAACAATTGCTTCATTGCTCGCGTCTGTTGTAAGATTGAAAGGTCTGTCAAAATCTGGATAAATAAGGAGGGGAGGTGAAATGAGTTCATTTTTAATTTTTTGAAAGGCTTCTTGGCATTTTTTATTTATTTATTTTTTTATTTATTTCTCTGTCCATTTAAATTTAACATCCTTGCGTAGGAGATTGGTAAGTGGTTTCACTATTTTAGAAAATGCGGGTATAAATTTTCGGTAATAATTTGCAAGGCCCAGAAATGATTGAAGTTGACGTACCGTTCTCGGCGCGGGGAAATTTTGTACACTTTCTGTTTTCCTAGGATCTGGGAGTGCCCCTTTTTCTGAGCAGATATGTCCCAAATAAACTATTTCCTTACATAGGAATTGACACTTCTCAGGCTGAAATTTGAGGTTATTCTGCCTTAGTTTGGTAAAAACTTTCACTAGTTTGCTATTATGGTCCTCCAGATTTTTACCGTAGATGACTATGTCGTCCAAGTACACGAAGCATTCAAGGCCTTGTAAGCCGGTTAATACATAGTCCATCAACCGCTGGAACGTGGCTGGGGCTCCTTTTAATCCAAAGGGCATACGTTTAAATTCGTAATGCCCATAGTTTGTGCTGAATGCCGTTTTGGACCGATCTCTCGGGTGAACTTTTACATGGTGATAGCCACTGGCTAAATCCAGTGTCGTAAAATAACGCGAATGACCTAACTGATCCAATATATCCTCAATTCGAGGTAAGGGATAAGCGTCGCCAATAGTTTTTCGTTTAGTTTACGGAAATCTACTACGACTCGCCATTGTTTTTCTCCATCTGGTCCTGCTTTTTTAGGAACTACTAGAAGGGGTGAGTTCCAAGGGCTTTTGCTTGGTTGTACTATATTGTCAGCTAACATTTCTTGAAGTTGGTCATTTATTATCTGTTTTTGTGTCTCGGGTAACCTATACATCTTCTGGTTTATTGGTGCTTGGTCTTGACAGATTGGTATTTCGTGTGATATAGCCCGAGTATTCGTTAGTTTGTCACCTTTTAGGTGGAATAGGTCATTAAATTCGCGGCAAAGATCTAATATTGATTTTTTTTACTCTTCATTTAAGGTGTCTCCTATTTTAATTTCCTTGACGAGTTCCGTTATTCGCGAATTAATATCATTTGAATCTATTTTGTTTGAAAAAAATTTTTTGATGCAATTTATATCAGTGTCGTTCTCATCACTTACTTTTAATTTTTCATTTGATGTATAATTATTTGTAATTTCTTTTACTATTGGAACTCTTTTATATCCCCGTGCAGACGCCAGTTTCAAAGTAAGTTTAGCAAGCCTTACTGTATTATTTGTGGTATTGAGGACGCCTACTTAAGGCCTTTTATTTCCTATGGGTAGTATACAATTTGATAAAAATACCCCTTCTGAAAGTTCCTGTGATAGACAGATCATTTCTTCTTTGAGCTGTATCGGTAGCTCAATAATCTTATGACATCTTTCCGGTATGAGTGCGTATATATTAAAAGCAATTGAGAGTTCCTTGATTTCCGATTCATTGCTTTTATTACCTATTTTATTTTGATTGTTGCCTTGGTTTATGCAGCCAGCTTCCTGTAAAGAAGAAGCCTTAAAGACATTACAGGTGGTTTTTATTACCTCTTCGGGTTCCACTTTGTAAGTATAATGCCCTAGTTCGACTGCCCTTTGGTAGAGTAATTGTGTATTACTCTCAATCATAGGTACGCAAAACTCTTCTGTGATATATTCTGTACGAGTGAACTTGAATTGTTTTAAAGAAGTTTTTGTGGGATTTTTCTCTTCTTGTATATTAGGTTTTTTACTAATGTTATTATGTCTATTTTCCATGGGTATTTGCAGTTCTTCACTATTAAACTCTGTACGTGGAAATATCAGACGATCATTCGGTCCATCCACATTACAGTGTTTGGAAAGAAAATCATTTCCTAATAGACCATCGTCTGACATACCATTTATACCGTTTATCACCTGAAAAGTGCAAGGGTAATTTTTTCTGGAGTTTATAGTTACATTTGCCTGGCAGTTCCCAAGGGTCGTGCCTCTGCCAAAAGCTGTTTGTAGAGTGCATTTATTAATTCCTTCTATTTTTGTGTTTTCTTTTATACTGCTTTTCTTAATTACACTAACCTCCGCACCCGTGTCCACTATTAGACTTAATGCGTCTGGATTTGCGATATCAACAGGCACCCTAATGGTGGGTACAGATGTAGGTGGTTGCGGTTCCCCTTTTTTACATATGTTATTTTTTACTGTCGAGTCGGGGAGTTGTGACTCGATCGAAACTCGTTTCCCTGATTCATAGCTTCCCAGCGCTGTTTTTGTTGCCACTCTGACACTATGTGGCCATTTCGTCCACAAAAGTCACAATTTATGCGTACATTATATACTCGTGGATTACTTGAAGTTCTTGTAGAGTTGTTGTTGCGAAAGTTTCCCGTGTTTACATTTTGTGTACTTTCAGTGTTATATCTAGTGTTATTACTTAGTGTTCTTCCATTATAGTGCCCATCATTTCTGTATTGTTCATATCTTATGTTTCGACTCGGTGTGTGGTTCAAACGTCTACAGTCCCTTATATCGTGGTTGTATATTTTGCAATTAGAGCAAAATGGTGTATTTTTTCGTGTAAAACATTCGGCATAGGTTTTACACGATTTTTTATGACAAAAACTGCAAGTTATTTTTGTGGCTAAAGCTTCTTCGTTTCTAGCTGTCCTAGGTCGTAAAGGCATGTCTTGTCTAAATTGTTGTTTATTCTGGTAGGTAGCTGGTTGTTGAGGGTATTCATAATATGAATTATAATTGGATTTAATGTGAGTCTCTGGCTGAACATTCATGGGAGGCATTAATGTGGTTGGCGTTGTTTGTCGCAATGTGTATATATTATTTATATTTGGATTTGTTTCGTTTATTTGAATGGGTGTGTTATATGAGTATGGGGGAAAACCCTGCGCTGTCTGAATAGGTAAGGCCGTTTGTTGTAATTTTTCCATATCTAGTGCTTTACGTACTAATAAGTCTAAAGGCTCATCCTTTATTGTTAGTAAATACTGGCTTAAGTAGGGATTCGTGACTGAGCTTTTTAGAGAGTTCTTTGCAAAATCCTCTAATTGCGTTATCACGGGTGCGACTGTTGCACCATATTTTAGTCTCGCCGCTTCCTTACTTAGCTGCAACAAGTTACTTATCCTCGCCGTATAGGCTATGAGTGTTTCATTCGGATATTGCGTTAAGGATAATAGTCTGTTTACTAATTCTTGGTATGTTTCTCTAGGAAGATACGTTCGATTTAGCAAGTTTTCTATATCCTGAAAGGAAGTGGGTGGGTTTGAGGCCACTAATTGGTAAGCCTCCCCTCGTAATCTTGTTGGTATTATATTTAAAAACGCTTGCTGTTCTCTTTCTTCTAGACAGTCCAGTACTTTTCGCGAGCAACCTAAAAAAATTTGTACTTCACCTACTACCAAGGGGTTTTGGTCACCAGAAAATATGGGAACCAATTGAGCCGTGATCTTAGCAATTTTTGCGTAATCAATCGACATTTTTTTCTTATTTGTGGTGTTTCGTCGTTCCGAACTGATTAGGTCTTGTTCCGACTTAGAGAGCGAAACAATTATCCAATTTAAATTAACGCTTGAGTTGTTATCTATTTCCGTACAATTATTATATAAACTAAAGCTATCTTTACTTATTTTGAAAGAATGTGAGTGGGTTTGAAATTTTACCAGTTCTTGTTTAAATTTTTTTGAATCTTCTTTAAATTTTTGTATTTGCTCTAATCGTAGCTCGTTAGTTTCGGTTAGTTTTTTGTCGAACCGATCGCAAGTTACCGTGGATAATTTCTCGCCCCCTTGCACTCTTTCAACTTGTTGTCTTAAATATGATTTTAAATTTAAGACAGAATCGTCGCGTACCTTTCCGCTTCTGAGCCGTTTAGGTGACCTTGGTGTGGAGCTTTGCATTTACGTACTTTGGTTCGTGTTGTTTCGTCTGGGTCTCAATCGCTTTATTGGAATATTTTGTGACTGATGATGGTATATTTTTGCTCTGATGTTTCTGTTGCTGCTGTACTTTGTTGTTGTGGTAAGAATTTTTGTTTTTGGTTTTTGAATTTTCTGTTTGAATTTTTTTCAATTTATTTTCTGTTTTTTAGGTACAGCAAGTTATTTGCTTTCATATGTATTAAAAAGTTTCGGTATGTTTTTATTATTATAATAAAATATTACATTAAATTGTTTAATTATTGTTATTGTGTGTTTGTTTGTTAGTTAGAAATATTTAGCGTTTGCACTCACTCACAATTCACAATTTGATTTGATTTTTACTTGCTGTTTCTTCTCTGTTTGAATTTTTTTTTTTTCAATTTATTTTCTGCTTTTCAGGTACAACAAATTATTTGTTTTCATATGTATTAAAAAGTTTCGTTATGTTTTTATTATTGTAATACATTAAATTGTTTAATTATTGTTATTGTGTGTTTGTTTGTTAGTTAGAAATATTTCTGCTAAGTCTATTTAAATATCACGTTAAATTTTTTATAATAATTTTCTTTTGGGTCCGACAGACCGGCTGCGCCAATTGTTAATTAAAATAAAATCCTTCTTCTTGGTTTGACTGTCAAAACTTCTCTCTTTTATTCAATTTAACTTATTTACTAACTAACTCTATTTTACACACACACACACCGTGGCAAACAACCTTGGCACCGCACTGAACTCAGCTGAAGCTTTAGAAATCCGACTCCGCTAGCTTGATCAACGCCAGCTGAAGCACGTATTTAAAAATTGCTGCTGTCGTTAGTGCAGTGACCTGGCCGCTCGTGCTCATAGCTTGCACAAACCGATGGCCCTGAACTCGGTTAGTTTCAATGACTGTGAAACTGTATCCGTTCCAGTGACCATGGGAGTATGCGCAGGTTTGGAGTTTATTGAACGTAACAGTGCTATCTCGAGTGTACCTTTAAATTCGAATATAAAGGTAAAAACCAAGAGTGGCATCGTGTCTGCCAAAATATTGTTGGTTAAAGTCTATATTTATTTTTGCTTTAAGACATATGTAGTTTTGCTTACAAAAATTAAAGCATTTTGAGATCGTGATTTTTTACTGTTTTTATCAAAAAAACAACTTTGTCCTTTTTTCCATTTGTCCATTTTTTCTAAAATTTTTTTTGGGAGATCTTGACCTTCCTATACAGCCTGTGAGACCTATTAGAATGTGGAGTTTGAAAAAAATTGTAATTCGATACTTCCTAATATACAAGCACTAAAAATACTACATACAATGACGTGTTACTTTCATATATGCAATAGCCCAGTGTATAAATGGGAAATATAGATAAATAAATGCATACATTTTATAAATTACATCAGATACACATTTTACGTTCACATATTGAATTTTAAAAATACACAATCACTATAAAGACAAAATATTAACTCATTAATATTACAGCCAAAATAATCACTAATAATATTTAGCTGTTCTGTTGAATCCAATTGCAGCGGCTAGGCAGAAATATACAGTAACAATTCGCTTCACATAGTTTTAAGTGTCGTCAAGTATTCTTCTTTTGGTACAATGCTTTACAAACCATGTTTAGCATTAGCAGCGATAAAAAAGAACCATGAACCCAAAGTTCATATTGTAGCTCCCCACACATTCTGTTAATAAAACTGTTTGTTTTAATCAGGAAAAGGGAGTTTTCATTTTTAAGATAAAGTTTAAGAACATTTTGGAAATCAAGGATGATTAAACTATCAAACATTTAGAATTTGTATTTAAATCATAGAAAATTAACATCATTTTGGAAATTGTTAATGCAAATTTGTTCATCAACCGTCAATATGCATGGATGTAAAAAAAATGTGAAGTCTTTATCTGCTATCTTATAAATCAAAAATTCCTTTTAATTTTAGACCTGTGTGCGGCGGTTGCCTTCAACGAGCCTGTGATTAAGTTGATATAATTAGTTATAAGGTTAGTCTGTACGATTATTTCTAAGAATTGTTTAATGAAGCCACTGAATTCGGACACCAGCTGTATTGATTTTGTGTCCCAGAAGTTATAAATATTTGCAACGGACCCTGGGACCGGCAAGCGCATCCTTGGCCGGATTTTTAGGTCTTTACAGTAAGTAACGATCTTATGAAAAAATATTCATAGATGACATTTTATACAGTTAGTGCTCGGTTAATCCAGAGCTCTATGAAAATACTCAGAGCTTTCTTTTCTTGGAATGTATAGAAAGCAAAACATAAAAATCTGTTGTTTTTTAAAAATAAAAAGTATATTTCTCCTAAAGCCAACTTTGGTTTTCTCATATGAATAAAAAAGTAATAGCTTTTATTTTTAAATATAAACGAAGATAACATTTAATTAAATTTTGACCTAACACGCAATTTATTGATATCTTATGAACAACCTGTCATTCTAAGCAAATATCTTAATCATGGTTTATCTAATGTTATCTTTATTATTTTCGCAACTCAAACTCAAATTTTAGACATCGAGTCTGAAAACTTTTTGTACATGATCATATATAGATCATATTTTTAATTCTTGAAAAACAATTTATTTCAAATATTTACTAATGAAAAATATTACTATAAGTTTTATAATATAAATAAATAAAAATTGACTTGCATACCTTGATCCTTTCTTTTGCGGGAGTACGCACGTTTTGCAGAAACAGGAGCTTGATCAGTTTCACCATGTAACAACGAATTCCTGTATAACACTAATGGTTGCCACTCTTCGACTTTGCTTGATGGCATTCCTGGAGAAATGCGACGATCGAGAAAGTTTAAAATCACCTTTTTATCTTGTTTAAGCAATTTATTGTTAAATTCATTCAGAACTTCCAAAAACAGTAAACGTGTAGGTGCGGCAATTGGATCCTCAGGCTGATCGCCAACGGCAAATAATATTCCCGCTCGATGTAAAGCTATCACCGGTTCACGATTTTTTATAGCATCAAAACCGAATGTGAGTGCAAATCTCTTTGCTAATTCTTTAAGTTCAATAAAGTCGTGCGAAGTTTTTGATACATAGCTTAAATCAGAATGCTGCAAATCTTTGAATGCTGCAACCAAACTTAGAAGCAACGTAAGAGAAAAATTTATTTTATTTATTTCACGCGCCTTTGCAAGGGTTGCTTTTATTATGTCTCCGTACTCATTATAACACTAAAGAAAATAAAAAAGGACATTAAGTGGAGTATAGTATAAAATAAGTGCAATTATATTTACTTTTACATAATGTTTAAACAAACCAGCGGCACTTTTAGTAGGAATGATATTGTACACTATCAACTTACAATATGAAGCTAGAAAGTTACGTTTCTTGTGCAGTTCCTCAATTCGAGTTTCATCGTGGGCCTCTAGAAATGGTTATTATATTATTATTATTTTTTATTATTTGTTTAAAATTATTAAAAATATAAAAGAACTGCTTAAAGTTACTTAAGAGAGGTGGGGGGGGGGGGGGGTAAGGTTTTAACTGTTTTTTGTTTAATTTTTTTCTAAATGCACAACATGTCGAGAGTATTGTGTCAAAATTGCAATTAAATCGGAGCAAAACTAAAGAAGATACAGCGCTTCAAGCGACCGGCTGTCATAATGGGATGTTTGAGTATAAAAACTTTAAATCGATCTTCCCACAACTTACGTTTTGCCCCTCATAACTTCAAAACGACTGCACCGATCCGTTTGAAATTTTGAACACTATTTCTGTACATAATTTACGAGGTAACGCTTTATTAACAAGGTAAAGTTTTTTAAAATTAATAATTTTTATTTTACAATAACAAATTAGCCGATTTTTTCGCGAAAAAATCGCGTTTTTCCCTTCAAAGTGTTCCAAAGTGCCTGGGGGACACTATTATCTAAAGAATGAATTTTGATCTTTTGATTTCAGATGATCCAGCACCAAATTATGAGGGGCTCCTCAATTCTACTTTTTTCCGAGACACGTCCGAATAATTGCTGCCATTGCCGTATTTTTTTTTTTTTTTTTTAGAAAACGTAGTCTTTATTTACCAGTTCATAATTTAACATTTTGTATAAAAGGGTTATATAACTAAATTAAATTCATGAATTATAATCTAATTTTTTTTTTAAAGATTACGTTATAACCTCAGACGGATTTAATTCCGTGTATAAGAGTGTGAAATTAAGAAATAAATTAATAAACACTAAGATATTAGTTTCATTTAACATTTTGTACTAAAAAAGTGTAAGCTAAGGCACACTATTATCACAAGTATATGAGATCAAAAATGTATATATATGATTTAAGAATATAATTATCTAAGGTTTTGTACATAAAATTTCAATTTGTTGCAAAATATATGTAAATTTGGTGACTTCTTTATGTCTTCAGGTAATGCGTTGCATTGTTTTATGGCGTTGTGCTTCAAGCTCTTAAGTTGTTTTGATGTTCGTGCTTTTGGTACCTCAAAGTTATGTTTCTGACGCGTGTTGTGCTGATGAATTGTGCTTCTAGTTGTGAGTATGAGTTTGGATTTGAGCATACTATTTTGTACTTGATGTATGTATTTGCATTTTTCGATAAAAACTAGCTGATTAATGTCCATTTGTTTGGTGCTTTTATATAGTTCTCTAGTGGAGATTGTTTGATTTTTATTGAATAATATTTTTATTGCTTTATTTATCACTCTTCCTATCTGCTCTAAGTGAAATTTGATACATTGGCTCCAGCTACATATGTTGTATCGTATTCTGGATAGAATATGTCCAGTATATATAAGTTTCGCAGCGTTTTCATTGATTTTGCCAATTCTTTTGATGACCATAATTAGCGGTAGTATTGAATTTTTTATTTCCTTGATGTGGTTTTCATAGTTAAGGTTCTCGTCTATTATGTAACGAACAACTTAAGATTATTCATTATCCCAATTTCAAAATTTTTATAAAGCAAGTACAAAAACCATTTAAGTGCATAAATGGCACTACTTTTGTGTTTTGACATTTCGCTAACTTCAGCAAGCTACTGAACAGTTCCTATTCGTCTCAGTAAACTGCACTTTATCAGAGAATAGAGAACTAACTTCCCTTTCCTTTGAGTTGCCAAAACATCAACACGTTTCTTCAAATTTAACTTACCTGACTTTTATCTTTGAACCGAAAACTCCGGTAAGTTCGTTGAAATCCAATAAGTTTAATCAACATTTTCATTTAAATTTTAATATAAAATTTGATATTACAATTGCTTAACGCAATATTTTTTTAAAAAAAAATAATTTTAAGCGTTCTTAGATGAACTTTGAAGGATTCACTGAATTCTAATACAGTGCCCAAAGGAAAAATTCTATAAAACTTTAATACTAATCGCTAGTCAAACAATTATAAGCGAATCTGCTATTGTCTTAAATAACCACAAAAAGGTAAATTTTCTTTAATTTTCTAATTAAAATATAGTGTGAATATGGTCTCTAAAATTTTAGAAAAATCAATCGATCATAAAGGGTAGCAAAGTTCATCATTAAAAACTCAACGGCATCTTGTTAGACATCGTTTTTGTTGAGCATTACGATAATCTCTTATAGACTCAATGATCACCGAACATAATCTATTCATGGCTTGGTAACATGAAAGAATAGCGTGGGCGATCATCAGTAGCAAGACACAAACGAAATGCGAACCAGTTATTAGTACGCCTCATGGTAAACGGCACACACAAATTTATCAAAAATAACAGCTTCATCTAAAATTTCGGTCCTAAAAAGTGCATAAAGTTAAAACAAAAAAAAAACATACTTAGAAGCATAAACAGAAATAATTTAGTTTTGATAAAAACATTAAAAGTTAAAAGCTGAAAAAGTTCAGGAATTTTGACCAAAGTTCATTTTGATTAAATCTAGTTCAGAAAAGTGTGTTCTTATTGTTGCAATTTCCTTCTTAAAAAAAGTTAATAATCGCTACGTTGGTTACAATGCCTTAAATTTTACTTAAATTAATAAAAAAATAAGCCTTAAATCTGTATAAAAGCAAAGACAACCAAATCTAGATTAAAGTGATAAAGATGAAAAAATTTCGTTAGTAAAAGTGAAAAAGTTAAGCTAAAGTTAATATAAATTTAAACTTAAGTACAAAATAGAAATAATTGTAAGTAAAATAATTAATGTAGCTGTTAATTAAAAGTGTTCATATTCACATACATTGTAGTAAATATGTTTTTGGGTCGCCATGTAATAATATTTTGGCGACAGGATCGCCACATAATTTTATTCGCGACATAGCATCGCCATGTAAGGGTTCGCGATTATTTAAAAAAGGACTCGCGGATTTACTATTAATATTTTAAGGTCCTGCCTAATTGGTTGCCGGCGAAGTTCGCCACTGGCGCTATTTTTGTTTTTATTACATTTACAGCCGTTCACTATAAAAAGTGCAGAGGCTAAAAGGGTTTAAGTCGGCAGCTATTAAAGCTCAAGACTTTTTTAAAAATGAATTAGTAGGCAGCTTGTTAGAAGCTCAAAACTAATTGATTTATTTTCAAATATGTTCATCCTTTTATAGTAGACATAACGGTATTTTGTCTTAAAACTAGTTGACAATTGTTTGTGTAGTTTAGAATGTAAATAGAATCATATGTTCTTTAATTAGTGTAAAAGTAATAGTAGAATATCGTAATACATATTTGTAGTTTAGTATTAATAGTTTAATATGTGTGAGTGAGTAGAATAGAAAACCTAAACATAATCATATGTTAACATATTTGTGTAGGAGTAAAAAGTATAATATAATATCATATGTTTTGTATTCAGCCATATGGGTACATGTGTGCGAATGAGATAGATAGTAGTGCTTAGTATGAACATATGTTCTTATTGTTTGAATAATATCTTAGTATACCGTAGATGTGTATTACTTTAACTTAGTTTGAATATTATTGTGCATGTTCTCGAAAATTCTTACAGTAGAGGTTTTTATATTATTACTTATTTTAAGAAAAGCTTGTTTTATAATGAAAATGTAAATTAAATATTTAAATAATATGTATAGGTATACTACAACATACTTGCTCACGCACACATTTGCCCACACACACAACTACATATTACTACAAACTTTGATTGAGTTTTGATTAACAACAACAACCAAAAAAAAAAACAACAAAAAACTTTTTATATCTAAATTTAATATTAACATTTTATTTTAAAACGAAGCATCGATCGACATCACCGAAGGCCTTCAGCGATGGACGTCAGCAACAAAGTATTAAAAGTGAGTAACAACAACACTACTTTCTTAATTATTTTCTCTACAAAAGCATAAAATAAATTAAATCTGTAATTAAAACATTGCAACAAGCAACAAATTAAAGTAGAAGCAAACAAAAAAAAATTATAAAACCATTATTTACTATATTTATGTATTTTTAAAATATTTACAATTTAAAATAAAAAAAAAATAATACTACAACGACAACAACAACAAAGTTAATCAAAAGATAATCGAAACAAAAAGCAACATAAATATTAACAGCAACAAAATGCAGCAGAGAAATTATTAAATTCTCTTTTCATTTGCTCATTTCGTAGGAACCAGTATTTTTGTTACAGGTACTGTGTTAATCGTGTCGCACTCACTCTATCTATGTTTACTATTGTTTCGGGCAGCGTTGAGTGCAAAAATGTTAGTAGCTTGCTTTTATGAATGCATAATTTTTGAACGATTTTCTTAAAGCGAAAATTTTAAAATAATATTTGAATTAAATTTAACTTATAAATCAATGCAAACATTTCTACAAAATAATGTTTCCTAACACGCCTCTATTTACATATATGTTTCATTAACAGCTTAAGTCATGTTGCAATGTTAAGATTTCAATCTCTAAAGATTTCAATCTACATATAAATTATGTTAAAGATTCTTTAATTCTTCTTTTGTTATAACTTTGGCTAAAAATACTCATCAGATTGTGTGTGTGTATGGAGCAATATGTGTGAAACGCAGCTGCATCAAAAATTCAGTTCTGTTTAAGACGTCTTAAGTGATTATTATTATGGATACAGATGTAATCCTAGGTTATAACTAGGGTGCCTACTATTTTTTAAAATTTAAACACTAATTTTGATTTTTAGTTTTGCTACTAAGTATTAAATGCTACTTAATATTAAACGAAACATGTATAAAGAAGCATAGATAAATTACGATTGAATTTGAATGTTATAATTTAAAGAAATATAAAATGCGGATTTGATGTTAAACTTAAGATGTTTTTGAGAATTTTTGAATTAAATACTTCATGAAATAAAAAAAAATATAAAATAAAAATGATTGGCTAAATAAAAATAATTTTTCTAATGTAGAGTGATGTGAAGGATACGGTAGAATATGTCTCTTTTGGGGTCTTGCAGAAACAACGTGCATAGTAAGGCCAAAGGTAGGGTGTTGATCCATGCATTTTGCTTCCATTATAAATTTTAATGATCACTTTGGGGACTAGTTTTGTGAGTGGTCATTCCGGTCCATTCCATAAAGTCAGAATATTTAAGAGAGTCTAAAATAATTAGTAAATGTATGTACGTATGGTTTTCTGGTAGGTTGAAGGCGTCACGTACCCCCAACGACTGATAGCTAGTGGCTTTAATGGCTCTCGCCCGACTCCTTCAGTCTGTAAACATCTAGCCAGTGTATGTGTGTTCTTGTCATACCATCGTATGAATAAGTGCAATGCTTATTTTCACCATTTTATTTTTTCCCTGTACATTACAATTACAATTATCATTCCAAAATATTTTGTATGTTGCACTCTCTGAATTTCGATGTTGTTGATATTGATTTTTAGGTTGATATTAATGTTGCTGTGTGACCGAAAGACGATATAATTGGTTTTTTGTATGTTAATGCTTAAGCTGTTTCCGCAAACCCAGTCATAGTATACTTTCATGTCATGATTTATGTTGTCTTCTAACTCCTTTCCTGTTGTTGCTGTTGTTATAAAATTTGTGTCATCAGCGTAAATGTTGTATGTTGACTTAAAATGACAGCTCTTAATGTTGTTTATATATAGAAGGTAGAGTCTTGGTCCAAGTATTGATCCTTGTGGGACCCCAATTTCGATTGTAAGCTCTGCGCTAAGTTCTCCATTTACTCTTGTTACATGTGGCCTGTTTTCTAAATAGCTTTGCATCAGTTTATTTGGCAGCCCTCTTATACCTATATCTGACAAAGCGTTTAGCAGTTTTTATGATCTACTAGGTCAAATGCTTTGGAGAGTTCTATAAATGTAGCTGCCACCATTTTTTTCTCAACTAGAGCATTTCTTTTTGTAAAAAGCCAAATTGATTTTTATCAAAGCCAATAGTGGAATTTATGAAGCTTTCGATTCTTATGTCTATTGCTTTTTCAAATATTTTGCTGAGCGAGTTAAGTATTGAGATTGGCCTATAATTTTCGCATAGATCTTTTTTACCTTTTTTGTGTATTGGAGATATTATGGCTTTTTTGAGACATTCCGGAAAAATACCAGTTAAAAAACAATTATTAATTAGACTAACCAATATGTGTTCTATTGTTGGAAGGAGAAGCTTAATATCTTTTACTGATATTTCATCAATTCCTTGTGCCGCATTAACATTGAGATTTGAGACAATGTGTTGAATTTCGGTGTGAGTGATTGGTTTGAGGAATAGTGACTTTTGATTTATGACGTTTGTTGCGGTTACGTTTGTAGTTTTAATGTTTTTTGCTATTTTTGTTCCAACTTCATTAAAGTATGTATTAAATTTATTTGCTATAATTTTGTTATTAATTGCTGTTTGTTCTTGGCTTTGTGATGTGTTTGCTTGTTCAGTTTTATTTCTTAGTAATGAGTTAATTACGCTCCATAACTTTCTTGTATTATTTCCGGATTTTTCTATTTGTTCATTTATATGTTTTTGTTTGTTGTTTTTTATGACTTCTTGACTTCTTGTTTAATTTTTTTGTATTCTTTTTTCTTTATTTGATCATCTGGATTCGATTTTGATTTTTTGTATAATTCTTGCCTAAGTTTCAGTTTTCTATTTATTTCTGTTGCTATCCAATCATTGTTTCTACATCTAATTTTTATATGTCTTGTTGACTTCTTTTTGGCCTCTCGTATTAGTTCAACTAACTGTGCTACTTCAGTTATTGGTGCATTATTTATTTTGTTTTTAATAATTGTTTCCATTTTTGTGTAATTTACTTTGGGAATCGTTTTACTGTTCATTGGTGTTTTGTATAACTGCATAGCTGTAATTGTTGCAATTGTATATTTGTGATCAGATATGTCCGTATCTTCGAGCCTGAAATCAATTTTGTGTGTTGGGTCTATATTTGAAATAATGTGATCGATGAGCGTACTGGTATTTGTTGTTTGACGTGTTGGTAATGTGTTGTTTATCAGTGTGTAACCATTTGTTTGTAATGAGTCAGTGTATTTTATTACAGTGTTTGTTTTTTCCAACAGATTAATGTTAACATCTGCAAAAAATATTACATTTTTACTTTCGTTGCTAAGTTTTTCTTCCAAATAGTCTATAAAATTGTTGCAATTTTCGTTTGGTGCTTTGTAGAATGTACCTATGGAGATTTTTTTTTTAAATTTATTATTTCAATTATAGTTGTATTATATTTATCTTCTTTTAATATTTCGTTGAATTTTAGACAGTCTTTAATAAAAATAGCCTTTCCTCCTCCTCTTTTTTCATTTCTGCAATTGTGTATTGCTGTAAAATTTGGTATATTAAACGTGTGTATTTCATTTTGATATAACCAAGTTTCAGTTACTACTACGACATCTATGTTTTTGATATTATTTAAGGCCGCTTTACATTATCCCACTGTGTGTTAACACATGTCAAAATTTTCATGTGTGATAGAAAGTGAGATGGTGTAAACAACGGAAAGCAATGTGTGTTCTGATTTTTTTGGCATGTCGTACCACATTTTATTTTTTGGTTTGTTTCTAATTTCATCACACATTCTATCCCACCAGAGATGCATTTTACCATAAACTTACTTGAAATTTATTATTTAGGTGAGAAAATTTTAAGCTCGTAATGTATTTTCAAATGGAATAACAGAAGGAAGCAGTTTTACAGCTTATTGAACTTTGTAGGGGCTTTAAATTGATTAAAAACCGATTCATTACTCAAATTTTCACGTTTTAGTATAGTGTAAAGTATAAAAATGCGGTGCGACTCTGTGAGATAGTCTAAAAGCGAAAAATTAATTTCTTCATACAAAAATTAAAAATGACAGCATGATGAAATTCAATAATACTTTCTATCTCACATGTGGTAACACACAGTAGGACAATGTAAAGCGGCCTTTATCAATACTTCCATATCTATAAGTTTGTTGCGAATACTGCAGATATTAATGTAGATAATTTTGAGTTCTTTATATTTATTTATTTTTTGCTACTTAAAAATAGCTTGTTGTTTCTTTTTCAGCTTTCATTTTTATTATGTGTACATCACAGTTGTTTGCACCGGCTTTATGATCACACGAGTAGTTTGCTCCATATGTATTCTTTAATAAATCTAGATCTATAGTTGAGCATGACGTATCTATTTGATATTTTAGCTAATGTTTCTCCAGACACTTCTATAATATAATTCCAAAGTTTTGTCTTCTTATTTACAAATTTATGAACCAATTTTCAATATTTCTTCGTGAAAATTTCAAACAATATTCTTCGAATGTCATACCTAAATGTACAATTGGTTATAATAAAGAGATTTTAGCTGTGTCGTCACAGAAAATTCACAAAGACATTCCTTTTTGTACGAATTAAGTTTACTCCCTCTTAAGATTATACAATATTAAGTATGTATAGTAAGGTGTATTATATGGTTCTGGAATATTAGATTTGCTCTAATTGTGATATTTATTGATTCATAAAAAAGTATTTTTATTTTGTCCAATCGATTTAAATTATTTTTAACCTTTTTAAGTACTTAACTTTCAATAAAATGACACTCAGAGTTTGATTCAGTAAAAATTTTAATTTTCGCATGCCAAATACCATCAGATTTTAGATCGAAATTTAGAATTTTTTTCTAAACTCCGTATGGTGTTATTGTTACTGTATTGTTATGGTGTTATTGTATAGAAATAAGAAAGCAGACAGTCATAGCATACTGGGTTGAGTGCGTGGACCGTAAAGTTGTTAACTGCGGTAGACTGGGTTCAACTCTTAGCTAAGATAGAATGTTTTTTCAACTGAATTAAAACCTCCGCCACCACGTCCGGAAGACAGTGGAAAACCTCAGAGAGGAAAACCGGCATATAAAACATAAGCAGTTCGGAGTCGGCATACAACCCGTAATACCAGTTCTCGATCATTTGTGTTCAAACATTTGTCATATCAATCTTAATATATAAAAGCCAAGCACGATGCTCCGTGCACAATAGCTCTCAAACTGTTCAGCCTGAAAGCACGCACAGAAAATATATTTGATACTTATTAATGACAATATTGGGTTTTGACAATAGTATGTTTTTGATCTAACTACCTATTTTTTCATAATTTTATAAAAAAGTTATGACGAATCTTTTGATGGATTGTAAGTATCAGAATAAGTTTGTATCAAAATAAGTTTGTATCAGCCGCGAAACCTGAGTTACTGCGTATATGATGGTTGCAAAGCCAGTTTGTAAAGTTGTTTATGAATATGATTGTTAACAAACTCGACATTTTGCACTTTTACACTTGGACTAATTTTTCAAAACTCCTTAAATACTTAAAATGTTATTTAAAGTGGTATATTTATATTTTGCAAAAATCAAGTGAATAAAAAATCAAGCTCTAAAAAGAGAAAAAAAGTGCTTTCAGTAAATGGCTTCAAAAAGGATGCTTTCGGAGGACCTATCGTAGGATAGGCTTTTATACTAGTTTCTAAATAGTTAGGCCAGAGTAAATTTTAAATTATAAATTTATTCAGAATCTCTTCAAGTTTTAATTTAATTCTACCGTTTTCATTCAAACTACGTGACCGAATAAATCGCGTTATAGAAAACTAAAACAAAACTAATTCGATAAGTTGACATTTATCCTGGAGTTGCCAGATTATAAATATAAAGTAACTAGTATTCACGAAAATCCCAAATATATTAACCATTTTTAGAATAGTTGCCGAAAGTAATAAAGGGTCCGCCAAATAACTTTATTTTTTTTTTTGAAAATTCTATAAAAAAAACTACTGGATATTTTCTCAAATTTCTTTTTTTATTTGAAAGTACAATCCTTCCGATTAATAATGGAAAATAATTGTCAAATCGCAACGGTGTCAAACGCAATGGTGTCAAATCGCAGCTCCGAGGTGGCCAAACGACATCAGCTCTGCGGCTGATAATGCGATCTTCAAAAACAGGGCGCAAAACATCGAGTGTAGCTTCGGCTGTGTGGCATGTAGCGCCGTCCTGTTGAAACCAAATGTTGCCAATATCCTCCTCTACAATTTTTGTGAACAAAAATTCGTTCAACATGGCCCGATAACGATCGCCATTGACTGTAACGGCCACTTCTTGCTCATTTTCGAAGAAAAATGGCCCAATTATGCCTCTGGACCAAAATCCGCACCAAACAGTGACTCGTTTTGGGTGCAGCCGCTTTTCAATGTATGCGTGCGGGTTTTCTGTGCCCCAAATGCGACAATTTTGCTTGTTTACATACCCGCCAAGATCAAAATGAGCTTCATCTGAAAAGATGATTTTTTTGGCAAAATCGGCATCTTCTGTAAGTCGATCGCAGGCCCACTTAGCGAAGCGAAAACGAAGTGGATGGTCAGTTGGCTTCAACTCCTGAACCAATTGGACTTTGTATGACGTCATACCAAGGTCTTTATGCAAAATTCGTCTCAATGATGTCTCCAAAATGTTCAATTGTTGAGAACGACGGTAAATTGATGTTGATGGCGCTTCACGCCCACTTTCTGCCACAGCAGCAATATTCTCGGGTGTACGCACTGCTTTTGGCTTTTCACGCTTTGGTTTATCGATGAAGATGCCAGTTTCTTTCACTTTTTCACAAGATAACGAACATACGGAGCTGACGATGCTTCTCTTCTTCCAAAATCCGTACGCAATTTTTGCACACATTCTGCAACATTAACATGATTTTCAAAGTAATGTCGCAATATTTCCCAGCGTTGTTCAAGCGTATACACAACCATATTTGTTTAGCGGAAGGATAAAACTAATTATCTGTCAAATCAGACATGAGCTAAGTGTTACTACTCACGAAATAAGCACTATTAAAAAAAAAGTTAGATGGCGAACCCTGTATATGAACTAAATTACCAAATTTTAGTCTCAACCGTCTTAAATAAAGCATTTTCATTGGTTTGTGGGAGCTAAAAGGGGGGCGTGGAATTTTTAGTACAGTTGCTGACAGTAACCATACGAATTAAGCTAAAATTTTCGCTCAATGGAAACAGTAGTCAATTTTAATGATTTATCAAAAAGTGGGCGTGGCGATAGTGCGACGACGCCAATTTTGAGTACAAATTCCGAAAATAATCATACAATATAAATTACTAAATTTTAGTCTTATACTACCAAAAGCGCCTGAAATATGGCATTTTCACTGATATGTGAGCGGAAAAAGGAGCGAGGAAACCCATTTTTAGCACAGTTGCCGACGAAAGCAATGCAAACTAAATTACCAAATTTTACTTTTATACGTACCAAACCGACTGAAATATAGAATTTTCATTGCTTTTGGGGCGGTAAAAGGAGGTGTGGCAAAATGTTTTTCCCCTAATGAATCTCGTACCTGAAACAAATCGACTGCCAAGATTTCAGGTCAATCGGTCCAGTAATTTTGAAGTCTATAGGGATCACACAGACAGACAGGCAGACAGTATTTTGCTTTTTATATCTATGCTTCTATATTAATATCTATACTATTATATAAAAGGCTTCTCACTTGTCTGCGACGGCTCTAAACTTAAGAACTACTCAACCAATTTTAGTAATTTTTTCACTAATATAAAGCTGCATGTTTAACTTAAAATCTTACATCATTAATTTTTTTAAAAGCACTCTTAAAAGGTATTAAAATTTAAATTTTATAAAGTAGCCAAAAACCAAATACAAAAATCATTGCTTTATTAGATGTTAGAAAACACGCAAGCAGCTTAAAGCTTTTTCTCTCTTTTTCTCTCTGCTATAGTTTTTCTAAAAATGGTGAAAATATAACTTTTTTTCCGAATAGCAAGAAAATTCCTATATGGCAGTAAGCGGTCAATGGCAGGACAACGTCTGCCGTGAAATACTATAAATCAATTAAAATTCTATCAGCCGTATTCATAAAAAGTTACAAACCTCTTGTAAGTCCTTTGTAAGACACATGTCTAAAAACGTTATTCATAAACGTTCAATAACGAAAAAAACCTTTTGTAACAGCTTCACAAATGAGAGTATTTTAAAATAGGAACAAACCTTCTGTAAACCTCCTACAAAGCTTTTTTAAATTTTAATGTTCTCAATTGAGAACAATCTTCTCATTTTGTGACAAACTAAAATGTCAACAAACAAATAAATAAATGAAAATAATTGTGTTTTGTGATCAGTGTTACCATACGGGCAGATACAACTTTTTTTGCCAGTTTTTTGAAAGGGTAGAACAGTTTTCCAGCTTTTGCCTAAAAAAAATACATTTTTTTTTATTTAACCTAGTTCTTCAAGTTTTTATGATTAAAACAATGCTTACTAGTTTTATAAATCAAATACAATAAATAAAATAAATTGTATGTTACTACAAAAATGTAAGTAACATTTTAAGCTGCTTACTACTTTTAACGCCCTTTTAAAAATTTATTTATGTGGTAGCGCTGTTGCTTTTTTTTCAACTAGTGCTTATTTCGTGAATGGTAACACTTAGCTCATGTCTGATTTGATGGATAATTAGTTTTATCCTTCCGCTGAACGAATATGGTTGTGTATACGCTTGAACAGCGCTGAGAAGTGGGCCAGCGATCGACTTACAAAAGATGCCGATTTTGCCAAAAAAATCATCTTTTCAGATGAAGCTCATTTTGATCTTGGCGGGTATGTAAACAAGCAAAATTGTCGCATTTGGGGCACAGAAAACTCGCACGCATACAGTCAATGGCGATCATTATCGGGCCATGTTGAACGAATTTTTGTTCCCAAAAATTTAAGAGGCGGATATTGACAACATTTGGTTGCAGCAGGACGGCGCTACGTGCCACACAGCCGAAGCTACACTCGATGTTTGCGCCCTGTTTTTGAAGATCGCATTATCAGCCGCAGAGCTGATGTCGTTTGGCCACCTCGGAGCTGCGATTTGACACCGTTGGACTATTATTTGTGGGATGCCCTCAAAGATAAGTGTTACGTCGACAAGCCAGAGACAATTGACGCTTTAAAGGACAATATTCGTGAAGCCATTGGTGAAATACAGCTGCACACAATCGATAATGTGCTTAAAAATTGGACCGATCGTGTAGGCTACTGCATGGCCAGCCGAGGCAGCCATTTGAATGAAATTATTTTCCATTATTAACCGGAAGAATTGTACTTTCAAATAAAAAAAGAAATTTGAGAAAATATTCAGTAGTTTTTTTTTATAGAATTTAAAAAAAAAAAGTTATTTGGCGGACCCTGTATTGTTGCTATCGGTGTTTCTGTTCTTTTGTCTCGATTTCCACTCGACAAGTCTTGACGGTCAATATAAATATATACAGTGTTGCGCAAAACAATAGCAACAAAATAAGTGCGCTGCAACAAAATCGTGTATCTTTTTTAATATAAGGGACACACAAAAATGATTATAGGAATCAAAGCATATATTCATACATCATATATAAAACAAATCAAATTCAAATTTGGTTTTGTTTTTTTTTTTATCAAATTTAAAATTAGTGTGACTACATTCAATTGGTCTGTGAGCAAAACAATAGCAACAAAACTTGAAAAATGTAAAAAGAGAACACAAGTTCGAAGAATTATTGGTAAAAGTTCCGTTATTGTAAAGCACGTATTGTTTGTAAGTCATAAACATTTAAGTTTAGTTTTTTTTTTGTGCTATTTGTGACATTGACTGTTCCATTTATAATGGTACGTTTTAAATACTGTGAAGTTCTTAAATTACAAATTATTTCCGAATATAAAAACGAAAATTCGCACATATCTAACGTGAAACAGTTTGATATTTATCGGTCAATAGTTTGCAGATTAATAAAGAAATATACCTTCACAAAAGACGTAACAACGGTACATTAAAGAGGGCGACCGCGGAAGACATCGCTGCGTGATGACAGGAACATTTGTGGTGTGTTCAAACGAAATGCATTTGCCACATCCAAAGAGGTTGTTCGGACACTTGATCTAGATATCCACCACAGCACTGTTTGAAAACGAGCCGTTGAGAACGATTAAAGAAGTTACAGACCGGCAGAGAAACCTTTGCTTACAGCTAAGCATAAAAAACAAGGTGAGGTGTTACAATTTAAACAATTCTGTCTGAAATTGTGACAACTAGTTGCAATTTATTGTTTTTTAGACTCAGTCTTCCAAAAGAGCACCTAAATTGGACCGTTCAAAAATCGAAAACCGTTTTTTTAGCGATGAATCAAAGTTCAACTTGATTAATTCAAATGGGATGTGCATGGTACGGCGCCACCCAGGTACACGACTTGAAGCCCGAAACTGCAAAATAAATTTTGAACACGGATGCGATGGCATTATGGTCTGGACTTCTTTTTCCTATAATGAAGTTGAACCATTTTAAAAAATCGATGGAATTATGGATCGATTTGTATATAATGACATTTTAGAAAGCAAGATGCGACCACATTTAGAGTGGAATATGTCGCTTCAGTGAACGTTTCAGCCCGATCACTACCCAAAGCACACTTCAAAGCTCATCAGAGATTACATAAGAGGCCAAGGGATTCAAGTCCTTGATTAGCCGGCACAGTCACAATGACTTGAATCCCATTGAAAATCTTTTTGGGATTTTGAAGGTAAAAGTTTCTGGTCAAAGGTTTCCCCAATAAGACTGCACTGTATGAAGCGCTGAAACTTAATTGGGAACATATACTAATACTAACATATCTACTTTAATAGAGTCGATGCCGCTCAGCTGTGCAGCGGTTATCAAGAATAATGGATCTTACACCAAATATTAATTATGTTGCTTTTGTTTTGCTCTCAGACAAACTGAATGCAGTCACATTAATTTTAAATTCAATAAAGAAAACAAAACCAAATTGGAATATGATTTGTTTTTAATATGATGTATGAATATATGCTTTGGTTCCTATAATCATTTTTGTGTGTCCCTAATATTTAAAAAGATACACGATTTTGTAGTAGCGTATCGATTTTGTTGCTATTGTTTTGCGCAACACTGTATATATGAATATATATGATTTGAAAACTACAAAGAAATTGATGTAAATGATTCCATGTTTTTAAAAAATCCTAAAGACATTTATTTAGGAGCCGAGGTATATTCAGCTTTAAGCTCTACGCATAAATTATTCGAATTAGATGAAATGGAACATTAGAGAACATTGTTTAAAATTTTATGTTGAGCTATGGAATTGTTTATTACTAAAGTTTGATTTTGGGAATGATTTTCAAAAATGTGTGGAACTTTTAGCACCAACGAAAATTTTTAAAAGGCAAGATTTCACTATTTTTAATTCGTGTATTTTTCTACCTAATGTCATACATTCAAAAAAATGCAAGAAATTGACGATGAGTTACTGAATGAAAATACTATTGAATCTTTTTGGAAAGCAATTTTTGATCAGAAACTTGGAGATAATTCCGAAGTCTTTTCATTACTTAGAAAACTAGTTTATGTTGTTTTAACGCTACCTGTAGCAACAGCAAATGTAGAACGTATTTTTTCACAAATAAATATTAATAAAATTAAAATCAGAAATAAATGAGAAACTCCCACCTTGTGTGGGATTCTTTGAACTAAAAATTTTTTAAGGAAAAACGATTGGAACTGCGCAAATTTCTGCTGCTTCAGGAATCGATAAAACAGCATAAACAATGTTCCTTTGTAATGAAAAGACCTGGAATTATCAGGTCTTAAATTTCTTAAATTATTCCACTAAAATTAATGTGTTTATTAATGAGTAAAACTATTTTATATTGGATGTAATTTACTATGATCTCAAAAATTGGTAATGACATTTACATTCATATAAATAAATATGAAATGTTTATTTATAAAAATTTTTAAGATTTTTAATAAATTGATACTTTAAATGAGTTTAGTTAATGAATACGATTGTTTTTATTTTGTTCAATTATTAATATAATTTAAGTACTTTATTTCGAATACAATAATAAAATTTTGAAGCAAATATTTTAAAAATATATGTTTTAGTTTTTTTTTAGTTTAAGTTTTTTTCACAAAAAATAAGTTTTTTCTGAAAATTAAAGTAAGAAAATATGGCAACACTGTTTTTGATTTAAAGGAAAACAAAATTTTATAAAAATGCCTGTCAATATATCCAATTCACAAACCTATATTTTTTCTTTTTTAAATTTTTTAAGCAAATGTCATTCTATTTATCAAAGTCACAAACGAAAATTACAACTGTTCATACTTTAAAGCATCAGTATTCTCACTTCAACTATAAGGCTCCTAAAGCTCGTTTATGAATACAACGCTTTTAAAGAGTATTTTAACTTTAAAAAGCATTTTAACTAAAAAACGTTTGAAAGCTGTTTTAAAATATTTTTATGAATACGGCTGTATATACAGCCGTGCTCAAAAGAACTAGGCACCCTTTAAAATCACCTGAAACAAAGAGATTTGTCAATTTTCGACCAAACTAAAAACGCAGAAGATGCTTGTTTTCAATTATTTATTAAAGAATATTAATACTTTGTTGGTCCCCCCTTCATTTTTATGACATCCCTTACTCTACGCACCATACTACAAACTAAGTTTTTGCAGGTTTATTCAGCTATGTTGTCCCATTCTATTTTTAAAGCATTTTTAAGGCCTTCTTCTGATGTTATGCTGTGCTTCCTTATTGCCTGCTTTAATTGTGACCACAAATGCTCGATGGGATTTAAATCCGGTGACTGGGCAGGCCAATCCATGAGTGGCACGTGGTTTTGTTGAAACCAGCGCATAACTGTAGCGGACTTGTGGCAAGGTGCGTTATCTTGTTGGTAGACAACATTTTCCATGTTGGTATCGCCAAAAATCCGTGTAAAAGATGGTATTAGTGCATTGTCGAGCGTATTTATGTACCGTGCGCTATTCATACGACCCTCGCAGACAACCATTTCACCTACTCCACTCGCAGCCATGCAACCCCAGACCATTATACTGCCTCCTCCGTGCTTAACTGTAGGTACCAAGCAGTCGGGGTTATATTCTTCACCTACTCTGCGCCTTACGTACGTAACACCAGGTGTTCCAAAAATCTGAAAAATCAAAAAAAAACAACGTGATTTTATCTTGTATAATTTTAATGGGAACTGTGTTCTAGTGTGATGAAAGTAATTTTTTTCATTAGATAACAACCCTGGTAAACTCACCTGGAAATTTGACTCATCAGACCACACGACATTTTCCCAATCTTATTCAGTCCAATTTTGATGCTCCAAGGCCCAATTTAGTCGCGCTTCCACGTTCTTATGTGAAAGCCATGGCTTCTTCCTAGCTCGGCGCCCATTTAATCCTGCTGCTGCAAGACGTCTTCTCACCGTCTGAGAGCTTATTTTGTATCCTGAACTGTCTTGCAACTCAGCGGCTAGCTGAGAAGATGTTTTTTTCCTATTTCTTAAAGATGATCGCACTAACTGTCGGTCCATACGGCTAGTTGTGACCAGTTTTCGGCCTGTTTTCGGTTTGTTTTTATGAGTTCCAGTTTCAGCATAGCGTTTTAGAGCGTTCTGGACGCCACATCTGGAGTACTTCATTACTTTTGCAATTGATTTCTGCGAATATCCTGATTCATGTAATATTTGTATTTTTACGCGGTCATCATGCAAAATTTGTTTGCACTTTCTTCGATTTCCACTAGAATTCATGTCGAAAAATTTCACTTTTATGATATTATTAAATATTCCGTTCTTATATTGACTAAACGACAAGTAAACGAATGATAACTAAATTTGGAAAAATTTTATACTTCACCACTTTCGACAATAACACCTCATAAAGTAGGCTGTATAGCTTTATAACCGATTTTAAAATTGATTTTTTTTCTCTTTTATGAAGTGTAAATAGAAAGGAATAATGAAAGATTAGTAATTGCTTTGTTTCATGTGAATTTATAGGGTGCCTAGTTCTTTTGAGCACGGCTGTATGTATATCAGAAGGTTTTTATCCTCATGCATTGATGTTTCAAAAGGAAACGTCTGGCATGTTTTGTTCGAAGTAAATTTACACATTTTTCACAAATTCACGACTTAAAGCTTTTTCTATCTTTTTTCTCTGCTAAAGTTTTTCTCATTATTTCCATCCTCCTTGGAGGATGACCTCCTAAGGGGAGGTTCTAGTAAAAACGTAATTTCATGGAACGTAATTTCAGTATATTTTCTAGAGGGAACGTTATTTTTTTTTAAATCTTTTGTGGCAATTATTAGAGTATATTTAAAAACATTATAGAGTTTTTCCATGAAAAATAATTCAAAATGGCGGCTGAAGGTCTCGCTGATCAAAGCCGTGCGCGGCGATAGCCGACGTGCGCTATACACTCAACAGCCCTGACAAGTGATCTGAAACGAAAAAACCACAAAAATTATTTACCTAGATGAAATTTGGGTGGCCTTGTTGGTTTTTCGATTTTAATAAAACTCTTTTTAAGAAATGGCGGCCCTTTAGAAAAAACCCTGTTTTTCCTCCTTTTTCTTTTGCTTTAACGTTAAAAAATAATGATAATAATTTTTACGTCTAAGACTCGTAATATAAATAAGATAGGTAAATATCTTTTTGACTACATATTTTCAAGATCCTAAGGATGAAAATAAAGTAAAAAACAAAAATTTTCCGTCGATTTCTACTAGAACCTCCCCTTAAGTCAGAAGAGGAGTCTGACGCAACTGTGGTGGAGTTTGATTTAGCTACTAACAGCTCAAATGCTGAATAGCTTTTGGTCAGAATAGCTTTTGGCTCATCTCAGCATACCTTCCGCATGACCACGAAGTCCTCCCAATTGACAACTTTAAAAACTTGGTCTCCACAGCAGCATCAAAAGCAAAGGTCCTAATTATCGGGTGTGATGCCAACGCTCATCATGTGAGCTGGGGTAGCTCAGACACCAACGAACGGAGTGAGTCTCTTTTTGACTTTATCCTTAATAGCAATCTAAACATAAGTAATGTAAGTAATGAACCGACATTCGTTGTTAGCAAGAGGCAGAAAGTCTTAGATATTACCTTTGCCTCTGACCATACATCTAATAGGATAAGAAACTGGAGAGTGTCAAAGGAATACTCCTTTTCAGACCAAAGATATATTCTTTTTGACGTTGACGGTTTTGCTACATCAAGTTGTCCCTCATGTACGCAATCGTTAGATAATCTAGTTGATAATCTAGTCTCACGAATTCCATTAATAAAGCTCTCGATACCGCTTGTCCGCTAAAAACACCAAGGGGGAAGCTAAAGCCACCCTACCCTGGTGGAACGGAGAAATCGAGAAGCTCCGAAACAAGTCCAGAAAACTCTTCAACAAGGCAAAGGCCACCAGATCCAGATACGTGGAAAAACTATAAAGTGGCTCTAAAAGAATACTACAATGAATTGAGAAAAGCACAAAGACAATCCTCTAGGATCTTTTGTGGAAATATATCACAAACTTCAGAGCCGTCTAAGCTTCGGAAAAGTTGCGATTCCCTCCAATCCAAGCTTGATGAAAAAGGAAGATGGTCCAAGTACCATCAGCAATAAGAAATCTCTGAATGCTTTAGTAGAAACTCACTTTCCAGGATGCTCAGAAATATATAACACTTAAATTCAGGAAGAGCAGTTACCATCTGTAAATAGATCCCTAAAAATACTCACAGCAACAAAGCTCGAGTGGGCTATCAATAGTTTCAAACCATTTAAGTCACCAGGACCAGATGGTATAGCTCCCAGAGAAATTCAAAAGTCGTATTGTATCATTAAGGAGCGGCTTTTGTTGATCTACCAAAGCTGCCTTGACCTAAATCACATTCCCAGACGTTGGTGTAATGTGAAGGTTATTTTTATACCTAAGGCAGGCAAAAGCTCACACGTTAACCCAAAATACTTTCGACCAATTAGTCTCTCCTCTTTTCTTCTGAAAATCCTCGAGAGATTAATCGATATTCACTTGAGATTTAAATTAGAAAAAAAGCCATTGTCAGTAGCACAACATGCTTACATCAAAGGCAAATCCGTGAAAACAGCTCTTCACTCCATAGTTTTCATCATTGAAAAATCCCTCCATTTGAAGGAATATACGATGACAGCTTTTATTGATATAGAAGGGGACTTTAATAACATCGAATCAAGAGCTATCATTAATGCGCTAACGGAACTTGGGCTGGATGCCACGCTGATAGCACTGATAAATCTAATGCTAGTTGGCAGGATTATAAATGCAAAATTTGATGCGGCATCCACGTACAGATCAAGGGGAACCCCTCCCTGAAGAGGAATTTAGCAGTAAATGAATTGTTAGTCGAATTGGAACTAGAAAGGTACAGGGTGATAGCTTATGCCGATGATGTTGCTATTATTACCTCTGAAAAGTACATGTCTACTCTTCGAGACATTATGCAAAATTGCCTTAATACTCTAGTTAACTGGGCTATCAGCTGTGGGTCAGCGTTAATCCAAACAAAATTGAGTTAGTGGTTTTTACCAGAAAACACAATATACCTCTAATTAGTCCTCCTTAACTGGAAAACACAAGACTTGCTGCTCAGATCAAGCAAAATACCTGGACCTTATACTGGATAGGAAACTAAAATTTAAGCCCAATCTGCTCGAAAGAGCCAAAAAAGCAAATATTACCCTGCACTCATGCAAAAAGGCGGTAGGTAGAAAATGGGGTTTACAACCAAGTGTTACTCACTGGCTATATACAGCAGTTATAAGGCCAATCTTGCTATATGGTGCTATTGTCTGGTGGCATGCCCTCGAAAACAGACTCACTTAAACCTTCTCCGTAAAGTTCAAAGATCAGCGGAACTGTGCATCAGTGGATCCCTACGAATCACTTCGACAGACGCATTAGACATAATGTGCCATTTTACACCACTTGACATTCTAGCTAAACAGATGTCCGCTGATACAATTATTCGCCTAGAATTCACCTCCCAGTGGAAAGAAGGTACACTAGGACACTCTTGCATCAGAAAATTTCTCCCTCCCAAACCTAGGCCCACCGACTACATCACACAAAAACTGTCCTTTGAAAGGAAGTTCGATGTATCCATTCCCTCTCCAGAAGAGTTGGAACTAGGAAACCGTTCGCCTTACAATATCATTGAGATCTTTCCTGATGAATCAAAACTAGATGACAAAGTAGGTGGAGGAGTCTACTCGGAATCATTCAGCATTAATTTAGCCTTCAGGATCCCTGATCATTGCAGTGTATTCGAAATCGCTTCTATACATGAAGCGTTAACTTGGCTTCAGCTAAATGAGATATCTTCCATGGATATTTGCATACTATCCGATATTCAAGCCGCTTTGAAAGCCTAGGAACTGTGGAAATAACATCTACAAACAGTACTCAACTGCCGCAGATCTCAAAATGAGATGGCAAAGCAGTTCAGAATCCTTATTTGCTGGATTCCTGGACATGAGGCATTTTCTAAGTAACTGCAAGGTGTTGAGGGTGAAAGATCTCCGGTGTCAATGTTTGTTTGACGTTTGGAAAGAGTGTTGGATGAACCAAACTTACTAAAAATGTCACCTTCAAAACGCATCCCAAATTTTGACAGCAAAGGCGACAGTTGTTTCCATGCTCGGGTTTGAATTTGAATTCAAATTCAAGTCGACAGAAGAAACAGTACGTCCTGATCAACTGGTAAAACCGTTGTGTTGTGCTCTTGTTCGGCCTGGAATTTGAATTCAAATTCAAACCTGAGCTGGGATTACAGCTCTGAAGCGTTTACATTTATTTTAATTTTTTTTTATTTTTTTGTCTTGCCTTGGGTGTCTGGGTCAGCCCGTTGTTAATTATTGCCTCCATTGTGACACTTTTCAAATTTAGCAGCTGACTCTGTTTTTTTTATTTCTGAGTTAAGTGTTTGTTAAAGTTCTGCCATATACTCCAAGTTTGATTGCAACCATTGCCTGGCTATACAACCACGCTTTGATTTGATGTTGTGTTCACCAGTGTATTATGGGGCCATTCACGATGTGGGGTTCGGGTGTGAAGTTTAGTGGGAATTTTACCCTGTTTACCACATATCGTGAACGAACCTGCATTAAAGTTTGGTGTTGGTTCTTTGCTTTCAGGCAGAGCGATACAATGGTACGGTGTAAACGGTACCTATAATTTTATGATCTTTTCCAAAATTCATTTGAAAGATTGAGATTTATCCGTAACTACACAGCACCATGTCAATTACACAACATCGTGTATACCCTAATATATAATTGCTTAAAATTTTTGTTTCTGTTAGGAACGCTATCTGCTGTCACAAGACCGCAACTTCACTCCAATTTACTTTTCATACTATCTAATAATTTAATTTACAGTATTCATACTATCTAAAATGGCGTGCACGTGTGGTGTACAATTTCAGCCAATGAACAGGGATTTTCTAGAAAACTACCGGATCTTGACTGAAGTTGCACACCAAACGGCAACTGGACGACATTTTGTCACACCCTAGGAGGCGTTTACACCTAAATCATGGGAAAAATCCCATGTATCGACTAGTTTGACCGTGTAAAACGACAAGTGTGCCATACCTCTTTTTCAACAATCGCGCCAGCCCTGGTGTTTATAAAAGTTTTATATGGATTTTGAACTGTGGTGCGTGGCAGTAGCCGCTGATAAACTAATCAAGACAATCAAAATAAAAAAACATAAAATACCACCGTGGGTAAGTTAATCTAAATATTAACATGTAGTGAGGAACAGTAATTCTCAAAATTTATTTGCAATAGGACATCGAAGAAAAAAAACCACTTTGGTGTTCACCCAACCACTTCGGAGGTTGCAACTTTAGCTTTTTGCTACACGGGCAACGCTGGGGCAGCAACGCAACCTCGCGCTCTTCACGCTAAGCAAGCCCACCATTACACCCAACCACAGTAGAGAGCCACCAGCTAAGTCGCTAGCGCACCACTGGTCTTAGTCACCAGCAGCTAGGGCTAAGCATAAAAGCATCGACAGCAGCGCTGCCAACAGCTTGGCAAGTTGAATAACCCTTCCCCCCCGACATCGGCAACACCTTAGAAATTTTCTAGAACGTGTTCCACTGGTCTTAGTCACCAGCAGCTAGTTCTCAACAAAGTGGCGCTGTGCACTACTTCGATAGTTGCGGTCCAACAGCTACACAGAGAGCTCCCCTGGTCACAGCTACCAGCTGCAAGGCATCGCCACCACATGCTCAGCATAGTGGTTAAAAACGCTCGAGCAACAACGACAACTGCACCAGTTAGCACGTTGCTAGGTAGGTAGCAGCCTACTGTATCACCATCAGCAGCACTACCGGCCCATTACCGGAAAGCACTCCGTGGCGCAATGGCCTTTCGCTAAAACACCACCACGGTACAACACATGCCTGCGTCTATCTGCTAGTGCAATCACCACACCCCACAAATAGACCACCCAAGAGCCACAAGCACCCACCAAGCAGTGACCAAATCTCACAGCCAAGCCGCCACGTCCCCGATAGAGCACCCCGGACAGCTATTTGTCATACGAGGTCAGCAGTCACTTCAGCAACAGCAGCTACAGCCACCAACTGCAACGGCAACGACACCCAGGAGCTCGCCAACACCATCGACAGAACCATCTCCCTAACCTGTGGGTGTAAATTGGCCATTGCCAAAGGGAGACAAGGTTAGTGGAACCAGTTTCGAAAGTGTATATTTGTATTCATAGACAAATATATCTCCTTACTGGAGATTATGATTTCTGTACATATACTTTCTCCTTTGTTTTGCTTTTATAAAATTTGAAAATAAATACGTGCACAAATATTTATAAAGCTGCTCATTCCGTTCTCGAGTCTAAAGTTAAGGTCAAATAAACAAAACGTATATTGTTATGAAGGTTAAATCAAAAGAACCCTAATCTAATTACAACAGAATTTAAACTAAACTTAAATTGAAACTACAAATTCTAACTTTTTTTCTCTAATCGGAAATTGTTATCTTACCCTAATTTACCCTCAACTTTTAACTAAAGCTAATTAGAAGGAAACTTACCCGAACTTAATACTATGATAACTCAATTCAATAGAAAATAGTCGTAATTAAAACAACGCGCAATCCAATATAATATAATATAGACTAAAACTAATGGGCGTAACACTAAACTTAGATAAATCGGGAATGTAACAACTATTACTAATACTAAACAAATTTATACTACAACATACTAATACTAAAAGGAGACAAAATTACAAATACAAATTGAATTAGACTAAAATTAGAGTAAAGCAAAATTGAAATTGACCAAAAATTAAAGTAAAGTTAAAGTTGAATTAGGCTAAAATGAAAATAAAGCTGAAATTATTTATGTTTTTAATTAAAAATTAATATAAGCTGAAAGTATAATAATAATTAACGAAGATCGAAAAAAACAAAGACAAAAATTTTGGAGTAGAACAAAAACTTAAGTTCAGCACCCAAAGAGAAAGAAAAAAAGGAAAAATCAAACTGTAAATTAAGATTCTTTTGAAAAAAAAGATACTCATTATAGTTATTAACATAATCAAAAACAAAACGGAAAAATACAACAAGTTAAAAATTATTCAAACTTAAACAAATTATAGTTTATTTAAAAATGATTCAAAGTGGAAAATATTCTATTTTTTTTCGACTTACACTAAACACAAAAAGATTGGAACTTAGGAATAAATTTTTTTGTACACTAAGAGGAAAATTTTTCGAACTTAAAAGTATTATAATTTTAATTTACACTAAAAGAAATTTGCGTTAAACTTAGAAATTTTCTGTTTTTAACTTACCCTAAAGGGAATTTTGCTTTCAACTTAAAAATATGATAGTTTTAACTTACAATAAAACTAAATATAATTAAACTTAAAAATATGATATTTTTAACTTAAAATGAAACTAATTTGATTTAAACTTGAAGGTATGATGTTTTCAACGTACACTAAAATAAATTTGCTGTAAACTTACAAATATTATGTCTTAAACTTACAATTAAACTAAATTGAATTAAACTTAGAAATATGATATTTTTAACTCTCAATTAAACGAACTTTGATTTAAACTTAAAGGTAGTATATTTTTAACTTACACTAAAAGAAACGTTGCTTTAAACTTAAAAATATGATATTTTTAACTCTCAATAAAACGAATTTGATCTTAACGTAAAAATATTATCTTCTAACGTACACTAAAAGAAATTTTTGTTAAATTTAGAAATATTATATTTTTAAATTACACTAAAAGAAAGTCGATTTAAACTTAAAAATATGATATTTTTAACTGACAATAAGGCGAAATTTGATTTAAACTTAAAGTTAGTATATTATTAACTTACCCTAAAAGAAATTTTACTTTAAACTTAGAAATATGATATTTTTAACTTACAATAAAACTAAATTGATTTGAACTTGGAAATATGATATTTTTAACTTGAATTAAAATGAATTAATGATGGCATATAGATAGACAAGTTAATGATGGCATATTTTAAATACAATATTGTTTTTTTAATAATTCTAAAAAATATATTTTTTAGAATTATATATGAGCTTAATACCAATTAAGTTCATGAAGCAACAGGTTGCAACAACAATAAGTCCTTTGCAGAACAAACCACCAAGCAGACTAGACAGCTGTTTCGTTGATAGCTACATCAACTCATCAGTAGTCTTCTGTGGTTTCTGCAGTACCATCAACTTTGATAAGCCTATACGAACACCTTCTGTTAAATTAAAACAGAATTATATGCTGTATGTCGCCTTCAAAGCAATGTTTTTCTACTACTCTGCAAAAGCAAAGGTTCAAAAAAGCGACTGCATTGATTCTGCAAAGACTTGTTTGTTGTGCTCTTTGTTTACTTCTTTATCACGAATCAATCTAGGCTCCAACAGTTTGCTGGTATAAACCATAGAAGGCGTGAAGAAGGTTTTTTGAAAAAAGTTGTTTTATGTGTACCCATAGTAACATACTTGTTTTCGTTGGTCGAGCTCGCACCAGTGTTTACATGAAAAGTTAATGATGGCATATTTTAATTACAATATTGTTTTTTTAATAATTCTAAAAAATATCTTTTTAGAATTATATATGAGCTTAATGCCAATTAAGTTCATGAAGCAACAGGTTGCAACAACAATAAGTTCTTTGCAGAACAAACCACCAAGCAGACTAGACAGCTGTTTCGTTGATAGCTACATCAACTCATCAGTAGTCTTCTGTGGTTTCTGCAGTACCATCAACTTTGATAAGCCTATACGAACACCTTCTGTTAAATTAAAACAGAATTATATGCTGTATGTCGCCTTCAAAGCAATGTTTTTCTACTACTTTGCAAAAGCAAAGGTTCAAAAAAGCGACTGCACTGATTCTGCAAAGACTTGTTTTTTGTGCTCTTTGTTAACTTCTTTATCACGAATCAATCTAGGCTCCAACAGTTTGCTGTTATAATTTTTAACTTGCACTAGAATAAATCGATTCAAACTTAAAAATATTATATTTTTAACTTACACTAAAAGAAATTTGATTTAAACTTAAAAATATATTTTTAACTGAAGTTAAAACGAATTTGATTCAAACTTACAAATATTATAAATTTTAACTTGCACTAAAACTAAATTGATCCAAACTTGAAAATATTATATTTTTACCTTACACTAAAAGAAATTTAATTTGAACTTAGAAATATGATTTAAACTTGAGTTAAAACTAGTTGGATTCAAACTTGAAAATATTATATTTTTACCTTACACAATGAGAAATTTAATTTGGACTTAGAAATAATGGACTTACACTAAAAGAAATCTTATTTAAACTTATAAATCATACCCGTCATGCACTAAAAAAATTATTCTAAATTACAAATACATTTCTACATGCACTGAGATAAAAACAGATCGTACTCAAAAATATTAATTATAAACTCATACTACGATGAAGATGAGGCAAATTTAAAATTTAAAATGTTTTTTTTTTGCGTACAATATTATAAAAAAATTATTTGAACTAAAAATATTATTTCTCAATCGACACTTGCAAAACTGAGTCAAACAAAATAAAATTGAATATTTATATTTGTATTTAAATGCTTATCAATATAAATAAATCCCTTGATATGGGTAACATGATAAGTAACTAATTTGTGTAAAATTCTTTGGACAGATGAAAGGTAAGAACATGGTGGACTGCTGCACTTAGGTGCATTTTCAGGGTTAATGAAGTACACTTCTCCGTTCATTAACAGGCAGGGCGGGTATAGAGTATGAGGGGAATTAACGCCTTCCTCTCATACTATACGGTGCATAGAGGCTACGAGTCGGTTCGCGTTTTTCTCTTTTTTTCACTCTCTCTCTCATCCGTTTCCGCCCATTTGAATTTTAATTCAAATGTTCCTTGTCCGTTTCTTTTACCATCTGCATACATACGACTTGTGCAGAACGCATCCCACGGCTTCCTGACGAAGCAACCATACGACCATTTTCCCTGAGCTAAGCTGAAGCATGGCTAGGTATGCAGACACCCGCTAAGTCAGGAAGTGCCTCGTTATCCGGTGTGCGGATATGACGACGCGACGAGGTGGATGTTCGGTTTCGTCACAAAAGCAGATGAACTCGCTCGTACAGGTACTGGTTAAGCAACTGGTTCTTCAATGACCTTGAAGAACTCTCGGAATCTTCGGTTTACCGAATCCTAGGCTTAGTAAACAGTTTAAATTGGTTTAAATAGAGATAGGAAAATGTAACCCTTGGTATCACAATGGGCCTCATTGGCCTAAGTGTGTCTGGTTTGAGACAGCCACACTAGCCTAACCTAACCTTCCATGGTAAAACTAGACAAGGTAGTGTAAGGACGGAGAGCCGGTGACCGAAACTGTCAAAACGATATTGAGAGCTGATACAATATCTGCAAACAATGAGAATGCAATGAGAAAGCACAAATAGGCAAAAATAGCAAAATGACTGAGTTTGACAGTTATGGTCACTATGAAAGAGATCGCACGCACGAGTTTTTCTCAATCAGTTGGAGCTATGACTTCAAGCGAGTATGGTCATGGTACTCAATTGATTTATATGATTCTTTTCTATACTTTGTATATATAGGATTTTTAAATAAAAACAAATTAACACAGATTTATGGCATTCGCTTGAATAGCAAAACATTCATAGCAGAGCCGAGCGGAGCAGCTTTAGCACACGTTTCCAGTACTGCTAAGTCTATGCTATTTTTGATTGCCATAAGCTGTTTATTAAAAGGGCTGCATTGCTCTCATTAGGTTCGCTTTACACTGGTCAAGGATTGACGAAAAAGTCTTGCATTCGTATAAAGGAGTCACAGAAGCGAATGAATGAGAGCAGTTGAAGAGGGAATCAGTGCACCGACTTGAAAAAATTTTGAGTGGTAGATTGGACTCAAAAAGTGTGGTAGATTGAAATAAAATGTGGCAGATTTGATATTTCATATAAGAACTACATATGTCTTTTATTAAAAAAAAATACGTAACACAGTTTACAATAACAAAAATATTACATATTCAATATAAAAAGCAAAAAAAGATTAAAAACGAACGACCTTTCAGTCAATAAAACAAAACAATATAAACAAATCTAGTTTAAGGGCAGGAGCCTAATTTCACTTTAAATATGTGTTTTTACCCCCTTAAGGCCCAACTTCTTCACAGTCCCGTAAAACTCAAAACTCGCCGGAGATTGAGGTATTATTTTCCAGCAAGTTACGGGACGGTAACATTTATTGATTCGTGCGTGCAACGGAACGTTATAGAATGTTAAGAAATGTAACTTTACAATCTATTACATGAGTTCGTTATGAGTTCGAATATAATAAGACGGAACAGATGCTACTATTTGCTACGATTTGCATTTCTTTAGTTTTCCGTGTTTTTGATAAAATTTGATAGTATTCATGTTTTAAAATAATAAGAAAACAAGAATTTGTGAAATTTGTTTCTTAATAAAATAAATTTTGGAGCCCGCCACGATGACACTTGACTCCATTCAGTTCCATCTATTATAATTAGCCCTTAAGCCTCTCGCGCAAACGTTTTCTTAACAGCTGACAGTCAACGTCAAAATATCAATGTCATCTATGATATGCCAATAACAAGCATATGTCAAAATCTAATGATATTCACATTTTAGCTTTCTAGTGATGTGTTTATTAAAAGTATTTCATAGAGAACAAATTCATAAAAAATTTTTATGACGGTGGAAATAATGCTAGATTTTAAGCCTTCGGTGGTAAAAGTGATAGATATTTAAAATAGTTTTAAAGACCGTGCCCTGGAGGGAACAGCAAAAATTTGACGTACAGTTTTGAATAGTCTACACAAAGCCAAATAAATGATTCTGTGTTGATAAAAATAGGATTTTAAAAGGAAAGCATTTTGTGCCTCTAATTATCAATGTGTGATACCGACACGACCTAAAACTTTTAGTTAAAAAAGACATAGTTTCGATAGTATCGTAAGTATAGACGTAGAATTCCTTTTTACACAGTAATAGACAAAAATTCTGGTTTTTTTCATTTGTATTTTTTAAAACTATTTTAAAGAAAATTGTAGTTTCATCTTCTAAATAAAAATTATTCAAAAACAAATTGGTTTTGTATAATAACACAGTTCCACACGCAAAATTCAAACAACTTTTTGACCTTAAACTGTTGCTATTCCTTAAACTGCTGAAAGTTAATAAAAAATTGTGGGTTTTGCCAGATTGGAAATCTGGGTTTTGCTAGATTGGCTACCGATCGGGTTTTATTGAGATCGGAATATATATTGGCTCAAACTTGATTTTAAAAAAAAATGCATTTTTTTCTGATGGCTTTTCTCGTAAGCCATTGCCATTTTCTGTTCTTTTTTTTATCAAAGTTTTAGCTATAGACTAGGAGAACAAAAATGTAGAACAAATTGATCTGAAAAAACTGCATCAAAAAATGCTGATTGTCCACCTTTTTTTCCTATTTTTGTACCATATCTTTTAAACTGTTCCGAATTTTGGCAAATAATTAACAACAAAATTGTTGACAATAAAAAATAAAGAAGGCTGAGTTCTTTAATGCATTACTGCAATGCATCAGTGTGTTTTATTTTGAATTGGTACTAAGTTTAGTTACGAAAACTGCGCAACTCTATTGATATTCTTAAAAATAGTTTAGTTGCACAGTTTTGGTTAATAAGTTTCGGACCCATTAACAATAAAACACACTGATGCATTGCATAAATCCATTTAGGAAGTCAGTCGAACTCTTTAGAGCCTTCCAACTGCATTCAAGCACTCCTTGGTACCGTTTTGGCCATGCAATTGTGACATATTTTCATAAAAAAAAAAATAATAGCATTCATGGTTGAGATTTTTACGACTACACATACACAAGCTTTAATTTTAAAATTTATTTCCCTATAACATCTTTTACAGCGTCCTAGCATTTCTCATAATTTGCTGTTTTTACTTAATGTGTTGTCACATTTACGATACGAAATTAAAACTGTGACTCTGCTGTGATCTTAAAGTATTTAACTTATTACGGTTTAAGTGTTTTTTAACAAAGCAAAACAAAAAAAAGTAAAACTTTGTTTTTAAAACACATTCAGCCATTTTTTGTAAAAAAAATTAATTATTGGGGGTTGGAATTAGTTTTAAAGGTTTTCTAAGAGATGGCGTAACTATCAATAGATCGCATCGGGCACACCTGTGACTATATTCATTTCAAAGCACATTGTCTAAGCTTCATTTTTCAGTATGTGTCATTCCACTGAAGTGTAAACAACATATATTTTTTTCTCTGTGAACATGTCGACTTTCGTTCCAACAAAACGCAATTTGCGGGAAGGTTTACTTTTGTGCTTCCATTTGAAGAAAAAAGCGGTTGAAGCACAACGCACGCTTACTGGGGCTTACGGGGACTATGCTCCATCGATTTCTACTTGTGAGTACTGGTTCCGTCGGTTTAAAAGTGGTGATTTTGATACGGAAGACAAAGAGCGTCCGGGCCAGCCGAAAAAGTTTGAAGATGAGGAATTGGAGGCTTTGCTCGATGAAGACCCGTGTCAAACCCTTCAAGAATTGTCAGAATCATTGGGAGTCGACTTATCAACGGTCGGCAAACGCTTGAAGGCCATGGGACTGATTCAAAAGCAAGGAAATTGGGTGCCGTACCAGTTGAAGCCGAGAGACGTTGAACGGCGATTTTGCATGTGCGAACAACAGCTTCAACGGCATAAAAGGAAGAGTTTTTTGCATCGTATTGTCACTGGCGATTAAAAGTGGATCCATTACGATAATCCTAAGCGAAAAAAATCGTGGGGACCACCCGGCCATGCATCAACATCGAGGGCCAAGCCGAATATTCATGGCGCCAAGCTTATGCTGTGTATTTGGTGGGATCAGAAGGGTGTCGTTTACTATGACCTGCTAAAACCTAACGAAACCATCACTGGGGAACGCTACCAACAACAATTGATGCAATTGAGCCGAGCATTAAAGGTTAAACGGCCGGAATATGCCAAAAGACACGACAAAGTGGTTTTTCAACATGACAACGCACGGCCACATGTTGCAAGAACCGTCAAGGAAACGTTGGAGGCGCTGAATTGGGATGTGCTACCCCACCCGCCTTATAGCCCAGACATAGCCCCTTCCGACTACCACCTATTCAGATCGATGACGCATGGCTTGGCTGAGCAGCGCTTCACTTCTTACGAGGATACCAAAAAATGGGTCGATTCGTGGATTGCCTCAAAAGACGAATCGTTCTTCCGGCGCGGAATCCATATGCTGCCAGAAAGATGGGAAAATGTTGTAGCTAACGATGGACAATACTTTGAATAATATACATTGTACCGTTGTTTCTAAATAAATGCTCAAAAACCGAAAAAAAACCTTTAAAATTAATTCCAACCCCCAATAAAACTGTGTTTTTAATTGCATATAAACCTACGATCAAAAAGCCTATAAAAGCCTATAAAAATATTTTGAAAATTGGAATTGATCTAACCTAAACTTAATTACAATAATATCCTTAAATGTGCTTGAAAAAATTTTTTAAAATGCATAGATGTATTCCTAAGAAATTACTGCAAGATGTGATGTCAGGAAATTCATTAGCAATATCTTTAAACTAACATTATTGAAACAATGTGTAACCAAAATTTGCATATTTTAAAATTAGCCCAAGCATGAAACATTTTCTCTCTGGTGTTGTAAAAGGGAGTTTCCGGTTTTAAGATAACAGATAAAGACACCTAATTTTTTATTTTACACTAATGAATGAAATATTCGGTTCGGTACCCAGCGGCGGTCAAAGCAGAAGAACGACCAAGTAGAGAACAACCTGACGAAGCTTGGAATTTCCAACTGGCGGCAGCAAGCGAAAGATAGAAATGGCTGGCGCAAATTCTTAGATAAGGCCAAGACCGACAGACGGTTGTAGCGTCAACTAAGTAAGAAAATAGCTTAAAACATAGATTTACGTATATAAATTTGGAATGGTTTGAATTATGTGAAAATTTATTTACAGAAATTATTTTTTAAGCTGTAGAAAATTTTAAAAAATATAAAAGTGACGTTTTAAAATATTGATTTTAATAAAAAAAAGCTGGAAAAAGGCTGGCAACGCTGCAATGTACGAGTAAACAATTTTTCTAGTCAGCAAAAGTTAATCCGTTTGCGATCGATTTAATCTGCTATAAATATTAAACTTGTGTTTATTGACATCCTAAAACGTGAAGACTGATTCTCTGCTGGAAAGGAGAAATAATTGAAAATCTACGCTCAAAATAGCTGAAACAAATATTTCTGCAATTCATCATCCATCTTTAAATTGTTGCATTTACTTTTTTTCTGCGGTCTTTTGCACTTCAATCACAGTTATTGCTCTGTTGTTTTTGTAACTTTACTGTTGATACATACATATTTGCCCCCTCACACAGCTGTGTTGTTTGCTGTTCTTGACCTAATCCACTTAAATAAAAAATGTCTGAAGTATCAGTGTGTGGAAATATTGACTGTCATATTACCAAATCGCAAGGAAGCGTTAGATGCCTTTTATGTTTAAACTGGTACCACCTCAGCTGCGCACAAGTCACTGCCTTAAATTAACATCTTAACATCTTAAATTGATGTTAAAGGGTGCTTCAAATTTTGGCTACGTGTGCACTAAATGCATGACTAAATGCAATGACTTACAAATGTAAACTCATCATTGACATTAAAAATAGTGGATTTAAGTCGCGAGGTAGCAACAATAAGATACAGCTCATAAACGAGTCATCTACTAAAAAAATAGCCATTACAGAGGGTGACATTCAACAATGCTGCTTTATTAGAAACAAAAAAGGAGTTCTGGTCAAAATGAACTCTTTACACAAAAGAGACCTAATCATGAAAACTTACTTTCGAGACCGCATCTTGAAGCTTTCTGATTTTAACGATACAAACAAACATTCAAGAGTTTTTCTCAATGATAATTTTTGCCGCCTGTCATAAGTATATTTATTTTAGTGAAATATTATTTATAAATTTCATATATTTTTCATATATATTTTTTATTTTTATCTTTATTTACTTTCAAATTTTTTCTTTTTCTTTTCCATAAATTTTAACGTATTCTTTCTTTCTTCAAATGAATTCATGTAATACTAACCTTGGTTCCATTGCAAGTAATAATACTGTCTTAAAAACTAATCTGATAAGCCGACAACATCTAAATTTTGTGCATATAAATGCACAAAGCCTAAAACCACAGATAATATAATAGAAAGATGTGCCACCGCCATACAAGCAAGTTGCACAGTAGAATTTTTACTGTAGATTTAGGATAAATTCACATTAAAGCTTTATGAAAGCCAGCGAGCGAACGATTTAAAGCTTTTGAGAGCGAGAGAATAAGTAAGCGACAATGTGAGCATAATATTGAAAAGCAATAGAAATGATATGGAAAGATTTGACGCACGATACATCTCAATAAAAATGTAGCTGCCAACAAAATGTAGCAGAAACTCATTAGGTTTTATTAAAATAATGAAGCCAATTTTTTTACTAAACTAACCTACGAACATTATATAATTTAAAGTTATTATATTTTTTTGCATTATCTCTTATCTTTTTGTTATATAATTTCAAGAATATAATATCATAAAGATGACATAATCTAGGTATATTTTGTGTGTTGACTTGGTTTTTTTTGCAATTTTGCCACATGATATTTTTAGTGTTATATTATTATAAGGGCGATTCCATCAGTTGAAGCTTAGCCGCGAATTATGTTGTAATCAATATTTTGGAAGTTGTTTTTTTGCGGAAAATTTTTTTATTTAACTACTTTCATATATTTGTATTATATTATTGCAAATACATGCTTTGCTAAATATATGAAAAGTACTCAGAAATACAATTTTCAATTGTTCTTATTTATACAAGAAAAACATTTTTTCAATAATTTTTTGAGTAAAAATGCAACATTTTGGACCGTTTTTAAAAAAAAATTAAAGAATATATTCAATGACCTAACGCTACACTTGAAACTATTTTTGTAAAGTGCTTTTATTAAAACTTTGATCAAAAAAAATTTGAATTAAATATATTTAAAAATATCGGATATATTTGCATCAAAAGTCAAAGTTTTGATTTTCATGTCGTTTTTTCTCATTCTTGGGGAACGATGTTTTATGAAAAAGTCGTTGTATCAAAAATTTCTGAAATTCTAAAGATATGTGAATGTTTTTGGTATTAAAATTATTGAAATTTTTTAAATTTAATTTGCGAAAAAATTTTTTCAAGACAGATTTTCAATATCAAAATTTACGTAAGTGAAAATGGGTGGAATGAGCGTGATCAAAACTAAGTATGTTACAATCTTATCTAGGATGCACACAATATGTTCACGCCAATGGTGGATGCCCGGCGCTGGCGAGGGAGTGTCGTTCTCTCATCATTTTTACTCTTTTGATATTTCCTTTTGGGCAGCGCTTCTCGCTGCCTTGTTTTAAAACTTTGTTTAGTTTTAAGACTGACTAATAAAACAACTTTAGTACCATTCGCTTATCTCTCCGTGTTATCATTTTAAACCGACAATCGCGTCGGAAGCGAATTTCATCTGGGGGGGCAGTACAAATGGGGGGGCAGTACAAATGGTGGTGCAAAAAAAGTTCACCAAAATTTCTTCACATGAAACATGAAGAAAAGAGAAAGAAGAGGAAAATATATAATACAAAAATATTATCGTCGTAAAAAAACTGATATTTTGAATAACTTTTCCTTTTAAATTGTTTATCTTGCTAAAAAAGTGGGGGGGAACTGCCCACCTTGCCCCCCCGCTTCCGACGCCAATGTAAACCGAGTTTCCCCCGTTTTAAATAAAACATTGAGTTTCCCCCACCCCGATAGATTCTCGATTTTACATGGTCCATCGCGAGCCGGTTTCCCTTAAAATTCACCTCATTCGCGCGGTTCGGGTCGACTTGGTAATAATTCTTATAATTATTATAAAATTTATTAATTCCTAATTTTGCAGATGACAGTTTTTTATTAATATTTAAGGTCTTATATATATGTGTGTTTTACCAGACAAAATTTTGGTTCAAAAAAAGTTTCTTGAACTTGCCACTTGCAGTGAAGAGTTTTTTTTTATTATCGGCAAAGAATTTAATAGTTTCTGCTCTCGATCGATTTGTAACACAAGTCGGGAAGAAAAAAAATAGTAAATATATCATTGCACTGGGCTGTGTTGATATTTTTGGAGCTCAAACTAGCAAGAAATTTTAGTAATCAAGAGTCTAAGCAGCATTTCTGCACTCTTGTCTAAAGGTTTTTGCATTTTGCTTTGTGCGGTATACGCACTGATCGAAGCCGAAACCGCGTCTTGTGCTAATAAAAAGCAACCCCAACCTTGTGCCTGTTATAATTAATTCTCTCACGCACTCATTTCCTTTGTGTGCGTTTAAAGCTGAGACTGCGCTTGGACGACCACCAATTGCGCTTGGTGAACAGCTCTTCAGCCGGCTGCATATAATAGCAGTGAGAGAGTATAAGTTAACGTGATAAACATTTAATTCTACAACTAATAAATAATATGCTGACACCGTGGTTTCCTACACACGCGCATAGTTAAGGTGATAAATATTTAACTCTACAAATAATGAATAATATGCTGACACCGTGGTTTCCAACACACGCGCATCCGCTGCAGTTCAACATACGTGGGACTCAACGTCAGCAACATCGTGTCCCCAAAAATAAAACAAAAACAATACCGGCGGCAGAGCAGCTTAAGGTGTAGTGTTTAAGTTATGAAAAATGTTTGTTTAGTTTAAGTTTATAATTGATACAATAAAGATCGCTTTTAAGCGAAAAATATTTTTTTAAGAAAATTTAATAAACGAAAGTTTAATTGGCGCCCAACGTGGGGCCCAGGTCGCGTTTAGCTAATAAAATCAAAGTGTAAATCGGCGTGAAGTACCCCGTCGCTTTGTCTCGTAAAAAACGCAAAAAATATATAGAAAAAAAGATTAACGGAAGCGTAAATCGGCGTGAAGTATCCCGTCGCGAAACTTTTTAAATAAAGTAGTTTCTTTTTTTCTCCTGGGTCCCAAACCAAAAAGGACATTGAGTGTTAGAGTCTATAGACATAGCACACCACGAAGCACGAAGTAAAGTACGGCAGCAGGATCCTGAGTCATCGATCGTGAGAACGAACAAAAGGGAAGCAATCCACACCGTCGTCGTGGGACAACAATGTTCCTGTTATTGTAAGCTCTAGAAATATAAGCAGTATAAATTAAGAAAAAAATCTGAAAAATTATAAAACATTTCAAAAACAATTATAAAAATTATAAAACAATTTTTTAAAGTGAACCTAACTTTTCCTACACAAAAACATAAATAATTGAACTTAAGTGAATAATTAAAAATTTTAAAATAAATTGTCTAGGATATAAAAATATTTTCTAAAAATATAAGAATAGTGGAAATAGAAAGTTTCAAATATTTTGTGAAGCGAAATAAGGCGAAATTTAATATAATTATTTAATTAAAAAAACTGAACAAAATAAATTTACAAGATTAGGGCTAAAATTTAATTTGAAATTATACTTGAGGATAATAATTTGTTTTAAAGAAATCTTTGCATTTCTATACTTTTGGTTGGTTTTAATCTCAAAACTCGACGGAGACAGACATGGCAAACCCAAACAACCTACTAAGACCACCCGTACTAAACGCTAATCAGCAAGAACAAGCAGGCTTAGGCGACTTACAAAATACAATAAGGACAATAGTATCAGAAGTAGTCCAGGCTGAAATCAGGAATTTGATTAATACCCTTCGAGGCCCGAATTCTGTAAATGTACAGCGAGTTGATCAAAATATTGATCCACAACATAGAGCGAGGTTGGATGATCTGGATCGAATTCCAGATGTAGTTCGATGCCTAAGAGAATTCTCAGGAAAGCCAGGTGAATATAGTTCCTGGAAAAAGTCCGTTAACCGGATACTACAGATTTACGAACCATTGAAAGGAACACCAAAATACTTCGGTATTTTAAGTGTTATTAGAAACAAAATTGTTGGCAATGCTGATGCAGTGCTTGAGTCATATAATACTTCGTTGAATTGGGAAAGTATTTCACAATGTTTGCTGCTTCATTATGCTGATAAGAGGGATTTAGGTACTTTGGAGTATCAACTAAATTCCCTAATTCAGGGTAATGAAACAATCCAAGAGTTTTATCAAAAGATATACTCACACCTACCACTTATTTTAAATAAAATAAGCTGCATGGAGGTGGGACACGAAGCAATGAACCTCTTAACGCAAACCTATAGGGATAAGGCCTTAGATACGTTTGTTAGAGGACTCAAGGGCGATTTACCGAGCTTACTCAGTATGCAAGAACCGGTAGACCTGCCACAAGCTCTTCATCTTTGTCTCAAACTCGAAAACCAAAATTTTAGGTCAAATTACGCACACAATAGGAATAATTTACCAAAAAAAGTCTTCAATCCTATTCCACACGTTTCAAGAAATCAGCCTTTCCGCGCCCCCAACCATTTTATCCTCATCTTGCGCACATACCTCCACCTCGACGTCCACCAAATAATTACAATCAAAACAATTATCAACAACCACGCCACAGATTTGAAAACCAAATTTATTCAGGACCACAGAGAAATTTTCAGCAATATGGACAAATAACAAACCAGCAGCAGTATAAGCCTTTTCCGCCACGTCCATTTGGACCCAAAACCTCAACCTAGACAAGAGCCAATGGATATTGACCAAAGTGTTCAAACTAAGAGAATAAACTACATGAACCGGCCAGCCAACCACGATCTACATGGTAAACGACCACCACACGATTACCCCGAAGCTAGGAAGCAACAACGAAATTTTCACATAAATGCAGACAATAACTATCCAGTTCAAGATAATCTAGACTCTATAGATGTCGATTCATACCAAGAAGAGATGCAGAGAGCTGACAATGAATATAATCAACCCCTTCAAGAGTACCTGGAAGAACAAAATATTCCAGACGGTTATAACTCTGATGTTAACACATCTAACTTTTCTGACATTCATTTTTTAGACTAAATACGTCCTCCCTTCCATATTTCGAATGCAAAAAGGAAGAGGGACAAGTTCTAAAAATATTAATAGATACAGGTTCCAGCAAAAATTATATCAAACCAAATCTTGTTGTCAATCCCATTCCCAAAAAAGAAATATTTTTGCAAATTCAATTGGAGGAGACGTCAAAATCACTCATCACACTAATACAAACCTCTTTGGAATAAAAATTCCTATAAAATTTTTCCTTTTACCTGAGTTAAAAACATTCCACGCTATACTTGGTAATGATAGCCTTAAAGAATTAGGCGTTGTAATACACACCCGACATAACTTCATGACTATAAATAATAATGTAAAAATTCATCTTAAAGAATTGCTTTCGAATCAAGTACACAATACAACCCTTAGGACAGATCATATGAGCCTTTCACAAAAAACCAAATTAGACAATATAGTAACCACTTACTCAAACCTCTTTTCTGATCCAGACGAAAAATTGACTTTTACAACAAAAATTGTTGGCGAAATACGAACTTCTTTTGAAACACCAATCTATGGAAAATTTTATTCTTGGGGAAAATAAAATTTTATTCTAGGAAAAACAAATGGTTCACTGTTTTAATTGTTTCAAAGGGCTTTAGACGACATTTTAAGATTGCACATTGGAAAAACGTGTTTTGTTAATATAGATGATATTATCATCTTTAGTAAAGATCGTCACATTAAAGACATTTAAAGTATTTTTAAAACTCTACACGAGGCTAATATGAAAATACAGTTAGACAAAAGTGAATTTTTTAGACAAGAAGTTGAATTTTTAGGCTTTATCGTGTCTCACAAAGGAGTCAAAACAAATCCAACAAAAATAAAAGCAATAGTACAATTTCCATACCCCAAAACATTAAAAGACCTTAGGTCATTTTTGGGACTCTCTGGATAGTTTCGTCGGTTTGTTAAGGATTACACCAAAGTAGCGAAACCTTTAACATCTCTCTTGAGAGGGGAGGATGGACTTGTGTCCAAGAACTTATCTCGGAAAAAAATAATTCACCTCGATAGCGCAGCGAAGGATGCCTTCGACAAACTTAAAAGAATACTCTCATCTAGAGATACAATCCTAATATATCCCGATTATACAAAAAGTTTTGAGCTCACTACCGACACCTCTAACTATGCTAAGGTGCCGCTTTAAGTCAGGAGAAAAGACCGATAACTTTCATTTCGAGAACATTGAGTTCCACGGAAGAAAATTACTCAGCCAATGAGCGAGAAATGCTCGCTATAATTTGGGCTTTAAACTCATTGCGTAATTATCTGTATGGATCAGCGAAAGTAAAAATTTATACAGACCACCAACCGTTGACATACGCGTTGAGTAGTAAAAACAATAACTCAAAAATGAAAAGATGGAAAGCCATCTTAGAAGAGTATAATTATGAGCTTCACTACACACCTGGGAAAAGCAATGTGGTTGCCGATGCTCTCTCTAGACCACCCCGCGTCGATCAAATAAACTCTCTAACATCCGCCACCCATAGTGATGAAAGTTCTGGTGAAAACCTTATAGCGGCAGTAGAATGCCCAATAAACGTTTTTAAAAACCAAATATTTTTGCTATTAGGTGAAGAACCTAGTTATCAGTTCAAAATTCCATTTCCGCGTTACCACAAGCATGTCAAAGTTCGAAATAGTTATTCTGAGGATAATCTAATTGATATATTAAAAAGGTACCTCAACCCAGATGTCATTAACGGCATTTTAACAGAAGAACGAATTATGGGAAAAATTCAAACGATCTACCCTACACATTTCAGTAATCATAGAGTCAGATACACGCAAAGCCAAGTTCAAGATTTAACAAACGAAACTGAACAAGAAGAAGAAATGTTAAAAATTCATAAAAGAATACATAGAAATAGCCGCGAAAATAAGCAACAGTTACTTGAAAAATTATATTTTCCCAAAATGAGTGTTAAAATTAGTAATGTATTAAAACAATGTAAAATATGCAAACAATATAAATACGACAGGCACCCTTATAAGATTCCGATATCATCAACACCTATTCCACAATACGCAGGTGAAATAGTACATATTGACACTTACAGTACCGAAAAGAAATTAGTACTCACAGCCATAGACAAACTTACCAAATATGCGCAAGCCCACATAATTAATTCAAAATCAATTGAAGATATCAGAGAACTACTGAGGAAAATCATTTTTGCATATGGAGTACCAAGAATAATAGTCATGGACAACGAAAAGTCCCTTAACTCAGCATCCATCTGTTTTATGCTAGAGGACCAATTAGGTATCGAAATTCACAAGACACCCCCTTACACCAGCTCTGCAAACGGTCAGGTAGAACGTTTTCATTCTACCTTATCCGAGATAATGCGCTGCCTTAAAACAGATCACATTCATACGAACTTTACAGAGTTGTTAGAACAAGCAGTATATGAGTATAACTGCACTGTGCACTCAACTACTCAGAAAAAACCAATAGAAGCTTTCTTCGGTAAGAGAGTAACCATAGACCCCGAACAGTATGAGAATGCAAGGAGAGAAAATATTGCAGCAATAGTAAAAAAACAAGAAAAAGATTTAAAAGTCCACAATGAAAAAAGGAAACCAAGCAAGACATATGAAATAGGAGAAACAATTTTTGTAAAGGTAAACAAGCGCTTAGGTACAAAGCTTTCTTCTAGATACAAGAAAGAAATAGTAAAAGAAGATAGGAAAAATACAGTCATCACAGAGACAGGAAAAACCGTTCATAAAAATCTAATCCGTAACTAACTTTTATATCCACAGGTTCTTATTTCAATCCGTTTTAAGCTATATACACATAGTCAATTACACGGATACCCAAATAGTTACCATTCTCGATGGTAATGCCAAAATTCAAGAAGAAACATTTAAATTCATCCATCTCATAGGCCTAAATCAGTACGACGAGTTTTTACAACAAACATGGACGACTATTAACCAGGATATTCCCAAGACAAATACTCTTTACCCTACACTACAACTGGAACTGCAACAAACCATTGATATACTAAGGACGATAGAACCATTTGAACCTAGCAGACAGAGACGCTCATTTAATATCTTAGGGACAGCATGGAAATACCTTGCAGGGACACCGAACCATGACGACATGGAAATAGTAACAAAATCGTTAGACGAACTGACAGATAACAATAATCAACAAATCGTAATAAATAAATCATTCAATGAACGAATAAATAAGGTCATACAGACCACAAATAAAATAATGAATAGTATAAAGAAAGATAATATTTTAATAGACGAAATAATATTTATGTTTCAAAATAAGCTAAGACTAATAAAAGAAGAATTAGTAAACATAAAATATACCATACTTTGGGCAAAAAGTAATATTATAAATTCAATGTTGTTAGATAAAATAGAACTTAAGCAAACGATTAAAAAACTAAAAGAAGAAAATATGCCTTTCGCTAATATAGATGAAGCATTAGAATATGCTCAAGTAAATGTTCTCTATAATAATATGAATTTAATTTATATCATACAAATTCCACTAAGTACGAAAGAAATTTATAGTAATATGTTAATAAAAGCAGTAAAAAGAAATGATTCTATTATAAATATGGAATATAAAGAAATTTTAAGAATAAATAATGAACTCTACCGTGTAAAACAAGAATGTAATAGGTATAATCAAATTAAAATTTGTAAAAAAACAAATTTAGAAGATTTAAGTAAGGAAAATTGTATCAATAAGTTATTACAAGGACTTAATTCAACATGCACCTTTAGCAACCACCAGCATATACCGAAAGTCGAAGAATTACATCCAGGATTACTGTTTTTAAATGGATTCAATGGTACAATGCAATCGGAGACGAATTACCATCTGAAAGGAACTTTTCTAATTAAATTCCATACAGTGTTGCCATGAAAAAAAAATTTGCAGCGTAACTTTTGCACTCTGCTCGTCGGATTTCTCATAGGATTTGTGAAACTCTGAAAACAAGAACTAAGAAATTTTCAGTCGCATTTTACAACAAAGAAGACAAATAAAATATTGTATTTTATTAGACGTATGACGTGTATTTAAGGTTTATTTTTTTAAATAAATAAAATTTTTTTTAAAAGTCAATTCTATAGTCATTATAACTATAGAAAATATATTATAATAAATTACATTTTGAAAATATTTTTGAACACACAAACAAAGAGTAAAAATTAAGTTAAAAATACATTTGAAACACAGTTTGGTTTAATGTAGATCTCTTAAATCGGTAAAAATGAAATGCATAGAGATATAACTTTAGTTTTATTAATATTTATTTGACCAAAAGTTCGCTCAACGTTAGCTGAGGAATTCGGTAATAAAAAATAAATTTTTCCATTATTGGAAATGCAGAAGTACATCGCATCTTTTTATTTTAAAGTTGCCATAAATTTTATTATACTAATTTTTTATTTTCATATATATATATATGTATATAAAAATATATGCAAAATCGAACGCCGGATCTACTTTTTCTGAAATCGTAACATTTTCAAGAATTTCGGTCAAATATCGGAACGTCGGATTCAAGTATTAAAATCGTAACATATTCGATATATCGGACCATATGGCAACGCTGATTCCATAACTGCAGCATAAAAATAAATGGACAAAGTTATTCAAATCTAGAAGCACCTACTATTGAACTACAACCGGCAATTATGCAACCATCCCCAATAGAAGGAAAAAAAGTTAAATTGCTATCATTAGAAGCCTTAGAAGAACTACATATAAGAAATACAAAGCAACTGAAAAATCTTCAAAATAATGCAACAATAAACAGGTTTACAATTGGAATATTTGCACTTGCCATGATAACATTCACCGTCCTCATGTTACGACCCCGGAAAGGATCTAAAGTTATCATTAATGAACCAAGTACATTTGAAAAAGTTATTGCTCCAGAGCCCGAATTACAGCCAGTTCCAAGAATTCACAATTTGCCATATTTTTGAACGATTGGGACAATCGCATTTAAGAAGGGAGGAGTTAACGTGATAAACATTTAATTCTACAACTAATAAATAATATGCTGACACCGTGGTTTCCAACACACGCGCATAGTTAAGGTGATAAACATTTAACTCTACAAATAATGAATAATATGCTTACACCGTGGTTTCCAACACACGCAGTGGAAAAACTTTTCTACTTAAACAATAAAACACGTGGTGAAGCAAAGGAGATTGTTCGAAAATCTCCGTTAACCAATGATGGTTTTGCGCAAGTTTGGCAAGATTTGTCTGATCGATACGAAAATAAACGTATCATGGTCAACAGCCAACTTAAGATTTTATATAATCTACACTATGTGCCAAAAGAATCTGGCACAGAACTTAAAAAGCTTCAACGAGATATCAGTGGTTGCATTTTTGCTCTAAAAATGCACAACATTGATATTAATAATTGGGATGCAATCGTTGTGTACCTTTGCTCAACAAGATTGCCAGAGGTTACGTTCTCCCTATGGGAGCAGTCCATTGTGAATAAAAACGAAATTTCAAAATGGACAGACCTCGATTCACAAGTCGGTTTCAAACTCTTGAAACCGTGTCTGATATTCGCAGCTCTACCGGCGCAATACCCAGACAAATTTCGACCTCTACCTCCTCCAACTCAAAACAAAACCAGAGCAATTCATCTGGTAAAAAGGTAAATAATTACCAAATTAAAATTACTTCGGCAAATTGTAAGCTGTGTACTTCAGAACAGCATGCACTTCGCTTTTGTCCCCAGTTTTTGAGAATGGATGTTAGTCAACGGCTATCAATGGTGAGAAAACACAAGTTTTGTCTAAATTGTTTAGCTCATTCTCATGAAGTGAAGGAGTGCAAGAGTCAATTTACGTGTGTGATGTGCAAACAACGTCATAACACGCTCTTGCATCGAGACTCAGCTCCACCCCAATCTCCTGCTACGAGCAATGACTCAAGTAGGTCGAACTCTCGATCCAACCCCCCGGACTCTAACACACAATTTCATTCCACTTTAATACAGTCCACTAGCAATGACATTCAATCATGCTTCGCTACCAATACCAAACACGTATTGCTTGGTACAGCAATGGATCGTCGTACACAACTAGAGCTCTTATCGACTCTGGCTCTGAAGGTACGTTTTTGGTGCACAACAAACTTTTTAATTTTGATTTATAATTTTTATTTTTTTAATATATTTTTTATAACTGTTTATTTGAAAATATTTTATTCAACTGAAATTTTCAAATGAAAATTTCTGATTGATACAAATATGAATATTTATACAAATGTTTTTATAATAACAAGTATTTATAACAAAGTGTAAATAAATTAACATAAGAATAATATAAATGTTAAGTTGAGGTAAGTAAGATGTAAATTAATAATCAACAATAGGTAAGTACAATGTAAGTTAAGAATCAACGAGAAGGTAAGTAAAATGTAAGTTGAAAATCAATGTAACAGAAGATAAGTATTGTAAAATGGAAGTTAGGAATTCAACTAATGTGGTGATGCAACTTAAAGTTATTGAGTCACCACATTATTCCCCCTCCTTTTTTTTAAAAAAAATCTTGGTAGTATTCGCTAACAGGTTAAAGTGTACTTTTTTAGTATCTTTATGTTTGGTTAACTGTGTCTGTGCTGTCTCAGTGTCTAGGGAGGCTGGTTTTATTCTATCGATGTTGACTGTTGTGTTAGTGTTATGTCTACGAATTGTGAAATATTTTGGTGTTCTCTCAACCACTTTGAAGGGGCCATCGTACGCTTCTTGTAGTGTTTTGCGGATCGTGTCGTTGCGTACGAAAACAAAGTTACAAGTACTGAGGGCTCGAGGTATATCCGATTGGAAGTTAGTGTTATGATGCGTAATGTTTGACTTTTTGTTTTCTACTACCTCTTTAAGTTTGGCTAAGGTGTCCGATGGATTAAAATTCTGACTGCTATGTATTACTAATTGCTGTGGTAGCCTGAGTGTTTGCCCAAATACCATCTCAGCGGGTGAAGCTTTAATGTCTTCTTTGACCGTGGACCTGAGTCCTAGAAGAATTAGTGGCAACTCTGTGTACCAATTTGTCTGATTGTTGCTTGCTATTATAGACGTCTTCAGTTGACGATGAAACCTTTCTACAATCCCGTTAGCTTGTGGATGATAAGCAGAAAAGGTAATGTGTTTGCTTCCTAGATTCTTAACGAAGTTTCTAAAAGTTGTGGACTTGAATTGAGGTCCTCGATCAGTGGTAATTTCCAAAGGAACTCCCAGATATTGTCTTTAATTGGATACGCTTCGGGCCAACGTGTTTTTCTGTCAACTAGGGTAAGCAAATATCTGTAACCTTGTGATATTGGTAAGGGACCAACTATATCGACGTGAACGTGTTCAGAACGTCCGTGTTCGCACCAAATTTTAATGTTAAGTATTGGTATGTGTACTTGTTCTAGTTTGTAAATATGTTTGTTTAGTATTTCTTGTAGTTCTGTATCTATATTTTGTTCTTTGTGTAGAGTTTTGAGATTAATCTCTGAGGTTGTGAAAGCCTCTATCTCAGCTCTTGAAAGTGCGTCTGCTACGGTGTTATCTGTACCTTTAATGTGTTTGATGTCGTTGGAAAACTGTGCGATGTATTCTAAATGTCGTATTTGTCTTGGACTTCTCTCAGTTTTTGAATGTAATGCTGAAGTTAGTGGTTTGTGATCCGTGTATATGGTAAATGTGCGTCCTTCTAAATAGTGTCTAAAGTGTTTAATTGTGAGGTAAATGGCTAGTAGTTCGCGATCGAACGTGCTGTATTTTATTTCTGTAGTAGATAATTTTTTTGAAAAGAATGCCAGTGGTTCTGTTTTTTGATTATGTTCTTGTTGTAAGACTGCGCCTATAGCGGTGTTTGATGCATCCACAGTGATAGAAAGTTTTGTTTTACTATTGAAATGTTTAAGTAGTGTTTCCTTAGCGAAACTTTCTTTTATCTCTGTGAATGCTTGTGTTGTGTTTTCTGTCCATGTTAAGTGTTTGTCCTTTGTTTTTGTTGCTGTAGTTACCATTTCGTAAATGTGTGTGAGTGTGTGTGCTAGTTTTGGAATGCATCTGTGGTAGTAGTTAATCATCCCGATGAATTTCTGCATTTGTTTGACTGTTTCTGGTTTTGGCTAGTCTTTTATGCATTGAATTCTATCGGGAGATGGTTTTATGCCTTTGTTTGAAATTGTGTAACTTAGAAAATTTATTTTGTCCACGCCGAAAATACATTTATTGGGTTTGATGTTTAGTCCGTAATTGTCTAGTTTTTCAAAAACTAAATTTAGGTGTCTAATGTGTTCTTCTTCTGTCTCACTGGCCACTAAAATGTCATCAAGGTATACGAAAACGAAGTCTAGTTCTCTCAGTACTTCGTTGATAAATCGTTGGAATGTTTGAGCTGCGTTTCGTAAACCGAATGGCATTCTTAGAAACTCAAACATTCCGAACGGTGTGGTGATTGCAGTTTTATGTATGTCTTCTGTAGCCATGGGTATTTGGTGGTATGCTCTGATTAAGTCTAATTTTGAAAATATGTGTTTATTGTGTAAGTCTATATTCAAGTCGTGTATGTGTGGTAAAGGGTAGCGGTCTGGAATTGTAATTGCGTTAAGTCTTCTATAGTCACCACAGGGTCTCCAGTCATTCACATCCTTTTTAGGTACCAAGTGTAGAGGAGACGCTGACATGGAGTCTGAAGGACGACAAATGCCTACTTTAATTAAAAACTCAAATTCTTTTTTAGCAATTTTGTATTTGTTAGTGTCAAGGCGTCTGGGTCTGGAAAAAGGTAGCTGTCCTTCTGTAGTTATATGGTGTACTGTTTTGTGTTTAACTGGTTTATTGTAGTCTGCTTCTGTAGTCAGTGATGGATAATTTTTGAGTATATTTGTGTATTTGTTTTCTAGTGAAATTAGTTTAGGTAATGATGTTTCTGTGAATGCTGTGATGGCGTTGACTGTTAATTGTGTAAGTGGATCAATGAGCTTTTTGTGTTGTAAGTCTATTAGGAGTCCGTATTTTGTTTAAAAAATCTGCTCCTATGATCGGTCGTGTGATGTCTGCTAATATGAATGTAAAAGGAAAGTCACGTCTTAGTTTTAAATTTACGTTTAGTAATTTCTTGCCAAAAGTCGCAATCGTGCTACCGTTAGCTGCTGTCTGTATTAAGTCTGAATTTTTTTGGTGGGGTCTAAATTTATTTACAGGAAGTACTGATACTTCAGCTCCGCTGTCTATTAAAAAATTTATGTGGTTGTCATTGTCATAAATAAAAAGACGGCGTGTTAGAATTGTTTGACTTCCATTATTAGCCGTCGCAATTATGGAGTCACCTAGTTTGTCGAATTGTGTTGTGTTGTGTTGTGTTGTGTTGAGTGTCGTTTTGTCTGAATGAACATGGTTGTTCACATCGTCTAGCTGCCCTACCAAATCTAAAGTGGTATCTGCATACCCAGTTGACAGGTCGTGATATGCTTCTTGAAGGGGATCTACGTTTTGGGTATCTTTGGTAATTTGTTTCTCGTGAATTATTACGATATCGATCGTTTTTTAGTTCTTGGACCTCAATTGCCAGTTTGTTGAAACTTGTTAGAATCTTTGAGGTCGTTTCGGCAAACGATTGCGTAATCATCGTGAGTTCAGTAGATTTAGGGATGCGTTGGGTATCATTGCCAACTGAAGCTACTTCTGTTTCTGACATAACTTCCCACAGTTTGTCAGCTAATCTCAATAATTCATCTAAGTCTTTGTGATTAGATCCGGTCAATGCTATATTGAGACTTTTGGGGAGCTTTCGTAGCCAAATTTTAGAGATTAATTCACTATCAACTGTGGTACCGGCCAACATGAGTAGTGCTCTATAGAATTGAGATGGTTTTTGGTCACCCATCTCGGTGCCAGACAGAATTTTGTCGAACCTCTTAGTCTCGCTCAGAGTGTGTCTATCGATTAATGTTTTTTTTAAACCTTTATATAAATTTGAAGACGGAGGTTTTTGAATAAAGTCAAGCACCGTTATGATTACCTCTTGAGGTAGAGCTGTAACTAGGTATTCGTACTTTGTTTTGTCAGTGGAAATTCCTTTTGATTGAAATTGAATTTCTGCATGGACGAACCATGCGTCTGGACAAGTTGTCCAAAATTGTGGCAATTTAACTGATGCCGCTTGAATTTCTGACTGCATTGGAGTGTCAAATGGATTGATGAAATCAGTCTGTAAATGTATAAGGGAACGATGGTCGCCTTCGCCAAAGTGAGCGAGAGGGTCAGAAGTTTGTGAAGGTATAGGTGTTTGCCTAGGAATGGGTGGTGGTGTGTGTGACAGACTCATAATTTCCTAAAATGTATGCCTATTAGTGTATTTCCTAACTTGTGTTGCCCTAGTGCAGTGGAGTGCCTACGAATATGATATAATTGGTTTCTTACGTCCCGATTGTATAATATTCGTTAAAAGAAGCTAAGTGTGTACCTCGTGAGAAACTAGAATAACAAGGCAACCTGAAAAAATTTTTATAAAATGTAACAAACAAAAGGATTTACATAAATTGTCAAAAAAAAATTTAACACAGTATACAAAAATATTTTTTTATGTAGAAAGAAAATTGTTGTTGCTGCTAATGTTGTTGTTGCTGTTAATGTTGTTGTTGTTGCTGCTGCAAATGTTGTTGTTGTTGCTTTTATTGCTGCTGTTGTTGTAGATGTTGTTGTTATTACTGCTACTGTAGTTGTTTTGTTGTTGTTGTTTAGTTTTTGTTGTTGTTGTTGTTGTTGTTGTTGTTGTGGCTTTGGCTAGTGGAAGCGACGACTGATGAGGAACTTTAAGTGGAGGTGGCGTTGACGGGTATTTTTTGATGTATAAATTTAGTTGTATAAAGCGATTCTGGTAATTTTCCTCTTGATTTCTGTATATTGAATAATATTGACGGCGTGGTTGACACTGTATCTGTGAAAACATACGGATCCTCACGAGTTCTTATTGGTGCACTTGCATTTGTTGTTGTAAGTCTGGCTGCTTGCTGACATGACATGAGAGTTGAGACTAATGCGTTCCTTGGACGTATGCGTAGGAGGCGACTTCTATGCAGCCAACTTTTTGCAAATGTTGAGCAAAAGTAGTATGATGGAAATTCGAGGACGGCAAGGTTGTTGATATATTAGGGAGAGAAGGTGCTACAGGCGTTGGCGATGGTAGCGAGGCCGGAGATGTTGGCGGACTCACTATGGTTTCCAAAAGCAGTAGCGTTTGCCAGAGCGACGGTGCTGGCAATGAAGTTTGATGCTGTTGTAACTGCGGCTGCTGTTTTTGCTATTTTGGACGCACAATGCCGATACTTGTAGTTGTTGGTTTTTGTAGTTCTCCTCCTGGCAGGATCGCCAGTATTTGGTGCACAACAAACTTTTTAATTTTGATTTATAATTTTTATTTTTTTAATATATTTTTTATAACTGTTTATTTGAAAATATTTTATTCAACTGAAATTTTTAAATGAAAATTTCTGATTGATACAAATATGAATATTTATACAAATGTTTTTATAATAACAAGTATTTATAACAAAGTGTAAATAAATTAACATAAGAATAATATAAATGTTAAGTTGAGGTAAGTAAGACGTAAATTAATAATCAACAATAGGTAAGTACAATGTAAGTTAAGAATCAACGAGAAGGTAAGTAAAATGTAAGTTGAAAATCAATGTAACAGAAGATAAGTATTGTAAAATGGAAGTTAGGAATTCAACTAATGTGGTGATGCAACTTAAAGTTATTGAGTCACCACACGTTCATATTGCAGAAGCTATTGAAGTTGCCCACAAGAGCTGTAAGCGCTCAAGTTTCAGGGCTTAACAACGCAGTTTCAGCGCAAGTCACCAAAGCTTGCGAAATAATTCTCAGCTCGCCTAGGCAATTCCAAATAGAAGCTACAGCATTTGTGCTGTCACGCTTAACTGGGAATCTGCCGTTATGCTCCATTGATCCTTCTTTGTGTAAGAGTTTGCCAGATTTACAATTGGCAGACCCACATTTCTTCAGAAGCGATCAAATCGATGTACTAATCGGTGGCGATTTGTACCCTGCTACCATTCTTGATGGCATTTGAAGAAACATTCTTGGTTCCCTTTTGGCACAAGAAACAGTGTTTGGCTGGATATTCACAGGTCCTATGCCTCGTAATTAAATATCCAGTTTTACAACGGTTTTAAGCCATTACAGTGAAGTGTCGATCGATCAACAGATCGCACGTTTTTGGGACTTGGAGGAACTGCCTAAAAAACAGTTTTTATCCCAAACTGATAAGTTTTGTGAGGAAAACTATGAGAAAACCACTAAACGCGATAACAATGGTCGATATATGGTGACCTTACAATTTAAATGTGGATTCCCGGATGATATTAATCTTGGATTTTCTCGAGGCATCGCTTTCAAGCAATGGGCTAGAAGTGAAGCTCGATTGCACAAAAATCCGGAATTTAAGACGCAGTATGACGAAGTGGTAAATGAATACCTCAAATTGGGTCATATGGAAAAAGTTTCAGTCCCAAAATTCGAAAGATCACCGTCGCATTATTATTTTCCGCATCATGCGGTTATAAAACCAGAGAGTACTACAGCAAAAGTTCGGGTAGTAATCAATGCGTCAAGTCCCACTTCAAATGGGGTCAGCTTGAATGATGTCCTCCATGCAGGCCCAGTTCTTCAAGCTGATTTAACGCTTCTGGTATTGAATTGGCGGTTTTTCAAGTACGTGTTCGATGGAGATCTCCAGCAGATGTACCGCCAGATTCTCGTGGACCCAAAACAATCTGCTTTCCAACGAATTCTGTTTCGAAGTTCCCCTGATGATATGATTCAGGATTATGAGCTTAAAACAGTTACTTTTGGCTTAAACTGTGCTCCATACTTAGCCATTAGAACCATGCTGCAATTATTACATGATGTTCAGCAGCAATACCCTCTCGCTGCCCAAATTTTGCGGCATTTTACGTATTTTGACGATGCTCTTGCAGGAGCTCACGATGTTACAAGTGCAATCACAGCTAGGAATGAGCTTATCGCTGCTTTAGACTCTGCAGGTTTCACTATGCGCAAATGGACGTCAAATGGCAGACCTACCTACAGAGCATCTTCTGCATAAAGACTTTTTAAAGTTAGAAGAAGCAAGCTGCGCCAAAGCGTTGGGAATTTGTTGGAATGCCACTTCAGATCTGTTCTATTTTTCTGCCAAGCGTCTTGAGATTAAATCGTCATACACAAAACGTGAAGTATTATTTATGATAGCCCAGCTATTCGATCCTGCAGGTTGGCTGGCACCTATAGTGGTGACAACAAAAATTCTAATGCAGCGCATCTGGTTGGATGAAATAGATTGGGATGAAAATCTCCCATTGCACAGTTTTCAATCGTGGCAAAATTTTTTGCTTGATTATGAAAACATAAATAATATTCGCATACCGCGGTTTGTTGGGTTTTCACCTGATTCCTACGTGGAGTTTCACGCCTTTTGCGATGCGTCTGAAAAAGCATACGCAGCGTCGATTTACATTCGTGTAAAGCAAAATGATTGTATTGTCAGTCATCTGCTTTATGCGAAAAGTAAAGTTGCTCCAGTCAAGACGATCTCGTTACCTCGTCTTGAGTAAAAGTCTGCAGCGAACCATCCGTTCTACTTGTACAAACAGATATAACAAGTAAAAACCTGATAATATTGGTACAAATACAACAAGGAGTAGAACAGAACATATGCTTATATGCTTTGGAATGAGCAGAGAGCTTATCATCTCTTTCTCTGGCTCTTATTATAGTGTAAGCTTTTTTCTCTTTATCTGTTCCACTAAGTGGAGTATCTGTTTGAACCCTTTTTTAAATGGATATATCCATTCAATATGGATATTCCAGATCGTTATTTTTGTATTAATGTTGTGTTTTTCTATTTCTATTCTACTAAAAGAAAGTAATGGCGAGTGTCTTTCTGTGAATGGACGTTTTTCGTATTTTTGGCAAATTTAAAACATAAAAAGTACTTAAATGCATTGTACTTATATAAACTGTTTCTTTTTTTGTTGTTTATTTCGCTCTTTATTCTTTATGCTTGCTACGTCACATACTCCAGATGTTCCAAATTAAGATATCAGTATTATCGATATATCTGTTTGTTCTATATGTGCTCAAACTAGTATTTTTGATACTTGGTAATTTCACTCTCTCATACCTATTCCATCGTTATCTAAAAGAGAAATATTCCATGCATACTCAATGATTAGAGAGCGAAACAGATACAAGTATATATAAGAAAAAATAACAACACACAACTGGTGTACTTGGATCGTTCTTTGCAGAGCTTTAGTCTTGAGTTATGTGGTGCAGCGCTTCTCGCAGATATGGTGGATTCTTTATTATCGCACCTTGAAATAGAAAGGCATCGCTTGTATTGTTGGACTGATTCTACCATAGTGCTTGCCTGACTTTGTAAGCCCCCATGTTCGTGGACAACCTTCGTAGCCAATAGAGTTTCAAAAGTGGCAGAGAAGGTAGGAATTCACAATTGGTTTCATGTAGATACACATGAAAACCCTGCAGACTTAGCAACGCGTGGAGTTACGCCACAAGAGCTAGTTGACAACGCTCTTTGGTGGCATGGACCTTCTTGGCTCACAATCGAACGGTCAGCATGGCCAAGCATTGCTACATTTCTGCTTTATTTATAGAAGTCCGAATCTAGGAAGGGAGCCCACTTTTAACAAACTGGACTCTCTCTCTGATTCGATTACGCATATTTTGGGGTTGTTTCCTGACAGTGAGATCGTTGTAGCAGGCGATTTCAATGTCCACAACCCGGCTTGGTTACGTCACTCGGGCCCATTGACACCTGTTGGACAATATGTTGAGCTATTTGCTGAATCGAACCAACTGATTCAACTAGTGAAGGAACCCACTTTTTTCCCCCAAAGTGATTTGCAAAGCCATAATATCCTTGACCTTTTTCTGACTTCACATCATGAAAAATATGATGTGAGCGTCAACGCACCTCTTGGTAACTCGGACCATTGTACCATATCCGCTGTTTTTCCATATTCTAACCCCTGCACCTCTACGCCTAAAGCCCCGAAGAGGACTGCATGGTTTTATGGAAAGGCAAATTGGACTGCGTTAAATAATTTTTATCGCAGCTTCAATTGGAAATTATGTTTCGCTGATAGAAATGTGAATGCCGCGGCTGTCATGGTACAAGAAATTATTCTATTGGGTATGCGGTCTTTCATCCCCAATAAGATGAGAAGCATTAAACCAAAAGACCACTCATGGTTTAATGAGACTTGCAGGATTGCAGTCAGGTCCAAAGAGGAAGCTTTTCAGAATTGGCGTTCTAACAAGAATACTGATACTAAAAGACTTCGCATCGAGGCAAGGAATCGCTGTAATGCAATTTTAAAACGCGAAAAGTTTCTGCACGAAGCTCGCATTCGAGAACAGGTTCTTCTCTGCCCCAAAGGGAGCAAAAATTTTTGGTCATTTGTTAAAAGAGTTAAGAACCAGACATCGTCATCGATTCCAGCTCTTTTAAAAGATGACCAAATCTTCACTGACTCGGCTGATAAAGCGAACCTATTGGCTAGATTGTTTGCACAAAATTCCACTCTCTCGGATAGCAATCAGCCACTGCCCTTTGTTGAGTGTGGATCTTCTGCAATGCAGGAGATATACTTTCGAACGAGAGCAGTTAAAAGGGTCCTTACAAATCTCAACGTTAACAAAGCCTCTGGTCCTGATGGCATACCGCCAATTGTGCTTAAAATGTGTGCTTCTTCGCTGGCTCGGCCTTTGCGCAACCTTTTCAACATCTCCTACAGAACAGGAATATTTCCATCTTGTTGGAAGGTGGCAAATGTCCAGCCGGTACCTAAAAAGGGTGATGCCACGAACCCTGCAAACTACCGACCCATTGCGATATGCTCTACGCTTTCCAAAGTTATGGAGAGCGTAATAAACTTCAACGTTATGAACTATCTGGAGCACAACCAACTGCTCAGTGACCGTCAATATGGTTTCCGTAGGGCTCGCTCTACTGGTGATCTTATGGCGTTCTTAACCGAAGAATGGAATAAATGCGTTCACTTTTTCGGCGAGAGCAGGGTTGTTGCTCTGGATATTTCAAAAGCGTTCGACCGAGTGTGGCATAAAGCGCTCGTGTCAAAACTTGCTGCATATGGTTTTGGTGGTAATTTTGCTCGATGGATCACGTGTTTTCTCAAGGACAGAACGATTCGAGTCGTAGTTGACGGTATTTCGTCCGAGAAGCACGCCATCAACGCAGGAGTACCGCAGGGTTCAGTTCTATCGCCAACCTTGTTTCTGGTTTTTATCAACGACCTTCTGTCGTTGACGCATAACCCAATTCATTCGTTTGCGGACGACAGCAGCATTTGTCATTCATATTCATTCAAAAAACGCCCAAGCTCTATGGAGATTGCGAGAAAAAGGCAAACTATGAATGACACACTCCTTAATGATCTACAAAAAATCTCCGAGTGGGGTCTTGCTAATAGAGTAGAGTTCAATGCAAGCAAGACCCAGTGTTGTCTGTTAACCCACAAGCGGATGGATTGCCCCTTAGCTCCCCTCAATATGAATGGTGTGGATCTTGTGGAATCAGCCGCTCTTGACGTTCTGGGCATATCGATCCAATGTGATCTTCGTTGGAATGATCATATTTTCGATGTGTCGAAAGAAGCGGGCAAGTGCCTAGGTTTTCTAAAACGGTGCAAAAAATATTTCACTTCAGCTGATCTTCGCATGATCTACACCTCATATATCAGGCCGAAAATGGAGTACAATTCGCACATTTGGGCAGGGGCTTCAAGATCTTATTTGGAGCTTCTGGACCGAATTCAACGTCGTGCGATATATTTGATAGGAGATGAAAGTATTTCATCCTCTCTCAACTCTCTGGAGCATCGACGTAATGTAGGTTGCCTAAGCCTTCTGTATAGGTATTACCATGGGAAGTGTTCAAGGGAGATACATGGCCTGACGCCACCAGCTCGTGTGTTTCCCAGGTCCACTCGGGCAGCTGTCCAAGCCCACCCCTTAACCATTGCATCGATGCCTAATAGAACCTCGCATTACCGCGATAATTCGTTCTTTAGTCGCGCGGTTAAGTTGTGGAATAGTCTCCCTGCGAGCGTGTTTCCCGGCAGTTTTGAGCTGTGCAAATTCAAAACAAATCTTCACCGACACTACTCCATCTATCCACCCTCCAACTAACTATCACCCATCTTCCGAATCAACACAATGCTTAAGCATTTATAGGGGGCATCCTCTGAGCGTTGGTTCAGTCTAAAAAAAAAAAAAAAAAAAAAGCATGGCTCCAACCCCAGCTCTAGAAACTTCGCTTGAGCGCAAAGCTGTAAAAGAACACTTTTCATATTTTTCGAAATATGAAGACATTTTGGAGCGCTTTTCTTCGCTATCGCGCGGACTGAGAGTACTAGCTTACGTGTTTCGCTTTCTGCATCGCACCCATCTTAAACGTAGTGCATCCTTTTCAAAAAAATCAGCATGTCTTGAAACGGCTGAAATTAAATTCGTGAAAACACGATTGGCAGTTCTATGTCAAAAAATAGCTTTTCCCAACGAATATCACTGTTTGGAAACTAACCAAATAATTGGAGCCAAGAGTCCCATTCTTGCTTTAAATCCCTTTCTAAACAACGACAATTTAATGCGTGTTGGTGGACGTCTCGCTTGGTCACCAATATTATCATATGATGAAAGGTACCCAATTATATTACCATATATCTGCCACTTTCCACGCCTTTTAATCCGTTTCGTCCATGAGATTTCGCTTCATGGAGGGAATCAATTAGTGCTTCGACTTATTCGAATTCGAGTTCCCCCTATTCCGAGTAACAATCTTGACGCGATGTAGGGGCTTAAGTTGCAATGACACAATACTGCCGGTTGGAGTAGTTCCTCCCTGTAGGGCATAACCCTACAGCTCAGCAGAGCCTGCATCTTTTGTGAAGCGACAACTAAAAGTTACTCCCCCCTAATCCAGGGTGTCATGCGCACCGTGCCCATTGGATGGTTTGCAGTCAGGGGGTATACCGACTGTATTGGAACGGAGCCTTCATGATAACAGGCCGCCTCATGAAGTAACTGTGGCCTTACCATGGTATGCGGGCTCTGGCATGGTTGACCACCCTTTCCCAGCCATAAAACATAGACTGCGACGCTTTTGTCCTCGGGCACGAGCTACCGGTCGAACCCTAAATATGAGTACAAACAAAAAAACAAAACACAACAAACAGGAAGACTTGCGGGGAGTCACCGCAAGCAGAGCAGCAGACCTCATGGAACAGAGATTCCAAGAGGAAGGTCAACGGCAAGGCACCAAACCTAGGAGAAATCCTCCTCTTGTGCCAGCCAGAACACAAGTCAATAGGACTGTACGCAGCAATGATCAGGTGGAGCATAGAATCCATAATTATCACAGACACTGCAGCACACAGATGAGGAGGCACCCATATGGCAAAGATCGAGTGGAGCATACCATCCACAGCGGTCAAAGGCCTAGTACCAGCCACCAAAGAAAAACTGCGAGCCCCAGGAGATCACATCCTGTCAAAATTTCCCCGGACGAGCACCGGGATGATACGACGTCGGCTCCAAAAAGTATCCCAATCACGGAAACTGCGTCAACATCCAAGGATGCGGCACAGAAAAGGGAATCAGAAGAAGGGCAAAAACACAAGCCCTTCCACAGTAGACGTCGCCGTGTCCACCTCCCTCAGCGCGGGGAGCCAGGAGGGCTAGACGACCCACTAAGAGTCGGCCTTAGTGGAGCAGGCGTAAGATGGTATCTGCGCTATCTGGAACAGGGCGTGGCACCCGAAGTAGCTCATGAAAGAGCGGTAGAGCATCGGGGTAAAGCTGGCGAAGCACCGGTACCAGAGGCAACGAAGAGGAGCTGCAGCGAGATAACGCCTCCTCAACGTCCAGAGAGCAAGAAGGCCAGAATAGCTCCTGGAAGCAACAGTAGGTCAGTGCCAGGGGCTAAGGTACCCGAGCCAGAACCGCAGAAAAATAGGAAAAGCTATGCAAGCATAACTAAGGGCATCCAAATAGCGGTTCTGCCCAAAGAATACCCCCGGCAAATGCTAAGTCCGGATGAGCTCTCGGAGCTAGAAGAAGCCATACTGAGCGAAGTAGTGAAGGGCTGGTCCACCAAGCTACAGTTTGAGGGAATTCACTTTCGTCCGGGCATGTTACTGGTCGACTGTTCGAATCCCTCAACAGCAGAAGGGCTGCGAGCAGCAGCACCAAAGCTCGAGCAATGGAAAGAGCTAGAACTTATGGCTTGCCTAGGGGAGGAGGTCCCAAAAGGGCATACTGTTAGAATATTCTTCCCAAGAAGTTCAAGCACGGATATCAATAGATCGATGGGACTAATTGCCGCCCAGAACGATGGTCTCAATACAAAGTATTGGAAGATACTGAGCTCCAAGGATGAGGGAAGTGGGCATATGCTCACGTTCTCAATAGATAGGGAGTCACTTGAGACTATCAAGTCAAGGGGCTCCACTATCAGCTTCCGCTTTGGAACCATTCCGGTGTTGGGCAAAAAATCGCCACCAACGACCAAACCGGTCAAAGCAGCAACATCCACAGCTGCAGCGCCCACAGCTGTAACGTCAACAGTGGTAACGTCCACAGAAGCCACATCTGCGACTCACAATGAAGGAAAAGACGCAACGCCACCAATACAACTAACTGGTGAAGTTGTTACGGAGAAGTTCGCCTCCGTCTCGGTCATCACCGCAACACCTTCAATCGGAGATCAGGCAGAGGGCATGAACCTCGCCGCTCTCTCGATTGACGGTTGTAAAAGCGAAACTTCAACTGAGGTAGTAGCAACGCTGCCTGAAGAAGATCGGGGCAGCAGCCCAGTGCTATGACGATCGGCACAGTAACCAGCACGAAATTTGCCCAGGTAAACCTCCACCATGCAAAAGCTGCTTCGGCAGTTATTGCTCGGAGGCTTACCACAGAACAACTGGGCTTCGTGCTGATCCAAGAACCCTGGTGCTACAGGGGAAAAGTCAGTGGCCTCTACTGCAAAGAGGGTCAGGTAACTTGGGACCAGAGAACAATCAATCCCAGAGCATGTATTCTAATGCAGAAAAATATTAATTATATTTGTCTTTCAGAATTTATGACGCGGGACCTCATAAAGCACCTCAGAAGCACCGCGCCATAGTGATCGCATCCGCTTACTTTCCTGGGGACGATCTCAACATTCCCCCAGCGGAGATAAAAATACTCGTGGAGCATTGCAGGAAAGAGCACCTTCCACTAATCATCGGCTGTGACACCAACGCGCACCACACAATTTGGGGAAGCACCGACGTCAACACCAGAGGTGAGTACCTTTTAGAATTTCTTTTAAGTAGTAATCTAGACTTTTTCAATGTGGGGGTAACACCTACCTTTGTAACTAGGGCTAGAGAAGAGGTCTTAGATCTCACCATAGGAAGCCCAGATGTGGGGGATATGATTAGGGAATGGAGGGTATCAATGGAACCTTCAATGTCTGACCATAGAATAATAGAGTTTAGATTTGGGGCGAAATGTCAAGAGACAGAACCCAAAAGAAACCCAAGAAATACCAGTTGGGACACATACACCAACAACCTGAAAGAAAACCTACAGAACGTAAAAGCTAGGAGTAGAATTAGTAACATCCTAGAACTTGAATGCTATGTAGAGCAAGTAAACAATGCAGTATATAATGCCTACGAATCTAGCTGTCCAGCAGGGCACAAGGCAAGAACAAAACATACTCCTTGGTGGAGCGCTGAGCTGACCAGACTCCGGAAGAAGGTGTGATGCAGCTTTAATGCCGCAAAGCGCAACGGAGAATGGCACAACTACACGGCGACTCTGACGGAGTATAATAAAGAAATCAGGAAAGCTAAAAGACAGAGCTTTAGAACCTTCTGTGAAGACATTTCTTCCACGCCAGCAGCAGCCAGGATACACAAAGCAATGGCTAAAGGCAGAGTGGAGACAAGAATGTCACTTCTATTGCCAGACGGAAGCTATACGCTTAGAGAAGAGCAACGAGCCAGTCACCTTCTAGAAACTCATTTCCCGGGCAGTACACCGGTAACTGAGTATGAGACATCAGACAGGCAGATTACTCCAAATCAAGAAGAATGGAAGTAGGTACGATATGCCGGTTCTGGCGCACAGGAGCCAGGAGCTCACCATCAGCGCCATATGCGGTGGAATGGGGAACTATTACAATAGGTAAGCGGTTTGTGTCTATAGTATAGGAAAAATGTTAGGTTTGTGTTTATAATATCATGTGTTAGTGTGTTTTGTATAGAAGAATGAGAGAATTTTAATGTGGTTTGTGTCTATAGTATAGGAAAAAATGTTAGGTCTGTGTCTATAATATATTCATCTAGTGAATATCATGTTGTTAGTGTGTTTTGTATAGAAGAATGAGAGAATTTTCAATGTGGTTTGTGTCAATAGTACAGAAAAAACAAAATAGGTGTGTGACTATAGTATATTCATCTAGTAAATATCATGTGTTTGTGTATAGAGTATAGAAGAGTGAAAGCATTTTTAACGTGAGGTTTATGTCTAAAAAAGATTCATCTAGTAAATATCATATGTATCCACAGAAAAAAAAAACTCATATGTTTCAATTAATCTAAAGTATAGAAACAAAAATTATCATATGTTTATATGTATAGTAGTCTACAACAGATCAATGTAATGAATTGAGGTATTAAACTGCTGTTGTTGTTGTTGTTGTTGTTGTTGTTGTTGTTGTTGTTGTTGTTGTTGTTGTTTATATACCTTACTTCAAGCTTTTTTGATAATAAGCTTCAATAGGGTTAATCTTTTTTGATAGTAAACTATTGTTTTTTTAATGTAAATTAAATTTACATATAATTGAAATAAAACCCATTAAAACATTGAGTAATGTATGTCTAGACGCCTAGCTTTTTTTGATAATAAGCTTCAATAGAGATTATCATGTGTTTGTGTGTGTATTATAGTTTACAACAGGCTTATCTAACGAATTGAGGTTAGTATGTTGCTGTTGTTGTTATTGTTGTTGTTTATATACCTTACTTCGAGCTTTTTTGATAATAAGCTTCAATAGGGTTAATCTTTTTTGATAGTAAACTATTGTTTTTTAATGTAAATTAAATTTACATATAATTGAAATAAAACCCATTAAAACATTGAGTAATGTATGTCTAGACGCCTAGCTTTTTTTGATAATAAGCTTCAATAGAGATTATCATGTGTTTGTGTGTGTATTATAGTTTACAACAGGCTTATCTAACGAATTGAGGTTAGTATGTTGCTGTTGTTGTTATTGTTGTTGTTTATATACCTTACTTCGAGCTTTTTTGATAATAAGCTTCAATAGGGTTAATCTTTTTTGATAGTAAACTATTGTTTTTTAATGTAAATTAAATTTACATATAATTGAAATAAAACCCATTAAAACATTGAGTAATGTATGTCTAGACGCCTAGCTTTTTTTGATAATAAGCTTCAATAGAGATTATCATGTGTTTGTGTGTGTATTATAGTTTACAACAGGCTTATCTAACGAATTGAGGTTAGTATGTTGCTGCTGTTGTTGTTGTTGTTGTTTATATACCTTACTTCAAGCTTTTTTGATAATAAGCTTCAATAGGGTTAATCTTTTTTGATAGTAAACTATTGTTTTTTTAATGTAAATTAAATTTACATATAATTGAAATAAAACCCATTAAAACATTGAGTAATGTATGTCTAGACGCCTAGCTTTTTTTGATAATAAGCTTCAATAGAGATTATCATGTGTTTGTGTGTATTATAGTTTACAACAGGCTTATCTAACGAATTGAGGTTAGTATGTTGCTGTTGTTGTTATTGTTGTTGTTTATATACCTTACTTCGAGCTTTTTTGATAATAAGCTTCAATAGGGTTAATCTTTTTTGATAGTAAACTATTGTTTTTTAATGTAAATTAAATTTACATATAATTGAAATAAAACCCATTAAAACATTGAGTAATGTATGTCTAGACGCCTAGCTTTTTTTGATAATAAGCTTCAATAGAGATTATCATGTGTTTGTGTGTGTATTATAGTTTACAACAGGCTAATCTAACGAATTGAGGTTAGTATATGTTGTTGTTGTTGTTGTTGTTGTTATTGTTTCTGTAAATTGAAATTGATATGCAAGCTTTGCATAGAGCTTTAGAGTGAGAGAGAGAGAGAGAGAGAGAGAGAGAGAGAGAGAGAGAGAGAGAGAGAGACAGATGTATCTATGAATGTATAGTACCAGTCTGAAAAACTTCAATATAAGGCGAACCAAAAATATATTAGCTTTAGTTCGTAAAAGATCATTTCATTGAAAGATTATACAACTAAAATAAAGGAAAACAAGGACACTTTATTAAACATTAAAATAAATAAAAATAAAAAAGAAATATCAATAAAAATGGTATCCTTTACTTGTAACGAATGCGGATTAAGTTTAAAAAAAAAGAGTAATCTAAACAGACATATACGAGTAAAACACCAAAACCAACAATCGCAACATTTTCAATGCGATGTATGTAAGAAGTTATTTTCACGGAAGGATAATTTAAATCAGCATAAAGGAAAACTACATGCAGTATCTTCTTCTTCCTTGACTGCAGCGTCAACATCAGCAGCAGCAGCAGGAAACACAACAAGCATTCAAAGTATCCAGGCGATTTTACCAAATTCAGTCCCCCATCTTTATTGCAATACTTGTAAGAAAGAGATATTGACGAAGAATTGGGCATATCACATCAGAACAAATGAGCATAAAAAAAATAGTGGTGAAATAGTTAATGAGAATTTAACTAGAATCTCATCGGTATTTAATGAACGTATAGAGTCATTTATACACAAAAATAATAATGAGAATTTATTGATTCCCGAAGAGTTTTTAGCAAACTCCAAAAATATAGTTATAGAAACTCTGCAAGAAATGTTGCAGAAGCACATCAATATTAAATTTAATATGGAATTGTTCTGTGAATACGTTAAAATGAGTGAAAATGAGATGTCAATTGACATTAAATCAAATTAAAGAGTCGACAGACTTAAATAACATTTTTGGTGAAATATGTGATAATTTAGTGTCAAAAATGTCAGAGTTTCAAGAACGTGACAGCGGTTGGACTCTCATTAGAATATTACATTTAGAAATTAATATTAACCAGTACAAACCAATAAAAGGATCGCAATATATCCCATTACCAAAATTTGTCTATAATAAAAAGGCTTGTATCAATGTACAAAATTCAGATGAATATTGCTTCAAATGGGCAGTAATATCAGCACTGGCTCCAGTTAATAAAAGCTCTGATAGATGTTCCAGCTATAATGTGGAGGATATTACAGCCTCCATAATACACTTGGGCAATGATTTAACAATCAACTTTGAAAGTCTTGTTTTTCCGCTACCAGTAAAAGACATTAAAATATTCGAAGAAAATAATCCTAGATTAAGCATTAATGTCTTCGGGTTCGATGATGAGATGAAAAGTATTGTCGGACCCTACTACTTTACAAAGGAGGAGAAGAGAACACACCTCAATTTGCTTTTACTTCAGGAAGGAGACAAATCTCATTATATATGGATCAAAAATATTTCAAGGTAAAAAAATTATATTCATTCATATATTTATTTTTCTTTATTATATATATATATATATATATATCAACAGAATTTTTAACAAATTTTTCTTTTTATTTACAGACTTTTATGTAGCCAAGTTACAGGACATGCTCATAGAATGTTTCTATGTAATTGCTGCCTGCAGTACTTCAGTTCAGAGTACAAATTACAGAGTCATCGACTAGAGTGTAGTCGAATAGTTACAAAGGTTCCTAATATTGAAAATAGTAAACTAAATTTTAAAAACTTTAAACATAAGCTAGATGTACCGTTCGTAGTATATGCGGATTTTGAATGTTTTCTAACACCAGAAAACATTCAAAATTCTGACTCTATAAAAACTGTACAGAGTCATAATCCCTGCGCATATAGCTACTATATTAAATGTAGTTTTAATAATTCCTTAGATAAGTTTAGAGTATATACTGGTGAAGATGCACCTAAACATTTTTTTATAAATTTAGTTAGCGATGCTAAGAGCATTTATAATGAATATTTATGTAAAGTTATTCCAATGAATTTCCTCACTCCAGAAGAATTATATATTCAAAATAATAGTACCATGTGTCATATATGTGAAAAACCTTTAAATGATGTTGATGGTGATAATGATGATGATAACTATAGAGTAGTAGCAGATCATTGTCATTTAACTGGTAAATATCGAGGTCCAGCACACAATATATGTAATTTAAATTATCAAAATGTAAACTTTATTCCAATTTTTTTCATAATCTTTCTCTATATGATTGCCACTTGTTTATTAAAGAACTCTCATCGATTCCCGGTAGAATAAATGTAGTACCAATAAATAAGGAAATTTATGTTTCAGTTTCCAAGTATATACATTTCGAAAATGATGGTGGAAGTCTTGAATTGAGATTTTTAGATTCATTTAGATTTATGGCTTCTAGTCTTTCAAGCTTAGCCAATAATTTATCTCATTCAGATTTCTATGTTTTACGTTCAGAGTTTCCGGTTGATGAGGAATTTAATCTCTTGAGGCAAAAGGGTGTATTCGCCTATGACTATTTTGATTCAATGAATCGCCTTCAAGAGGAATGTTTACCTCCAAGAGAAAAATTCTTTAATAAACTAACTAACGAAGAGTGTAGTGTTGATGATTATCAACATGCTCAAAAGGTATGGTCAACTTTTAGTTGTTCAACACTACACGAGTACTTAGAGCTTTATCTCAAAACGGATGTATTACTTTTAACAGATGTCTTTGAAAATTTCAGAAAAGTCTGTAATCTATTTACAATTTAGATCCTTGTCAGTACTATACAGCTCCCGGACTATCTTGGGGAGCTATGCTAAAGTATACGAAAATAGAATTAGAGTTATTAACAGACATTGATATGATTAAATTCATTCAAAAAGGTATAAGAGGAGGCATTGTTCAATGTTCAAAACGACATGTCAAAGCAAATAATAAATACATGAGTGATTTCGATAGTGGAAAACCATCGAACTACCTCATGTATTTAGATGCTAATAATTTGTATGGTTGGGCAATGTCTCAGTATTTACCTGAAGGAAAATTTGAATGGGTTGATGATGATGTGTCAACTTTCTCGTTAAATGAACATTCTTATGATTCTAACGAAGGATATATATTGGAAGTCGATTTAGAGACTCCTACGGAAGTTCACAATTTACATAATGATTTACCGTTTTGTTCAATGAATAAAAAAAGTCCTAAAGGTGAACATCAAAAGCTTATTGTTGATTTATATAATAAATCAAATTACATCATACATTATATAAATTTACAACAATGCTTACAAAATGGACTCAAGTTGAAAAAGATCCATAGAATTCTAAAATTTAAGCAATCTCCATGGTTAAAGAAATACATTGATTTAAATACTATGCATAGAACTCAAGCTAGAAACGATTTTGAAAAGAATTTTTTTAAATTGTTAAATAATGCAGTGTATGGAAAAACCATGGAGAATGTGGATAAAAGAAAAGACGTGAAAATTGTTTGTGAGTGGGAAAGTAGCGGTAGAAGATTAGGAGCAAGAAGTTTAATTGCTAAACCGAATTTCCATAGCTCTACAAGGTTCACTGAAAATATGGCAGCAATTCAACTAAATAGAATACATACCCTATATGATAAACCAATTTATATAGGCTTTGTAGTTCTTGAATTGTCAAAGTGGAAAATGTATGATTTTCATTATGATTACATGATTCCAAAATTTGATAAAAACTTGAGTTTATGCTATATGGATACGGATTCATTTATTTATTCAATTAAAACTGATGACTTTTATAATGAGATTAAAGCAGACATCAACTTAAAATTTGATACATCTGATTATAAAGTTGACAATCCCTATAACATAGAAAGAAAAAATAAAAAAGTTTTAGGATTTATGAAGGACGAAAATAGTGGAAAAATAATGAGGGAATTCATTGGATTAAGATCCAAAATGTATTCGATAAGTGTTGTAGGTGATAACGAAATTAAAAAAGCTAAGGGTGTTAAAAAATCAGCATTGATGTCTCTTAGCATAAGCGATTATAAAAAGTGTTTATATGATAAGAAAATTTATTATGATAAGATGTATACTATTAGATCTAAAATACATAAGTTATATACTCAAGAAATATATAAGATTGTGTTAAGCTATTTAGATGATAAGCGATTTATATTAGAAAATGGAGTAGACACCCTTGCATGGGGTCACTATAAAATTAATTAATTAATTAAAACTATTAACAAAATAAATCATCATATATTAAAATATTAAATAATAAAAAAACAAAATTTAAAAAAATAATTTTTGTCTTCTTTATTTTTAAATATATATATGTATATATATATATATATATATATTTAATATATATATATATATAGGAAGGAAACATAGAATACTTATGAATAATAATAATAACATTTTTAAATTATTCTTTAATTATTATTATTCTAATTTCACTTTACAACAGGTTAATCTAATGAATAAAGGTAATAAAATGTTGCTGTTGTTGTTGTTGTAGATATAGATATCAATTCCTTCGAGAACATTCTTAAACTTTCTAAAAGCTTAGATTTTTTGATAATAAACTTCATATAGGGATTATCATATGTTTGTATGTATAGTAGTTTACAACAGGTTAATCTAATAAACTGCTGTTGCTGCTGTTGTTTGTATACCTTACTTCGAGAACATTCTAGAACATTCTAGAAGCTTAGCTTTTTTGATAATAAGCTTCAATAGGGATTATCATGTGTTTGTGTGTATTATAGCTTACAACAGACTAATCTAACGAATTTAGGTAAGTATGTGTTGTTGTTGCTGTTGTAGATATCAATTTCTTTGAGAACATTCTAGAACATTCTAGAAGCTTAGCTTTTTGATAATAAGCTTCAATAGGGATTATCATGTGTTTGTGTGTATTTTAGTTTACAACAGGCTAATCTAACGAATTTAGGTAAGTATGTGTTGTTGTTGTTGTTATTACTTAAAATTGATATGCAATCTATGCATTCAAGTTATACATGTCAATGAAAAAAAAATACATTAAAAACTTTGATTTATGATATGTTTCTAGAACATTCTAGAAGCTTAGCTTTTTTTGATAATAAGATTCAATATGGTTAATCTTTTTGATAATAAACTATTGTTTTAATGTAAATTAAATTTACATATTAATGAAATAAAACCTATTAAAACATTGAGTTATGTATGGCTAGACGCCTAGCTTTTTTTTGATAATAAGCTTCAATAGGGATTATCATGTGTTTGTGTGTATTATAGTTTACAACAGGCTAATCTAACGAATTTAGGTCAGTATGTGTTGTTGTTGTTGTTATTACTTAAAATTGATATGCAAGCTATGCATTCAAGTTATACATGTCAATGAAAAGCTATTAAAACTTTGATTTATGATATGTGTGCTTAGAAAGTTTAGAACCCTACAAGAATTTTCATAGGAAACACAAAAATTTAACCTTTAACCTTTTTGGCGATAAACTGTTGTTGTTGTTATTGTTGCTGTAAATTGAAATTGATATGCAAGCTCTGCATAGAGCTTTAGAGTGTGTGTGTGTGTGAGAGAGAGAGAGAGAGAGAGAGAGAGAGAGAGAGAGATGTATCTATGAATGTATAGTACCAGTTTGAAAAACTTTAATAAACTATTGTTTTTAATGTAAATTAAATTTACATATAAATGATATAAAAAACCCATTAAAACATTGAGTTATGTATATCTAGAATCCTAGCTGCCAGATGGGCTATGACATATGTTTTAGAAGCTTCAAGAATGTTCTAGAATGTTCTAGAAGCTTCTAGAATGTTCTAGAATGTTCTAGAAGCTTCTAGAATGTTCTAGAATGTTCTAGAAGCTTCTAGAATGTTCTAGAAGCAATTGAAATTGGAGATAAGCATGCAAGTTAGATGGACGGACGGACGGACGGATAGCAAGATGGGCTATGACATATGTTTTAGAAGCTTCTAGAATGTTCTAGAAGCAATTGAAATTGAAGATAAGCATGCAAGTTAGACGGACGGAGGGACAGCTAGGGGGGGTATGATTGGTCAAACTAGCTGAAGTGGGAGATAAGCAAAGCATATACGACGTATGGGCAGACAGTCAGATAGTCAGACGGATGGACGGACGGAGGGATAGCTATACTACAGGCTAATCTAACGAATTTAGGTAAGTATGTTGCTGCTGTTGTTGTTGTTGTTGTTGTTGTTGTTGTTGTTTGTATACCTTACTTCGAGAACATTCTAGAACATTCTAGAAGCTTAGCTTTTTGATAATAAGCTTCAATAGGGTTAATCTTTTTGATAATAAACTATTGTTTTTTTAATTTAAATTAAATTTACATATAAATGAAATAAAAAAAACCCATTAAAACATTGAGTAATGTATGTCTAGACGCCTAGCTTTTTTTGATAATAAGCTTCAATAGAGATTATCATGTGTTTGTGTGTGTGTGTGTGTGTATTATAGTTTACAACAGGCTAATCTAACGAATTGAGGTTAGTATGTTGCTGTTGTTGCTGTTGTTGTTGCTGTTGTTGTTGTTGTTGTTGTTGTTGTTGTTGTTGTTGTTGTTGTTGTTGTAGTAGATATCAATTCCTTCGAGAACATTCTAGAACATTCTAGAAGCTTAGCTTTTTGCTAATAAGCTTCAATAGGGTTAATCTTTTTGATAGTAAACTATTGTTTTTTAATGTAAATTAAATTTACATATAAATGAAATAAAACCCATTAAAACATTGAGTAATGTATTTCGGCTAGTTTCGGTTATTCGGCCATATTGAGGCCATATTGAGGCTTTACATTAAAAACAATAGTTTATTAAAGTTTTTCAAACTGGTACTATACATTCATAGATACATCTCTCTCTCTCTCTCTCTCTCTCTCTCTCTCTCTCACACACACACACACTCTAAAGCTCTATGCAGAGCTTGCATATCAATTTCAATTTACAGCAACAATAACAACAACAACAGTTTATCGCCAAAAAGGTTAAAGGTTAAATTTTTGTGTTTCCTATGAAAATTCTTGTAGGGTTCTAAACTTTCTAAGCACACATATCATAAATCAAAGTTTTAATAGCTTTTCATTGACATGTATAACTTGAATGCATAGCTTGCATATCAATTTTAAGTAATAACAACAACAACAACACATACTGACCTAAATTCGTTAGATTAGCCTGTTGTAAACTATAATACACACAAACACATGATAATCCCTATTGAAGCTTATTATCAAAAAAAAGCTAGGCGTCTAGCCATACATAACTCAATGTTTTAATAGGTTTTATTTCATTAATATGTAAATTTAATTTACATTAAAACAATAGTTTATTATCAAAAAGATTAACCATATTGAAGCTTATTATCAAAAAAAGCTAAGCTTCTAGAATGTTCTAGAAACATATCATAAATCAAAGTTTTTAATGTATTTTTTTTTCATTGACATGTATAACTTGAATGCATAGATTGCATATCAATTTTAAGTAATAACAACAACAACAACACATACTTACCTAAATTCGTTAGATTAGCCTGTTGTAAACTAAAATACACACAAACACATGATAATCCCTATTGAAGCTTATTATCAAAAAGCTAAGCTTCTAGAATGTTCTAGAATGTTCTCAAAGAAATTGATATCTACAACAGCAACAACAACACATACTTACCTAAATTCGTTAGATTAGTCTGTTGTAAGCTATAATACACACAAACACATGATAATCCCTATTGAAGCTTATTATCAAAAAAGCTAAGCTTCTAGAATGTTCTAGAATGTTCTCGAAGTAAGGTATACAAACAACAGCAGCAACAGCAGTTTATAAGATTAACCTGTTGTAAACTACTATACATACAAACATATGATAATCCCTATATGAAGTTTATTATCAAAAAATCTAAGCTTTTAGAAAGTTTAAGAATGTTCTCGAAGGAATTGATATCTATATCTACAACAACAACAACAGCAACATTTTATTACCTTTATTCATTAGATTAACCTGTTGTAAAGTGAAATTAGAATAATAATAATTAAAGAATAATTTAAAAATGTTATTATTATTATTCATAAGTATTCTATGTTTCCTTCCTATATATATATATATATTAAATATATATATATATATATATATACATATATATATTTAAAAATAAAGAAGACAAAAATTATTTTTTTAAATTTTGTTTTTTTATTATTTAATATTTTAATATATGATGATTTATTTTGTTAATAGTTTTAATTAATTAATTAATTTTATAGTGACCCCATGCAAGGGTGTCTACTCCATTTTCTAATATAAATCGCTTATCATCTAAATAGCTTAACACAATCTTATATATTTCTTGAGTATATAACTTATGTATTTTAGATCTAATAGTATACATCTTATCATAATAAATTTTCTTATCATATAAACACTTTTTATAATCGCTTATGCTAAGAGACATCAATGCTGATTTTTTAACACCCTTAGCTTTTTTAATTTCGTTATCACCTACAACACTTATCGAATACATTTTGGATCTTAATCCAATGAATTCCCTCATTATTTTTCCACTATTTTCGTCCTTCATAAATCCTAAAACTTTTTTATTTTTTCTTTCTATGTTATAGGGATTGTCAACTTTATAATCAGATGTATCAAATTTTAAGTTGATGTCTGCTTTAATCTCATTATAAAAGTCATCAGTTTTAATTGAATAAATAAATGAATCCGTATCCATATAGCATAAACTCAAGTTTTTATCAAATTTTGGAATCATGTAATCATAATGAAAATCATACATTTTCCACTTTGACAATTCAAGAACTACAAAGCCTATATAAATTGGTTTATCATATAGGGTATGTATTCTATTTAGTTGAATTGCTGCCATATTTTCAGTGAACCTTGTAGAGCTATGGAAATTCGGTTTAGCAATTAAACTTCTTGCTCCTAATCTTCTACCGCTACTTTCCCACTCACAAACAATTTTCACGTCTTTTCTTTTATCCACATTCTCCATGGTTTTTCCATACACTGCATTATTTAACAATTTAAAAAAATTCTTTTCAAAATCGTTTCTAGCTTGAGTTCTATGCATAGTATTTAAATCAATGTATTTCTTTAACCATGGAGATTGCTTAAATTTTAGAATTCTATGGATCTTTTTCAACTTGAGTCCATTTTGTAAGCATTGTTGTAAATTTATATAATGTATGATGTAATTTGATTTATTATATAAATCAACAATAAGCTTTTGATGTTCACCTTTAGGACTTTTTTTATTCATTGAACAAAACGGTAAATCATTATGTAAATTGTGAACTTCCGTAGGAGTCTCTAAATCGACCAATATATATCCTTCGTTAGAATCATAAGAATGTTCATTTAACGAGAAAGTTGACACATCATCATCAACCCATTCAAATTTTCCTTCAGGTAAATACTGAGACATTGCCCAACCATACAAATTATTAGCATCTAAATACATGAGGTAGTTCGATGGTTTTCCACTATCGAAATCACTCATGTATTTATTATTTGCTTTGACATGTCGTTTTGAACATTGAACAATGCCTCCTCTTATACCTTTTTGAATGAATTTAATCATATCAATGTCTGTTAATAACTCTAATTCTATTTTCGTATACTTTAGCATAGCTCCCCAAGATAGTCCGGGAGCTGTATAGTACTGACAAGGATCTAAATTGTAAATAGATTTACAGACTTTTCTGAAATTTTCAAAGACATCTGTTAAAAGTAATACATCCGTTTTGAGATAAAGCTCTAAGTACTCGTGTAGTGTTGAACAACTAAAAGTTGACCATACCTTTTGAGCATGTTGATAATCATCAACACTACACTCTTCGTTAGTTAGTTTATTAAAGAATTTTTCTCTTGGAGGTAAACATTCCTCTTGAAGGCGATTCATTGAATCAAAATAGTCATAGGCGAATACACCCTTTTGCCTCAAGAGATTAAATTCCTCATCAACCGGAAACTCTGAACGTAAAACATAGAAATCTGAATGAGATAAATTATTGGCTAAGCTTGAAAGACTAGAAGCCATAAATCTAAATGAATCTAAAAATCTCAATTCAAGACTTCCACCATCATTTTCGAAATGTATATACTTGGAAACTGAAACATAAATTTCCTTATTTATTGGTACTACATTTATTCTACCGGGAATCGATGAGAGTTCTTTAATAAACAAGTGGCAATCATATAGAGAAAGATTATGAAAAAAATTGGAATAAAGTTTACATTTTGATAATTTAAATTACATATATTGTGTGCTGGACCTCGATATTTACCAGTTAAATGACAATGATCTGCTACTACTCTATAGTTATCATCATCATTATCACCATCAACATCATTTAAAGGTTTTTCACATATATGACACATGGTACTATTATTTTGAATATATAATTCTTCTGGAGTGAGGAAATTCATTGGAATAACTTTACATAAATATTCATTATAAATGCTCTTAGCATCGCTAACTAAATTTATAAAAAAATGTTTAGGTGCATCTTCACCAGTATATACTCTAAACTTATCTAAGGAATTATTAAAACTACATTTAATATAGTAGCTATATGCGCAGGGATTATGACTCTGTACAGTTTTTATAGAGTCAGAATTTTGAATGTTTTCTGGTGTTAGAAAACATTCAAAATCCGCATATACTACGAACGGTACATCTAGCTTATGTTTAAAGTTTTTAAAATTTAGTTTACTATTTTCAATATTAGGAACCTTTGTAACTATTCGACTACACTCTAGTCGATGACGCTGTAATTTGTACTCTGAACTGAAGTACTGCAGGCAGCAATTACATAGAAACATTCTATGAGCATGTCCTGTAACTTGGCTACATAAAAGTCTGTAAATAAAAAGAAAAATTTGTTAAAAATTCTGTTGATATATATATATATATATATAATAAAGAAAAATAAATATATGAATGAATATAATTTTTTTACCTTGAAATATTTTTGATCCATATATAATGAGATTTGTCTCCTTCCTGAAGTAAAAGCAAATTGAGGTGTGTTCTCTTCTCCTCCTTTGTAAAGTAGTAGGGTCCGACAATACTTTTCATCTCATCATCGAACCCGAAGACATTAATGCTTAATCTAGGATTATTTTCTTCGAATATTTTAATGTCTTTTACTGGTAGCGGAAAAACAAGACTTTCAAAGTTGATTGTTAAATCATTGCCCAAGTGTATTATGGAGGCTGTAATATCCTCCACATTATAGCTGGAACATCTATCAGAGCTTTTATTAACTGGAGCCAGTGCTGATATTACTGCCCATTTGAAGCAATATTCATCTGAATTTTGTACATTGATACAAGCCTTTTTATTATAGACAAATTTTGGTAATGGGATATATTGCGATCCTTTTATTGGTTTGTACTGGTTAATATTAATTTCTAAATGTAATATTCTAATGAGAGTCCAACCGCTGTCACGTTCTTGAAACTCTGACATTTTTGACACTAAATTATCACATTTTTCACCAAAAATGTTATTTAAGTCTGTCGACTCTTTAATTTGATTTAATGTCAATTGACATCTCATTTTCACTCATTTTAACGTATTCACAGAACAATTCCATATTAAATTTAATATTGATGTGCTTCTGCAACATTTCTTGCAGAGTTTCTATAACTATATTTTTGGAGTTTGCTAAAAACTCTTCGGGAATCAATAAATTCTCATTATTATTTTTGTGTATAAATGACTCTATACGTTCATTAAATACCGATGAGATTCTAGTTAAATTCTCATTAACTATTTCACCACTATTTTTTTTATGCTCATTTGTTCTGATGTGATATGCCCAATTCTTCGTCAATATCTCTTTCTTACAAGTATTGCAATAAAGATGGGGGACTGAATTTGGTAAAATCGCCTGGATACTTTGAATGCTTGTTGTGTTTCCTGCTGCTGCTGCTGATGTTGACGCTGCAGTCAAGGAAGAAGAAGATACTGCATGTAGTTTTCCTTTATGCTGATTTAAATTATCCTTCCGTGAAAATAACTTCTTACATACATCGCATTGAAAATGTTGCGATTGTTGGTTTTGGTGTTTTACTCGTATATGTCTGTTTAGATTACTCTTTTTTTTTAAACTTAATCCGCATTCGTTACAAGTAAAGGATACCATTTTTATTGATATTTCTTTTTAATTTTTATTTATTTTAATGTTTAATAAAGTGTCCTTGTTTTCCTTTATTTTAGTTGTATAATCTTTCAATGAAATGATCTTTTACGAACTAAAGCTAATATATTTTTGGTTCGCCTTATATTGAAGTTTTTCAGACTGGTACTATACATTCATAGATACATCTGTCTCTCTCTCTCTCTCTCTCTCTCTCTCTCTCTCTCTCTCTCTCTCTCTCTCTCTCTCTCTCTCTCTCTCTCTCTCTCTCTCTCTCTCTCTCTCTCTCACTCTAAAGCTCTATGCAAAGCTTGCATATCAATTTCAATTTACAGAAACAATAACAACAACAACAACAACAACAACAACATATACTAACCTCAATTCGTTAGATTAGCCTGTTGTAAACTATAATACACACACAAACACATGATAATCTCTATTGAAGCTTATTATCAAAAAAAGCTAGGCGTCTAGACATACATTACTCAATGTTTTAATGGGTTTTATTTCAATTATATGTAAATTTAATTTACATTAAAAAACAATAGTTTACTATCAAAAAAGATTAACCCTATTGAAGCTTATTATCAAAAAAGCTCGAAGTAAGGTATATAAACAACAACAATAACAACAACAGCAACATACTAACCTCAATTCGTTAGATAAGCCTGTTGTAAACTATAATACACACAAACACATGATAATCTCTATTGAAGCTTATTATCAAAAAAAGCTAGGCGTCTAGACATACATTACTCAATGTTTTAATGGGTTTTATTTCAATTATATGTAAATTTAATTTACATTAAAAAAACAATAGTTTACTATCAAAAAAGATTAACCCTATTGAAGCTTATTATCAAAAAAGCTTGAAGTAAGGTATATAAACAACAACAACAACAACAGCAGCAACATACTAACCTCAATTCGTTAGATAAGCCTGTTGTAAACTATAATACACACACAAACACATGATAATCTCTATTGAAGCTTATTATCAAAAAAAGCTAGGCGTCTAGACATACATTACTCAATGTTTTAATGGGTTTTATTTCAATTATATGTAAATTTAATTTACATTAAAAAACAATAGTTTACTATCAAAAAAGATTAACCCTATTGAAGCTTATTATCAAAAAAGCTCGAAGTAAGGTATATAAACAACAACAATAACAACAACAGCAACATACTAACCTCAATTCGTTAGATAAGCCTGTTGTAAACTATAATACACACACAAACACATGATAATCTCTATTGAAGCTTATTATCAAAAAAAGCTAGGCGTCTAGACATACATTACTCAATGTTTTAATGGGTTTTATTTCAATTATATGTAAATTTAATTTACATTAAAAAACAATAGTTTACTATCAAAAAAGATTAACCCTATTGAAGCTTATTATCAAAAAAGCTCGAAGTAAGGTATATAAACAACAACAATAACAACAACAGCAACATACTAACCTCAATTCGTTAGATAAGCCTGTTGTAAACTATAATACACACACAAACACATGATAATCTCTATTGAAGCTTATTATCAAAAAAAGCTAGGCGTCTAGACATACATTACTCAATGTTTTAATGGGTTTTATTTCAATTATATGTAAATTTAATTTACATTAAAAAAACAATAGTTTACTATCAAAAAAGATTAACCCTATTGAAGCTTATTATCAAAAAAGCTTGAAGTAAGGTATATAAACAACAACAACAACAACAACAACAACAACAACAACAACAACAGCAGTTTAATACCTCAATTCATTACATTGATCTGTTGTAGACTACTATACATATAAACATATGATAATTTTTGTTTCTATACTTTAGATTAATTGAAACATATGAGTTTTTTTTTTCTGTGGATACATATGATATTTACTAGATGAATCTGTTTTAGACATAAACCTCACGATGGCACCTGGAAAAAACGGGGATTCTCGTCTCTTTTTGGTGTCACTACGCTCGTCGGTAAACATACCAAAAAAGTGGTTGACTCCGTTGTCAAATCAAGCCTTTGCCAGGCATGCAAAATGTGGGGGAAAAAAATGACTCTGCAGACTTCGAAGAATGGTACGAATCGCACCAGAAAACATGCACAAACAACCACAGTGGGAGTGCGGGCAAGATGGAGGTAGATGCCGTGAAGGAAATGTTTGCCTCATCGATCGAAAAATATGGCATAAAATATAAAAAATATATTGGCGATGGCGACAGCAAAACCTTCAAGGCCATTATAGACCTTGATCCGTATAACCCCGTCGACCCTGTGCGACCCCGTTGTCACAAAAAAGGAGTGCATCGCTCACGTGCAAAAACGCATGGGCACACGGCTGCGCAAGGCCAAAAAAGAAAACAAAGGCATCGGTGGAAAAGGCACTGGCAAACTGACAGACAGAGCTAAAAACGTACGCATCATCGAAAGAGGGTCGCACAGCCCGCAGAGCCCAAAAAGCCATGGAAAACTCGTTTTATGAGATGGAGGAAGGCACACTTCATGGGGCTGGAATTGCCGATTAATATTCGTAAGTATTGTATTAAAAAAATATGTGTTAATGTCATTTGTGTGCCTCAAAATTGAAGTCAAAACTTTAAACGCGTTTTTCTCGAAACCATGTTTTTCAAAACTTTGCGCACGATAACTCAAACAGTTTTTGACCGATTTTGATATATGAGGCATGAAACGACGCAGAATTTACGCCGCTATAGCCCCTACCTCAAACTTGCCGAAAAAATAATGTTTACTATTTTTTTTCTACACTAGACTACAAAAAAAAAGGTCGAAATTCGATTTTTCATTTTCAAAGTGGCGGCTCCCCCCCTAAAAAAATTTCGATTTTTGTTTCCGAGGTAGGGGCTATAGGGACATTCATTCTAAGTAACTGAATATTTTTTTTTTCAGACGATGTTTACTCTTGGAATCGTGCGCAATTTGGACCCACCTTTTTTCCGGAGAACCTCGTTACCAGGCCGAGAACTTTCTGAACGGTCCATAAATTCACTTTTTCAAAATTTTGTATTTTTTTCAATAAATTAAGCTACCCAAATCAAAAAACGGAACTAAAATATCTTTACTCGTTCTCTTTCCACAATATTTTGAAAAAAGGCTAAAATTTGGCATAGATTACCAGAGGACCCCCTTAAGCTATCATTTGTATTGAGGCAAGGGGGCTTGAACCATCCCACACAACCGAAATTTTTGATATTGAATAGCTTTAGAGTTATAGGTGGCCGCACAGCCTCGGAATTTGTTACTCGACCACAATTTACTCGTGCTGTTTCACTGATAAAATGTTATGGGCGTTTGGCAACGGAGGCGTGGAAGCAACGCACAGTGTTTCAGCTAGTTATTTATACCATCGCGAAGATTTCGATGTTTTGGTTTGATATATTTTTGACGTATCTTTGTTTACGTTATTTCTGTTATTTTACTCATTTCAAAAAGTTTACAGTGTTGCAAATCCTATTATAAGGTAAAATTGCGGTTTAGGTATTTTTAAATTTAGCCAAAAACGTTTAAAACATTGTGTGTAAACAAAATCTTTAGTTAAATATATGATAATTGGGTTTTTAAAGTCTGAAGAATTTGTTTAGTACGAACTCACCACGTCGACTTTGATGCAGGTAATTTTGAGTATTTTTACTAAAACCGAAATACGTAAAATATCTAACTTGCTACAATCATACTTTATACCTTAATTTTTTCGTTGAAATTTTTTTTAACAACGAAATAAAAATAAAACCAAATTATATATCAAATTCATATTTATGCGCAAAAACGGTTTATTTTAAACTCTTTCACAAATGTAGTATTCGGAAAATGTCTACAAAAATCGTACAAATAATCGTATAAATAGGTTAAATAGGAGGTATAAATATCTCATTTGTAAGTATTTATAAAACTTGTAAAATAAATGAATACTTTTGAAGTTATAGGATCATAGCTGGGGAAATATTTTTCAAAACTCAAAAAAGTTGAAAAATTCTTCTAAAAAAAATTCGAACCAACCTGGAAAAGTCTTAATGATTTTTATTATCTAGAAAAAATACTCAATCGAACTAGCAATGTCGTTTTCGTCGCGCAAACTTTTTTCAAATTGTTTAACACAGTTATTATAATAACACTTTTAAATAATAATTACAATGAATAAAAAATTTTGTTATTCACTAATATTTTATGAATAAAATGTTCGCTATTAATTTTTTATTCATTATTAATTTTTTTTATTCATTATATATTTCGTATTCATTTTTAATTTTTCATTCACTTTTGAATAATAAACAAAATGAAAATAAAATCTTGTTCTTCACTTTTGAATAATGAACCAAATTAATAATAAATAAAAAATTAATAATGAATAACACACGAATAGGCTATGAATCAAAAAAAAAATAATGTACAAAAAATAAATTATTGAAAAATTTGGAATTCTTTTTGAATTGCATTCTTTGTAAATAGCATTCATATTAATAAAAAAATAATTATTCTGAATAACGAAAAAAAAATTTAAATTAATTACTATTCAATTTTTTAAAATTCAATGTAAACTAAAAATTTTATTTATAAACAATTTTGAATTCATTGGATGGATTTGTATGTCGTTATTCAGTTTTTCTTAAGATTCTGAATATATATGCATATTTAACTGCTCTGGCTGAGTCAATAAAAATAGTCAGTATTAATAGCAAGCAGTGAACAAGAAAAATCTGCTTCGCACAAAATATGGAAATCATCATGAAAATAATGCAAACAAACGAAAATATTTGTTGCTGTCAAGCAGAGATCACAACTGCTTGGTTCCAACAACAACATCGGAAAAAACAATTACAACATTAAATTTCACGACTCTCGCTAGCTATGACAAACCATGCAGTGGTGATCTAGGCTGTGAAGCAATGTGGAGTGAAGAGTGAAAGAGCATTGCAGAGAGAATGTGCATGCAAGGATTGGAAACTTTTCTCTCGAGAAAGCTTTTTCATCGCGCTCACAAAAGCTTACGTATTGATCTGAAAAATATTTGCTACTTTTTAATGTACTACGTGGCACATCTTTATACTATATAATATTTGATAAAACACTTCATAAATTCAACTAAATTTGATGAATTTAAATAAATTTTTGATGGTGGCTTCTTAGATATTGTTAGCATTTCTGAAACATGGCTCAAATTACACGTTTCTAACAACTTAATTAAAGTACCTGGCTATTATTGCTTCAGAAATGATCGTACTTCAGTCTGTAGTTTTGAAGCTTTTTTATTGAGATCTTAACTGAAATCGGTAAAGTTTTGATTGGGGTTATATATTTACCAAATGGCAAAGTTTTAGCTTTAAATGAGATTTTTGATGATCTGTGCTGCCGGTATGATAACATAATTTTTATGGGCGACTTTAACTCAAACCTTTTTGATACAAACAAAGCTAGTACTATGAATGATATTTGTTATCGTTCGAACCTATCATACGTTCATAACTCTTGACCAACACATTTTAATGTTCACCACAAATCTGTCTCGTTAATCGATTATTTCTTAGTCAGTGACATTGATAAAATTAAATTTGCAGACCAGTTCCAAGTTCCTTCTATACCGCACCATGCGTTTATATATATTTGCTATGAAATCCCCACAAAAAACACTAAATTAAAATTGGATTTAAAAAATTTTTCTGGAATAAACTTCGATGACGATGAAGAGACAATAGTTGTGTTTTTCTCTAAGCGAGTTGTAAAAAACGACCGCTTATTGTATGAAAAGTCGCTTATTTAAGCGAATATGAAGCGACTTTTCATACAAAAAGCGGTCGTTTTTTAAAACTCGCTTAGAAAAACACATCTAATAATAATAAATTCTAATATTGAACAAATCTACTTTACAAACTATGTTAATGCACAGCTTGATCTGTTAAATACTACTATTTTCAAATTGTATAATTGTGTTCCCACCGTCAAAAAACAGATAAATTACAATACAAATTTAAATGAAATTCAAATAGTTAAAGATGCAAAGCACCTACACGACATGGCTTTCAGGGCGTATAAAGAAAACATGTGTGAAATAAGTTGGAAGATTTACTGTAACCACCGTAACAAAGTTAAAAATTTGTTGAGAAAATGTAAAATTAGATTCTGGAGTAACAAATTTAATCATGCACAGTTCCGAAATGTGGAAACTTCTTAAAAATAATGGTTGTTTGAACAAACGGACAAATAACAATTACAGCATTGACCCCAATGCCATTATCAAAATCCACCTTCTTTTTTACTTGAAAATTCCTCAATGGTTTCAATTTTGCGAGTATTTGTGAACAAGAACTTTTCATAGCCATTTCAAAAATTAAATCAAATTCGGCGGGTGTGGATGGGTTTAGAATAAGGTTCATAAAAATTATATATTCTTATATTGAAAAATATTTATTACATCTTTTCAATACTATCTTAACTACATCTTGCTTCCCAGATGGCTGGAAAACAGCGCGTGTAGTTCCGATAAAAAACAAGAGGCAATTCCACTTATTTAGGCATTTTACCGGCCCTCTCTAAAGCTTTGGAATACGTTATACAAACCTAAATATATATTCACTTAAAAACAAATAATCAGCTAAGCCAATGTCATTCTGGTTTTCGAACGGGTTTCAGTACTACAACACTTATATTAGGGCTCACTGAAAGGAGCGTAAATATAAATAACAAAAGAGTTTGCGCACTTGTCTCTCTTGACTTATCTAAAGCTTTTAACACTATTAACCATAACATGTTAATATGTAAATTAAAGATATTTTCTTTTTCATCAAGCGCCTATAGATTAATATACACGTATCTCTTTGAACGAAAACAATTTGTTAGCTGTTCTGACTGCAACTCTGAAATAGAACTTTGCAGAAGTGGAGTTTCACAAGGACCCGTTTTGGGTCCACTTTTATTTATGCTCTTTTTAAATGACTTCGTAGAATCAATGGGAGTTCCATTGTCTGACATTTTTTTATTCGCAGGTGATATTAATCTGTTTTTCTCTGATGACCGCTAATTTCAATATTGTTTTGAAAATAACATAAATGTTGTTCTTAATAAATCACTAGCTTGGGCAAACAGAAACTACATAAGATTTAACGAAACAAAAACGCAAGCAATGGTATTTAATGCAACTAAACCAGAATCTGACCAGGATGACACTGAGCAACACCAGCAGCGCAGTTAAAATCGGGAAGGACCTCTCCCCACCATTTATTACCAAACGAGGTTTCAGACAAGGTGATTCCTTATCGTGCGACTTTTTCAACCTAATGATGGAAAAGATCATCCGAGCTGCTGATCTGAGACGTAATGGCACAATATTCTACAAGAGTGTTATGCTGCTTGCGTATGCTGATGACATGGATATCATTGGCCATAATACGCGCGAAGTCAGTGCAGCATTTTCCAGATTAGAAAGAGAGTCAAGTCGAATGGGTCTGTCAGTGAATGCAGATAAGACGAAATACTTAGTGTCAACAAACAGTCCCAGCGTCTTGGAACCCACGTTACCGTTGACAATACCTCCTTCGAGGTTGTGAAGAGCTTCGTCTATCTGGGATCCAGCATTAATTCAACCAACGACATCAGCATTGAGATCAAACGAAGAATAACTCTTGCCAACAGGTGTTACTTTGGGCTCAGTAGGCAATTGAGAAGCAGAGCCCTCTCTCGACATACGAAAATCACGCTCTATAAATTTCTCGTCATGCCTGTCCTACTTTACGCATCACAAACCTGGACGCTGAGCAGTTTAGATGAAAAGACTTTAGGAGCATTCGAGAGAAAGATTCTTCCTAAGATCTACGGACCAATCTGCGTCAATGGCCAGTACCGAATACGGTGGAATGATGAACTGTATGAGCTGTACGCTGACATCGACATAGTCAAGCGCATTAAAATCGAGCGGCTTCGCTGGCTTGGTCATGTTCAGCGCATGAAAGACGATGCTCCAGTGAAGAAAACATTCGCTTCGGTACCCAGCGGCGGTCAACGCAGAAGAGGACGACTGCATCTTCGTTGGAAAGACCAAGTAGAGGACAACCTGACGAAGCTTGGAATTTCCAACTGGCGCCAGCAAGCGAAAGACAGAAATGGCTGGCGCAAATTCTTAGATGAGGCCAAGACCGACATACGGTTGTAGCGCCAACTAAGTAAGTAAGTAAGTAAGTAAACCAGAATCTGATGGACCAGCTATAGATGAAAATCGTGATCTAATCGAACCAAAAAGTGTAATTTTGGACTCGACCAACTCCGATTGAGGTAAAATTTGGTATATAAGTAGTAAACATAAAATAAAAAATACAACTTCTCTTCAAAAAATTCTAAAACTCATATCTCGAGAATAGGGCGGGTCGAAAAATTTTATAAAAATGAAATCCGAGATATATTTAAAAGATGATTGCAGGAGAGTGGGCCAACCGATTTTAGTAATTTTTTTTTTCTATGAAAGGTAAGTAAAAATACTTTCTGGAAAAATTACACTGGAAAAAATTTTTGCTACACTGTAAAAAATATGCTGAGATAAATTTTTCAAAGATGGCGCTAGGGTCGAAGATCACGCAATATTTAATTCATTTTTTGCCCAAAGAGAGGTCTATCCTTACACTAAAATATATAAAATTTTCGTGTAGGCATTATTTTTTATTCCCGAGATATTTAATTTTAAAAATTTGCACTACCAGCCAAAATTTAAAAAATTAACGGGTTTTGGCCAATAACTAGAGAGGGGTACTTCGAATGAAAAAACTTTGTATAGGAGATAAGTAGAACTCATGAAGGCCCAACTCCGGCCTGAACACACCGGGGTTGTGGGGTAAACCCGTTTCGAGAAAAAAAGATCCACAAGGTTATTTATCAAATAACTCCATAACCATGGCACTTACTGCCAATTTTTAATTTTAAAATGTGCGTTACCTGTGAAAATTGAAATGTTTGCAAAATTTTACATCATATTTTATAAATAAAAGAAAACTGTTCTGAATAAATACATTACACATACATATACTGTTTATTACCTTATAATATTATAAAATTCTTATGTTATTTTTCTCTACAAACTTTACGTAATTCGTAGACATCAGAATTGGAGTATTTTTTAACATAAAGCGTTGTTGAACTCACTGGAATGAATGCATGGAATGATTGTGTACCAACTATTGTGATTGCTTGGGTATATCTTGTGTTTAGTTTTTTTTTCATTTCGATATATTCGTCTTCTGTTGAATATTCAAAACTCATTGAAGTTGAAAACGATTTCGATGCCCAAGTGTACAAGTCAGCTGATGTCTGAATGGTTTCCTTATTGGCTAGGCTAAATCGATGAGCTGCCCTCTTCAATGTGCCCCCTATTCCGTCACAAGTACTTTTTCCGTGACTTGTTGCGTGAAAGTGCCACTCTGCATCTATTTGCAAATCAGCTTTAAAATTACATAAATTTATAAAATTGTATTTATTTTTATATTGGGCTCCAGCTCCATCTGATACGAAAAATATTTTCTTAATCGTCATTCTCTGGCCTTCTTTTAGAAATTTAATCATTTTATTGATGAAAAGATGCACCGCTATACTATCATGATTACTGCAATTAGAAATTATAACAAAGCTTTTGTGGTGTAAAATGTCGTCAGATTTGTAGTAGATAACAAATGGATGAATTGTACATTGAGTATTATTCCAGTGATATCCTTGAATAGCATCTTGAACGAAGAATGAATAATTCTCGGCGAAATCTAACTGGACTAAGAATTCGCCTAACTGTAGCGATTGCTTTTTTTCCTTTAAAAATTGAGACTGTTGAAAAGATATAAAATTATGTGGTATCAATATTTTCAAATGGCTTATAAATTGTTCCGTGAATGTTTCAGGATCTACGATCAAAGTGTCCAAATTACATCTATCAGTAGTACTCCATTTTTTATATTTTATTTCAACTAGTCCAGTTTGTTTGAAATTTTCTAACATTCGTTTTTGCAAATTGACTAAATTGGAGCAGCAAGTGTCACACATTGATACACTGCACTTTATTTCTTCATTTGAGTCGCATAACACACAATTGATCAAATCCTTATACGTAACTAAAGTCTTTCCATTAACATTAACTTCCTTTAACTGGCTTTGTTCAAACATTAGTTTCATATTCTGATGTAGAGTACATACACATACATTTTGTTGATTTCCAACTCCTAATAGGATACATTGTTTTGGACGTAGTTCTGAAAATTTATCGAACCCAATTTTTTGGCCTGGGAATCTTTTTCGAAACTCTAAATATGATTCTCTAAGTGTAGATAACAAGAGTCTCTTTTGAATTTGTTGTCGGGCATTTTTTCCCACAATCGTAATATAATTTTGAGATCCAGGCATTATTCGACTAATATCATCATCTAAATAGAATGATATTATTTTTTCTTTTATCTCGTCTGACAGAGAATGCCTTCTGAAGTTTGGTTCAGTAATTGAAGAGAATGTACGCAAATTATGTTGAAATTTCTTATTTTCAATGAGTGCATAAGTGGTTATGTCTGATCCAAAAATGTTCCGAATTTCTTTATGACTCATTTCAAGCGGCAATATTGACAATATTTTTTTTTTATCCAAATCATCGCCTCTATTGTATTGAAATTTAAGATTTTCGATAATATCATCATAGTATTTGGCTTTTCTCTGGATTACACTATTAGCCTCTTGGTCCTCTGATATATTCTCATTTAGTATTTTTGGGATAGAATTTGCAATTTCCGTGGATTTTCTTTTGTTGTAAGTATTGCTTTTGCAATGCTTCTTTCTAATAGGCGATACATCTTCTAACAAAGGAATTATTTTTGTGTTAATGTTGGAAATAAGTTCATTTCTTTGAACATTGGCTAAACAAGGAGTTACATCTCTTGAACTACTTGGCCCAGGCTGAGGCTCGTCAGATTCTGTATCTGACGTCAATTTGTCTTCATTCATTGGGTCATTTGTATTTTCATTCACTGGAACATTTATATTTTCCTGAATGGCTTGTTCTTCAATATTACTTTTCGATAGCCTAATTCTGCAACTGGTACATATTTTTTTGTAGGCTGTATACTTCTCAGTGAGATAAAGTTCATTCAGCTTATCCTGATTACCTTTAGTCAAAGTAACTAATTTATTTGAACACTTCGTGCTCCGGAAAGGTTTGCAACACCGATGACGCTGAATATTAGTCAAATCCATTATTAAATCACACACTATAATTCAAAAAAAAATTCCCTTGTTTATGGTATTTTTTTAAAAAATATAATATATATATAACCTCGTAATCGGGTTAAAACACAAACTTTTATTTGAATTTTATTATAAGGTGTTAAACAAAAATACTACAGTGTTAACTACTTTGGAGCAGATAAGTCGAAAAAATATAATTAAAATAAAAGACGTAAAATTCTGGTTTTACGGAATCTTTTAATTTTCTCAAATTCACAAAATACTATTTCGTGTAAAATTAGTACGCTTTTTATGCAAAATATGAGTGCATTTGCAACAAAATTCTCTAAATTTTAATATTTGCACAAAAAATTAATTTGTTTACTTTTTTACTCAAATGACCCACTGTGCACGTAAATCTAAACAACAACAAGAGAGATCTTCCAGTGTAAGGCAACCAATTTAACATACACTGTTGTTATTGTAATGCGCATGCAAAACAAAACGAATATCGCACAAAAGGGGAGCCACAAACTAATTACATGAGTTTATGTGTATGACCGCGGGTATATTTAATTATATTTTTACACTTGTTACGCTATCACTGCACTTCCACTTTAAATTACAAGTAACATACCTGATTGTATTTTTGGCTAGTTTGTGTGGGGGTTTGATATGGCCGACTCTTTGGGTATTATTTATTTTTTAAGTTATTTATTGATCAATTGCACAGGGTGTTAACTTCGTATTGGGGCTTATTCCTCTTTTTTCCCTTTTCTTAAAGCTAATAAAAATTAGTACTAAAAAGTAAAGACACCAGTGGTGTCAACCTGTGAGTAAGAGGATAGGGTTGCCAACGTAAAAAATTTTTTTGTGTTGTTTTAAAAAATTTAAAAATAAAAGTTTCAAACACAGATCATTATAAATTTCCTGATATAATTTCCTCTCATAATTTCTCTAGTTATTGGCCAAAACCCGTTAATTTTTTCAATTTTGGCTGGTAGTGCAAATTTTTAAAATTAAATATCTCGGGAATAAAAAATAATGCCTACTGGAAAATTTTATATGTTTTAGTGTAAGGATAGACCTCTCTTTTGGCAAAAAATGAATTAAATATTGCGTGATCTTCGACCCTAGCGCCATCTTTGAAAAATTTATCTCAGTATATTTTTTACAGTGTACCAAATTTTTTTCCAGTGTAATTTTTCCAGAAAGTATTTTTACTTACCTTTCATAGAAAAAAAAAATTACTAAAATCGGTTGGCCCACTCTCCTGCAATCATCTTTTAAATATATCTCGGATTTCATTTTTATAAAATTTTTCGACCCGCCCTATTCTCGAGATATGAGTTTTAGAATTTTTGAAGAGAAGTTGTATTTTTTATTTTATGTTTACTACTTATATACCAAATTTTACCTCAATCGGAGTTGGTCATGGATTTTGATGTTCGATTATATCACGATTTTCATCTATATATTTTGGTTCCTATCAAATAAATTTTGTTGATCACTTTAAGTGTCTGGGTATATTTATTGATAACAAACTTTTATTTAAAAATCATATTAGTCATGTCTCCGTAAAAGTGAAATGCGTTACGTACGTTGTACAGTTCAAATTGCTTCTTACCAATCAATACTCGAATTCGCGTTTCACGCGCCCTACTTATGCCACACATTGCATACGATCTAGAAGTCTACTCAGGAACTGTTTTATCCAATGTCAAAAAGATTAAACTAATATTCAATAGAATTGTTAGATAAATTTTTAATTTACGTATATTCGATAACGTATCTCAGTTTTCAATTAAATTTCTAAATTGCTCATTTATGGACTACATTAACATAAGACTTTATTCCATATTTTACAAAATAATCTCATCTCGTAATCCACCTTATCTATATAATATATTTAAGTTTTCTCGTTAAACGCGATGCACTCAAATAATCATCTCCAAGAGCTCTAGTTCGGTTTTTGAACGTTCGTTCCAGATACGAGTGTCTCGAATTTGGAATCCACTTCCAGTAGTTTTAAAAAAATTGTCATCTTCAAGCGCTACTGCCCAAAAAAAATACCTTGAGCTTTTAATGAGCTCAAGTTGATTAAACTTTAAAATTGTTGCGTCTTATTATTGCAATGATACCAGGTTTTTTAATCTCGATTTTATTTTAAATAAAGTTACTATAAGGAATGCAACTAATGTATTTATAATTTTTTTTTTAATAACATAGCACTTAATTAAACTTTGTAATCATATATGGCCTTAAAGGCTCGATTATAAAACTTTGAATTAATAAAAAAAAAAATAAAATTATGATTTTTAATAATAGAAACTGTTTATTGCATTATGTGTCAAAATGTCATATGAAAGAAAGGGGAAAATGGATATTATCACAAAAAATTTACAACAGAAATAACTTTTGGCCTATTTTGTTAGCACAAATTAAATATATTGGAGGTTTTTTGGAAACGATATAAAACATTAAACAGGTGAGGTAAACGTAAATCTTTTCTCATTTCTCTAAAATTCTCTTAATTGAACTTTCAGACAAAAAAAACTCAAATCCAATTTCGGAGATGTTTGCTTGCTAAGTCAAAACTTGAAATTTCAATCGTTTTTTTCTCTTTATGAGGCTTGAGAAAATAGGTTTCGAGATATCGCCAAGAGTTTGATGTCGTTATTATGGGATTTTTTTCAACATTTAAGAAGAACATATTTATATTCAGAATCAATGTTAAAAAATTACTTTTTTGAATTACAAATTTTAAAAATTTTGTTACCAAATTTTTTATAACCCTGTTCTGCAGGACTTATTAAAAAATCAAAATAGAATAAAAGCCCAGCAAGTTTATGTCATCACAAGATTTACCATTTAAAGGAGGTTATTCCAATTAAAGTATTTTTTAATATTTATACCATTTTTTACATTATTAAACAAAACAAATTAAAGACATGAGTGGATGAAGGTGATATGTCGCATTTTTAGATATTCGCTATTCTATGCAGAGATGAAGATATAATGTACATACAAACAATTTTAAACCTTCATGTTTTTACTACAAAAGCGAAACTTTGAACTCAATTTTCTCGAAATTAAAATTTTGCTATATATCACCTACATGAGTGGTCATGTCTTCAATTATTTTATTACTTTATTTTGAAGATTTAAAATGTTTAAATGGTGTTAAATATTTTTATCGCAAGCAAAGCAGCGGGTATTTGCTTGTATATAGATAAAATATATAGTAATGACATTATACGGCATATGGTGACACATTTAATAACACAATTAACAGCACAATTGATCAATAGAAGCTCGATCAAAGTCTTTTCTAAGGCTAAAATGGCCAATTTGTTTTGTTTGTTTTTGACGTAGAATTATGTCTTACAGCGCGGTTTGTATGGGGTAATTTCCACAAATTTTTTCAAGCCCATTTTAGTTGACACTTTGGGGTGTAACTACAGCCTTTAGTATTCATTGTACAAAAAAATATACGCCAAAATATTAGTTAGAGTACGAATAAAACGAATATCTAACATGTTGATTTTATATGATTTAAATACAAATTCTAAATGTTTAATAGTTCAAATCATACTTGATTTTAAATACAAATTCTAGTTTGATATTTTAAAAAAAGAAAAAAAAATTTTAACGAATATCTAACGAATGGGCCTGATCAAGTCACAAAACAGCAAAATGTAAGAAGAAAAAAATTAATATATTTGTATGAGAAATAAACAAGCTGCTTCAGTAGCTGCTTATGCTGTTGTTATTGTGGTTGTTCGTTTGATTCGCAATCGTGTCGTTTGTTTTTGTACTGCTTTTGTTGTTGTTGTTGTTATTAATATGTATGTAAAATGTACATATATAAATATTCATTAGTTGCTTTCGTTTTTGTTGTTTGTTATTGGTTTTAATTATTTTCAGCAAGATATGTAAATACAATAGAAGATACGTGTAGCTACAGACCCAGTGCGTAGCTACCTTTGAAAACTCTATTTTTGAAATATCACAATAAATTCGAATTATTTATACTATACATTATATTTCTCCATATTAAATATACATGTTGTTAACTAAAATTTACATTTTAAATTACTTTTAAAGTATACATATACATTAAGATGCCTCAAAATGTAACCATTGCCACCGAACCAAACCATTTTGAAATAACCTTCAAAAATCATGTTTTTAGTAAAAATTTTGGCTGGTGTTGTTGTTAAAAAACAAACGGTCAGAAATAATAGGACTGAAAAAGTTATTTCAAACTGCATATAAAAATTTTTAAATTTTTTTAAAGGATAATGCTGTTTTTCGTGTATTTTTTTAAAAAAGTTTTAAAAATAGTTTTAGTTTTTTTCACTAAAATTTAAATAATGTCATTATTTATAATGCTATCCTCACTTTCAAGATATCGTTGGAAAGATTTTGAAAGCTTTGAGTCATGGTCAGAATTGATTAAATTGATACATATAAAAGCTAAAATATTAGTTATAAAAAACAACTACTGAAAAAATAATTAAAGTAGGTACATAATTAAAAAACAAATATAAGTAATGAAGTTATTTTATTTTGAAAGTTTTTGTATGGAAATAAAATTAAAAAATTATCAAAAATATGTATGAAAAACAGCATTATTTCTAACCCGATTGCAAAAATTCAAAATCCATTTCTGACAGTTTATTTTTTACAACTATTACACCAGCCAATATATTTACGAAAAACATTATTTTCTGAGGTTATTTCAAAATGGTTATCTCACTGGCGGTTATCATTCATTACAGCCAAAATATTTTAGGAATCGGCATTAAATAAATCAAGGTTCATTTTAAGTCGGTGGCATTGATAACTTTTTTTTCCATGGAGGTCGAGGCACCGTAATATACATATATTCTCTTTCTTTACTACTGGAAGCGTAAATAATTCATATTTTTCCGAAATATTTGCTTCAAGTTATTAAAAATAACTTTGAATTACGTTTAGTTTTAACCAACATAAGCAAGAACAAATTCATAATTAAAAATATCAAACGAAAAACTACACTGTGAAACATTTTCGAGGTCATTGAATTCAAACAACTTTTTGACTGCTGTTTCTTAAAGTGCTGGACGTTAATAGCAAAACTGTATCCAGGTTTTGTTAGATTGGCTTTATTGTATGAAGAATATATAGGTAAGCTTGATTTTTCAAAGAAAATTCACTTTTTCTGACGGCTTTATCTCGTAAGCCGTTTGGAATTTGGAATCTGTTCTTGTTTTCAGCAAAGCTTCAGCTAAGAAGAAAAAAGTGTAGAACAAATTGAGTACCAACCTTTTCTTACCATTTTTGGCCCATATATTTCAAACTGTTTCAAATTTTGGCAAATAATTAATTACAAAAGTGTAGACAATAAAAAACTCTTCAGAACCTGCCAACTGCATTCGAGCACTCCTTGCACTCCTTGGCCCTGCAAATGTGACATTTCCACAAAAAAGAATATAAATATCCATGCGAGATTTTACCGACTCCACATACACAAACACACTTTTTCGTTTTAAAATTTATTTTGTACGAAATAAATATTTTTTTTTACAAAATACAAAAACATTTCTTGCGAAAAAATTTTTAATGTGGAAAAAATTTTTGTTTTCAAAAAATTAAATAAAAATAACTGAATAAAAAATATTTTCTCTGCGAGCCTAGAGTTTGAACCCATGACTTTCCAACTACCGGTCATAAACTCTAGCTTGGCGGCACGTCGGTTATTGAAAAAAATGGCTCAATGGGTAAAAAAAACTTTATTTTTAAAACAAAGTTTTACTTTTTTTTTTTTTGCTTTGTTAAAAAACACTTAAACCGTAATAAGTTAAATACTTTAAGATCACAATAGAGTCACAGTTTTAATTTCGTATCGTAAGTGTGACAACATATTAAGTAAAAACAGCAAATTATGAGAAATGCTAGGACGCTGTAAAAGATGTTATAGGGAAATAAATTTTAAAATTAAAGCTTGTGTATGTGTAGTCGTAAAAATCTCAACCATGAATGCTATTATTTTTTTTTTATGAAAATATGTCACAATTGCATGGCCAAAACGGTACCAAGGAGTGCTTGAATGCAGTTGGAAGGCTCTAAAGAGTTCGACTGACTTCCTAAATGGATTTATGCAATGCATCAGTGTGTTTTATTGTTAATGGGTCCGAAGCTTATTAACCAAAACTGTGCAACTAAACTATTTTTAAGAATATCAATAGAGTTGCGCAGTTTTCGTAACTAAACTTAGTACCAATTCAAAATAAAACACACTGATGCATTGCAGTAATGCATTAAAGAACTCAGCCTTCTTTATTTTTTATTGTCAACAATTTTGTTGTTAATTATTTGCGAAAATTCGGAACAGTTTTAAAGATATAATAAAAAATAGGAAAAAAGGTGGACGCTTCTCATCATTTTGCTATTTTGGGGCTTAGATGCAGTTTTTCAGATCAATTTAATTGGTCCTGTGGGCTTTAAAATTACAATGAATTGAATAAATAAATAAAAAATAAAAAAAATAAATTTCTCCTGGTCTATAGCTAAAACTTTGCTAAAAAAATAGAAAATTGCAATGGCGTACGAGATAAAGCCATCAGAAAAAAATGCATTTTCTTTGAAAAATCAAGTTTGAGCCAATATACTCGATCTCAATAAAACCCGATCGGTAGCCAATCTAGCAAAACCCAGACACAGTTTTCTATTAACGCTCAACAGTTTAAGGAACAGCAGTCAAAAAGTGGTTTAAATTTTGCGTGTGGAACTGTGTTATTATACGAAACCAATTTGTTTTTTAGTAATTTTTATTTAGAAGATGAAACTACAATTTTCTTTAAAATAGTTTTAAAAAATATAAATGAAAAAAACCAGAATTTTTGTCTATTACTGTGTAAAAAGGAATTCTACGTCTATACTTACGATACTATCTAAGCTATGTCTTTTTTTGTTGTATAAGAAATGTGTAATAGTTTAACGTCTTTTTTTAGTTTAGGCATTGTGAAGGTTGCAATTACAGCAGCAGTATGGCAACCTTTATTTGGGTCGCTGGGGACACACACAATTACGAGAATATAAAAGATTTAAAAACATTGTATGGTTACTTTAAACATGTATAAACATTAAGCCGTATCGGTCTATATGAAAAAAGGTTAATGTTTCCGCCACATATGACTGCTATGTCGAAAAAATTAGGAAAGTGCAAACATTTTTTTTGTGGGCGTGGCAAAAACAGCGGAATCGATTTTTTATCTATAACTTGGTTGCTTTTATTCCGATTATTAATTTTTATATATCGTTTAAAAGGTCATATTTTTTATTTAAAAAGAGCTATATTTTTTATTTAAAGTCTATGAACCGCATGGGCATCTTCACTTAATCATTTCAACGTCTTCCCCTTATCATAAACAACATAATTTTCAAGAAAACCCCTAATCAGAAATTTGATGCAGATCAACGCTCTTGATATTTTATTCAACTTTTGTGAAAAAATATTCATTTTTATTCATAAACAAAAAAGTGATAATGGTTTTAAGTTTCAGCACATATGTATGAACTAACACACAAGATCTCAACTTCTACAGCATGAATTAATTTAAGAAAATCAAATAATGTGTACTGAAACTTAAAACCAATATAACTTTTTTTGTTTATGATTGTTAATATTTTTCACAAAAGTTAAATAAGAGCTTTAATTCTGCATCACGAAAATTTGTGATTGGGTTTTTAGAAAATTATGTTGAGTACTGGGGGAAGTTGACCTTGCAGTTCAGACTATTAATTATTAATATAGCCCTTGCCATGACCTTTTCAACGATATACAAAACTTAATAATTGCACTGCGAGCAACCGAGTTATAGACAAAAAATTTATTCCGCAGTTTTTGTCACGCCCACAAAAAGTTGCACTTCTGTAATTTTTTCAACATAACAGTATTACAATATGAGGCTGGAACATTTACATTTTTTATGGTACGGCTTAATAAACATAGCTTGAAAATTTCAAAACAATCGCTGCAATAGTTTTCTTTTAAAAATTGCCTTACCCGAAAATACCAGAAATTTTTGGACGGTTACACTAGTGGTAACCCTTAAATAAGAATACATTTACCTTCTTGCTTCAGCGAAAAAACAGAATACTGTACAAAATTGCTTAAAACCAATTGTTCAATCAAGGTAGATTTATATTCCAAACAACGAATATTTGGATTTTCGTTTCGAACAAGTTGATCGGAAAATATTATAAGCAGGTCACATAACGACTGATAAGCCTGCGAATAAAGCAATATTTATGTTTGTTGCAAGCTTAAAATATATGCATAATCATACTGCCTCTTGAATTTGATCAGTTGGCCCGTCTTTTGTTATCTTAAAACATGCTGACATATATTTCTGGAGGTTTGAACGCAATTCAGTTACAGCATTTGCTACGTTTGATGATTCACATTGATTTTCAATATGGTATAATCCCCAAGTGATGCTAAAATAACAAGCTTCGATACAGTAAATAAGTGCTTCATTAGGTAGACCTCTATTCGGGTTTTCCTTTGATTGAATGTCATCAATGTCTTGATAAAGGGATTCAAAAAGATTCCATGGATTCAGATTATGACAAGAGTAGAGAATAGAAACTACTTTCAGTGAAATTGTTATGTTATATATTTCATCCTCATTTGGCATTTCTTCTCCTTAAATAACAATTTCATAAAATTAACATTAATTAAGGATGTAATGGGATGCTTACCTTCAATTAAATTTCTCCACTCGTCAATTGAATCTTTATATTTGTTAACCGCATTATCAATTATGTTGGCTCTAGCTACATCGCAACGAGTATAAGTTGCACTGCCTTCCGTACATAAGTACTCTAAAGTCTTCGCACATGTCTCCAAAACTTCACGGTCCGTATGCATCAGTAAAATTTGACCCATTTTGTCAAGCAAAGCTTGCAGGTTAGACTCTTGTCTATTTGTTGTATATATATCCAACTCAAAGTATTGCGGTACTGAGAATAGATTTGTAAGTTTTTCGCTATCTGCTTGATATTTATCTAACAGTGCGGGCAATGTTACAATAAAGTGCTCTGTTAACTTAACTTTTTCATCTTGTATTAATTTAAGTTCCTTTGTACTAAGAGTTATTTTTCTATTGCTTGCCCGACCAACCGGCGCGTCACCTGTTGCTGATTGTTTTACACTGCTGACCATTATTTCAATTAATGTAGATTCTTGTTTATTATCCAGCTGTTCTTCGTTTGGACCAGGTTCTTCAAGAAGTAAGTCTGTCATGCACTCCCAATCTTTGACCATGGCGTTGTTATCAATGAAAGAGTCCACCAAATAGGCACCATGTTCGTGCAATTCAGATTCGATGAAAAACTGTACCAAATCCCGTATCAATGGAGTATTAGGAAATCTTAATTTTCCTCGCTTAGTTTTTACTTCTTCAACATCTGTTGTCAAATGAAACAAACGTACGTTTAAAAATTCAGCTGCCGCTTGTGCAACACCACGATGTGAAGAGTAGACGAGTTCGTAAACTATTTCACAATCCTTATCAGCCAAAATGTCTGGATGAATTCTATAGATATTTAAGTTGTTTCATATTATTAAAAAAAAGAAAGATATAATAGCTCACTTTAAAATACTTATGACCAGTTTAACAGCATGTACTGCAACATCAAACTCCTTATCAAGAGTCATAGCAACAATACGATCTTTAAACTTTGATGTAAATAATTCTAATTTCCCCTTAAGCTCCTCCTTGTCATATAGTGGCAAAAGCGCTTGTAAACATCGAAGACGAACTTCGCCTACTTTGTCATGCAGTGTCCAGCCAATATATTTTAAATACGAGTCATCAAGAAAATTTTGTGGATAGTTCTCCATCCAAACACCAATTTCCGCCATACAAATGGCTCGTATATCCGGCAAAGTATCCCTATCGTTAAGGTAGACAATGTTTAAGCTTTTATTTTGAAAAAAAAATTGCTTACCTGTAGCGATGAACAAATACAGATTTGAACATGTATGTCAACATATTTTTTATTTCATCCATATTCTCCTCCAGTTCAGCCCGTTTTGTCATCAAAGATTCTAATCTATCAGACGCTCGACGGTCCCTTGTCTGAAAGGGAATATTTAAAAATATAAACCGATGAAATTATAGTTTATATTTGATGAAATTATAGTTTTTTTCTAAATGACCTTGTTATTTATTATGTTGATTTTATATGATTTCAATACAAATTCTAAATGTTTGATAGTTTAAATCATACTTGATTTTAAATACAAATTCTAGTTGTTTGATAGTTTAAAATCGTTTATTAAGCTTTAGGTCAAAGTTAGAACAATTAATTGTTCTAACGAATCTTTCCAAAGAAACAACAACAACAATGAAATTATGTTTGTTCAAATTTTCGCTATTAGATGACACAAAATGCATTCTAGGGAAAGGCGTCCAACTTTTAGAAATATCAATGCGGCACATTACAAAAACTGGGGGCAGGGATAGAATATCGATAAAAAAACAGTATGTTATGTAAAAGTACATAGAAAGATCATTTGTTTTAAAATCATATTTGTCACTTGTATGCCATTTTTTCACAAGATCAGTAAAATTTTAAATAAAAGCCAAGTATCTCGTAAGATTTATTGCAACTATTTTAATTAAAATTTAATTATTAGAATAGCTCGCAATGTTGCCACTTTTAAAAACTTTTTGTGAAGTCCATAATGCATTCATAAGTGAAAAAACTCGTTCTGTCGATGCATTCGTGGCTGGCAAACAGAGTAAGTACTGAACAATGATAAGGCAACTTGTGTGGTATTTGCGTTCCCTGAATTTTTCAAACACCTCTTACAATCATTATTCTGTAGAAGCATTTGTGTCATTCCATCTCTTTAAAACATCGTGATCGATATAATTTGAGACGGATTTGATTTCATTAAATAAGCCTTCTTCGTTCAATTTACTTGTGAACATATGGGTTTTGATGCATGTACTTTTCCAGATACTGAATTCAATTGTGATAAAAATAACGAATGTGCCACATAAAATAATTATGATTGATTTGGCCATTTTCTTCCAGCTTTTTCAACTCTCGGTTTATGTTCAGCGGCACATAATTGTTGTCTAGTCTGTTTGTGTACTTGGTTTTCAAATCCATGAATAAGTGACAAACTTCTACAAATTTGACTTTTTTAAACATTTTGACGGCATCGTTAAATAATGCAACTTAAACGTGCACAAATTTCAGCCACAATTACGAACATTCATTAGAGAAGAATGTATATAGTATTGCGGGGCATTTTTCTTGTGATAAAAAATATGACTTCAATGGCAAATACATCTGTAAGATTCTTTCTACTGCTGGTAGAAGTGAGAGCCATCTTGTTTTGCTATATCTCAGCATTTTTTTATATTGCACCTCAGCACATTCTCAAAAATCTTTAGGGGCTTCAACATGCACTGTGTATATATAAAAGTACAAAGAAATCTTTGTGATTACATGTTCAACATCGACAGGTAAGAGATCTGCAGCTGTTTGAATAGCGTAGTGAATGATGTTTACTGCGCAACCCACGCCAACTATTTTTCTTCTTAAGCCTTCTTGAAGTTTGTGGAAAACATTATTTATTTATTTATTTATTGGCCAAACAAGGCAATGCAATTTACTTATTCTAACTTATTCTAACAGGTTTTATTTACTTATTACTAAGTTTTTTGTTTTTCTTCTCCCCTTTCCTTGTTTTTATTTTATTTTTTATTTGGTGCTCTTAGTGGGCATACTCCGCCCACCGGATTGACATGATTTCAAAAACCATGTCAAAACTAAGAGAAGAGGAGGAAAACAAGAGAGACTATATACACACTTAAGATACGATGTATATATATTATTCTTAAAGACTATAAGGACAAAAGGACGTAAATGGGAGATTTGGAGAGGGATGTTAAAGAATTTTGATTTATTAAACTAAATGCTTATACATATAAATCCATACATGTATGTAGTTTATCTGAGGCCTGTGTTAATTCTGATTACTGAGTCATTTATATAGCGTTTGCTTGAAAGAGGATTTGGACATAGAAGGTGAGTAGTATATAGAGATATTATTAAATTCTCTGCAACAACGATTGATGGGTTCATTATTTGCATATGTAGTTTGGTGCTGATATTCAGTTAACAATCGAGTATGCCTAGTGCGCCTAATTGGATCGTTAAAGGAAATCATATTAGAAATATATTCGCTGTGAATAACACCATTAATTACATCAAATGTGAAGCATGAGCCCAATAACGATCTTCTTGTTGATAGTGGCATCAAATTTAAAAGGCTGAGTCTATGTTCATATGATGGAAGGCTACAATAATCATGGGGGTTATACATATCTCTAAGCGCGTATAGTAAGAACTGCTTTGAATAGACTCAATTCTTTCTCTATGGGAATCGAAAGATGGATTCCAAATTATGCATGCATATTCAAGTATTGGGCGCACTAATGCACGGTACAAGGATGTAGTGACCCATATATTCTTGAATTCATTTGCACGTCTCTTTATAAAACCGAGCTGTTTGCTGGCCCTGGACACAATTTTATCATAGTGCAGATTAAAGCGCACCTTGCAATCTAAGACAACTCCAAGATCCACTATATGGTTGACCCTTTTCAGTTCGATACTATTGAGGTGGTAGGTATGTAATGTTACGTTGTTTTTACGAGAAAAGCTAATAACATTGCATTTATTGACATTAAGATGTAGTTTATTTTGAAAACACCATTGCTCAAGAGACAACAATTTTGATTGCAAAAAATTTACATCTACATCTGATTGAATTGAATAGTACATTTTTAAATCATCTGCATACATAAGATGTGGGATATCGTTAAGAACTTCTGACAGATCGGATATGAATATGTTGAAAAGAAGAGGACCAAGATGACTACCTTGCAGAACTCCCGAGTAGACTAAATATGATTTTAGCCAACTTAGTATGGACCCTGAAACACCAAATTTTTCTAACTTATATATAAGAATGTTGTGATCAACTCGATCAAAAGCTTTACTGAAATCAGTATAAACAGCATCTATTTGGTGCCCTTTTTCAATTTTGATTAAAACATCTAATACCATAATCATGAGATTAGTGGTGGTAGATCGCCCTTTTCGGAACCCGTGTTGCTGCTCATTTAGACGTGGGTTAATGAAACTTGTTAGCTTTTTACAAATAAGTTTTTCAAAAAGTTTTGGAATGGCTGACAAGATTGCTATGCCTCTATAATTTTCAACTGATCTTTTATCACCATTCTTGTAAATTGGCGTAAGATGGGATGATTTCCAATATGAAGGAAATGTCCCACAAACCAGTGATTCGTTAAAGATTATGTGTAATGGCAATAACAGTTGGTCTAAACATCGCACCAAAAAGCTTGTAGGTATTAAGTCTGGTCGTGGTCCCTTTAATATATCCAGTTCTTTTATTGCATTAGAAATCTCTTCCTGGGTTAAATATAAACTATCAACTATAATAGTTGAGCTAGGAGAAGTTTCAGATAAGGTGGTAGGAAGACAAAAGACCTCCTTAAAGTGATCGGCATACAAGTTGCTTATTTCAAGAGAATTGGACGAAGTGACATTACCTTTAAACATAGACGATGGATAGCCGCTAGATTTGCGCTTCATGTTAACAAAGTCAAAGAATTTTCTCGGCTCTTGGACAATTTTTTCTCCAATGATGTTCGTGTACAACTTGTACGCTTCTTCTGACTTGATAGAGAACTCTCTTGATAGCTCGTCATATCTAAGCTTCAGTTCATCGCTTATATTATCAGTGTTTTTGAGAAGTTTGTAGATTTTATTTCTATGATTCCTCAAAAATCTGAGATTGTTGTCTAGCCATGGTTCCGAGAGCTTATTCTTTTTCTTTATTATTGGCACATAACTTTTGATAGCGGTAAAAATGTGCTGATAAAATATAGAGACAGCACTGTCTAAATCTAAGTTGAATGGAATATGATTCCAATTTAGAGAACTAAGATAACATTTTATTCTTTCATAATCGGCGATGAGGTAATCGTAAGCAATTATGTTATTATAAGACTGGGTAAAGTTGATGTCATTAGCAGAGAAAACAGCTTTTAAGGCTATATGATGAACAGTGTTGGTTAATAAATTTTCTGATCCCATGCATGGACTTACCTTCACTTCTTCATACGAGTTAGTAAAAATTAGGTCCAACCATCTGCCATTTTGATTTTGTACAGAAGAGACTTGCTGCAAGTCACTGCCATAAAAAGTGCTAAGTAAGTTGAAGTCTATGGCATTAGAAAGATTTACAGGAAGAAGAAAGTTGTCGTTTTCGTCGGTGACAAAAGATATATTTGGGCGATTGAAGTCACCAAGAATAACAACTTTATTTTCCTCTTTTAGGGTGGAGGTAAAGGTGGTCTGTGTTTCACATAGCTCGTTGTATGTTGTTTCACTTGAGCCGGGAGGAATGTAACGCCACCTATGTACACATTGAGACTTTTACCTGAACAAACTATAATAATTCGGTGATCGAACAGTTTATGGTTAGGTGTGTCTATTAGCTCACTTGGGAGGGAATTGTGAGATGCTACAAGAAAACCACTTCCTCGAGAAAGACCTGTTGAGGAGTAGTCCCGATCATTTCTGAAGACAGTCCAATTGCTATCAAGAATTTCCTCATTATTGAAGGTTTCGTTTAGCCATGTCTCAGTGAATACTAGGACATTGAAGTGGCATGATTTAGCGTCAACATAAAGTTTGTTTAATTTGCTTCTCATGCCGCCACAGTTATGGTAGAATATATTTAAGAAAGAAGAGTTAGGAACGATAATATTGCTGTTGCTCTTTACGAGATTTTTGAAGAAGAGAAACATGTTTAGCTCTGCATGAGCGCCATAGGTTTCCAGATCCACCTTGACTTGATCAACCGTTACACCGAGGTGCTCGTGAAAGCGGACAAATAAATTACGCAAGTCTTCAACACCGGTAGGAAGACTTTCTTGCTGAATTAATACTCTAAGATTAGTTTTGGTCTTGCCTTCAATGCATGTTGAATCAGGGGCTTTATACATATAAGCGAGATACAGGCGAACATTGTTATAAACGTTGTTCTCCCTGAGGCGAGAAAGGGCATATCTGCTCTCAGTGCCTTCGCAAGAGTTTAGTGTCAATTTCACTTTTGGAGGAAGTAGGGGGTCTAAAAATGACGTAGGACTACCAGGTTGATTGCAAAGCTCATTTGAAATAGAAGATGGTTTTGGTAAACCACTTCCGGTTGGTGGTACAACGACCTTCACGCTGAACTCCCTCGAAATTTGTGTTAGCGTTGACGGCACAAAATGCTACCAGCTTCTCTTTCAGGGTATGTTCTTCAAGAATACCAATTATGGAATTTGTATATAATATCGGCAGTTTCACTAGGTAAATTTACAAGATCTAATATTTTTACATTTATGCCGGTAACAGGATGAAAGAACCTCACTAACGTCGGAAACATATTGATGGTTTGAAGCATTCGTGAATTAAGAAATAAAAGATACCTCCCAAAGTTCCGTCTTGAGAATTTCTGAAGCATATGACGCAATAACATTTATAGCATTAGCTTTGCTAAACTTCTTTTCAAACACTTTTTGTATTATTTTGGAAGTGCATTCCATCGACCGAAAACTTTAATTGTGACACACCGTATGAAATGCGTATAAAGCTTCGGTTTATGCCAGCTCTGCCTCTTTATCACCATATTTTTCGTGGTGAAAGTAAGTTGTCTGTGATGACGGTGTATTAGCTGCATCCAAAACTTTTTTGTGTTTATCAGAAGACAAAAGTCTTTGGATGTCATTTTTATCCCCATGAGAGCTACGGAAAAAATACCATAGCATTTATTACATCGAACATCTGAAGGCGTCAAAAACTTTTGTAGAAATGGGAACTCTTTTTGCAAATTTTCAGTAAATTTACAACTTAATTTTTTAACGGTCGGCGACATTGTATTTATGAACTTACATAATTTATTTATGTAAGTAACAGCTGCATAAAAACAACTCTTACCAATGGAGTGCATGTCAACAGCTAATTAATTTTAAAGGAAATCACAATGAGCTACTGAAAATGACAAACAACTAACTGAAGAAAGCAATATTTGAACAAGTGAATCGCGGGAAATCCTTTCTAATACATGAAAACGGCTTAATTTCACTCGTACTCGTTGATTGTCATATCACAAGTACCTTTCTCTTGCGCTTACACAAGCATACATAGTATACGTAATAACCAATTTTAAAATGCGGGACGTATTGTGCGTTTCACGGGACAATTTTAATAATTATTATAATGCGGGATTAAAGCAGCTACTGTGGGACGGTCTCGCACAATCCGGGATGGTGGGCCACCTTATTCTAGGGGCATATTTTTTTCTCCGTGAAATAGCACGTAAGCCCCTCATTTTGACTTTTTTGTAATTGTCCAACATTTTTGTACTGGAGTCCTCCTATAATGAATGGAATCCTCCTACCGAAAAAATTCCTTGGCTTACAAAACTTAACTTTGCAAAACTTTAACGAAATCGATCAGTCGAAAACGAAGTAACAGCACTGTTTATTAATAAAGTTATATGAATATAATTGCGGCGACCGTAGCCTAGTGAGTAGAGTGCGTGGCCCCTAAGCTAAAGAACCGCGGTAGCCCGGGTTCAATTCCAGCTCAGACAGAAAGTTTTTTCAATTGAATTAATTTTTCTGTTCGGTCGTCACCTCTCTGCAGTCAATGGCAAACCTCAGAGAGTAAAAATTGCCATGTAAAGCTTCTTGAGAACATAAGCCGTTCGGAGTCGGCATAAAACACGTAGGTCCAGTTCTCGGTCATTTGTGATCAAACATTTAATAACATGCACAACACAATTGATCAATAGAAGCTAGGTCAAAGTCCTTCCAAGGACTGAAATGGCCAGTTTATTTATTTTTTTTATATGAATATAATTAATAGTATAAATTAAATATGCATAAAATAAGTTGTTCTTCTTTCGAACAACTTCACTGTGTTAATATCAGTGAACGAAAATAAAATCTAACGTTGCGTTCGTTAAGGAAGTAAAGTGTTGATATGAGAGAACTGAACATTAATGTTGTGTAGCATTTATTACTGCGCTCATTATTCGGTTGCATTCAAGTTTGCATACTTGAGTAAAAATGGAAGGCATTGGCTAAAGATAATGAAAAAATGGTTGATGCAAGGAAAGGAAAATATATTAAATTAGTTTTTAATTACTAAATTACATAATTACTTAACTACTTAATTACTTGATTACCCAATTTAATTGCAATGGAAAAATATGTCGCGTGCTATATTATACTTAAGCTTAAAAAAAAAACAACGATGGTAACCATTTCAACATGACAGCTATCACTAGAAGGGTACATTAATCCGTTTAAGTTTAAAGTTAATTGCTTTGAAATTTGATGTTGCGTTTCGCAGATTTATGCATTTTTCTAGATGCAGTTGAAAAAGAGTTCTATTTTTTGTCGCGTGCTAGATCGCATGTTTATTGCTAATACTTATATTGAAAACAAAAAAATCTTCGGAACCTACTTTTTGTACTAAACATATTGCTACGAAAATGCTATCGAAAAATAAAAACAAAAAATTTTTTCTTAATTTTCTTTATTTTGTTGCACCTCAAAGGCGTACGAATGTCGCTTGCTTGACCGTGGAAATGCCCATTTTTATATTGTTCTTTGTTCCGTAGTATAAGCTACACTAAATAACCGTATGAGAAGCGTTGTTTGAGAGACTGAGAAACCAGAGAGAAAAACATTTTATGTGTTCAGGGACATGCACCGCATCAAGGACGCATTCAGTTTTGTAGGTAGCATAAATTTGTAGCGCGCTCTTGTTTTAGTATGAATAATCAATTCACTTTTTGTTTAGCTATTCGGTTAATTTATATTTATACTCACACGCGTACTGCGTAAAGGGAGTAATTACTTTATCACTCCGTTTCTAACACATCGTCACCTGCATGCCAAAAAAATTATTTTTTATAGTTTTTGAGAAAACGAGTTTAAAGATTTAAATGCTTCTGTAAAGTAAGGAAGTTAACAAAAAAATTTGATTTTACAGAATGGTAAGTATTTAGTTACTTAACAATAATTTAAAATTTGGCTGGCCTACCTTTATCCTAAGGGATTTTAAAACACATTCATTGTTTTGGCATGCAGAAAAATTTCAATTTATACAACTTTGCTGCTTACAAAGAATCGAGTAACGTAGTATTTATTGTTGAAGATCTGGGGCCTTACTCTATAATGCGATTCGAAAACAAAATCACAATGTATTTACATGGTTTTTTGACCAATTTTTGAATAGTTTAAAATCAATGCAAACAAAAACACCATTTTAAAGCAGAGGTAGAAATTACTGCCATTTAGAAATCTTAATTCATGTTTTTTCATTGTGTGGTTTGGTTTTCGAATCGCATTACAGAGTAAGATCCCTGTTATTTATTGATACTTTGGCTTGCAGATGTGTGGGCCTTAGGTCCCCCGATTTATGATTTAAATTTGGTTGGCCCACCTTACTCCTAAAGGATTTTAGAATACATTTATTGTTTTGGCATGTAATAAATTCCAATTTAAAAACTTTTATGCTTCAAGGAATTGAGCAGTGAATGAATGTGTAGGATTTGTTACCAGGGACCGTACCGGTTATGGTTTTTATTAAAAAATTCAGATATTAACAGTTATTTAACTTTTTTTTTTTCGACAAAAATACTAGTTATTTAATGCCTTTTATTTTTTCGGGCAAAAATAACTGTTACTTTTGACTTTTATTTTTTTGGTAAAAAATAACAGTTATTTTGTGCCTTTTATTTTTTCGGTCAAAAATTTCAGGCAATTTGAACTTTTTTAAAGGCCACTTGAACGGCAAAAAAGTTTTATGCAATTTTTATCGTCTCATCAGCGCGCACATTTTGAGCAATAAAACTTTTTAGTTTTTAATTTTTTATTCGGCCTTTGAAAAAATACAAATTGCCTGATATTTTTGACCGAAAAAATAAAAGGCACAAAATAACTGTTATTTTTGACCTTAAAAAAAAGTCAAAAGTAACAGTTATTTTTGCCCGAAAAAATTAAAGGCAAAAATAACAGTTAATATTAATTTTTATAGTAACAGCCAAAAATTTAAAAGGCATTTAATATTCGCGAAGCTGCTGCCATTACGATAATAATGGTATATGTCGATGATCGAGGTGGCAACGCTGTTTGCTGAATTGGAAGAAGGTCGCAAGGAAACCGCAAGAAAAAGCAATCGGCAACATTTTTGTAACAAATAACTCAAGCCGAAGAAACAGTGGATGCCTCAATACAGATGCCTCATACAGATGCATCAATACAGATGCCCCAATACAGATGCCTCAAAAAGATATTTGCCGTTTTGCTGTTGTATACCACATCACATGAGTCAATAGTATGCAACATTTTTTATATGCTCAAACTTTTAATGTTATTTTTCTATTTGTATTTTGTTATAACATCTTATCTTGTTTTGTATTAGTTTATGAACCGCTCATTTTTTAATGTTATAAATAGGGCTTAAATTTAAATTATAAAGTCTTTTTGAATTTAGCCAGAGCGGAATAAGAAGTAAGATCTTTTAAAACTTTAAATTATATATTTCATATATCACATATCATTTAATATATTTTATTGTAATTATAATAATAATATATAATTGTATTTTTGAATTTATTAACTCTTTTCAGAGAATAAAACACGCCATTTGAATTAATATTAAATTAATCTGTTTTATTCAAAGCTCTTCAAAAAAGCCCACAATATTTTTATTCTTTCGAGAAACTTTAATACAAGAACATAAAGGTTCTTTGCCACTTATTTTAAATAATTTTCATGCCACAGGATTTAGCCAAACGATCCAGTCAGCGAAGCAATAAAGGAGTCCCGCCAGTTCGCTTCGAAGATATGCCAGTCGAAAGATCGCCAACTACGCAAACACTTACCTCCAAGCCATCTACGCCACCGCCACCGCCATCAGCCGCATCAACTCCAGAAGACACAACATCGTCACGTCATCCACTACCGCTCGTGCGTCATCCATCAATTCCAGAAGACACAACATCGTCACGTCATCCACTACCGCCATCAAATCAGCCAGTACACCAACTTTCACAGCCATCCAGCAAGTCACAGAAATCCGTAGGTAAGAAAAGTGAACCTGAAAATATAAAAAGTGAAATGGAGACATTAACGCGCGAACTCAATAAAAAAATGGACGATATGCGGAACGAGTTTAGTCGGCAAATGCACGCTATGCAAGCGTTGGTTGCTTCTACCAAGCAGCAACCGATGCAGCAACCATTGCAGCTGTCACACGATCATTTACAGCCAATGCATCAGACAGACCAATCGACGCAGCAGCCGATACAGCAGTCGATGCAGCAGCCAATACAGCAACCGATGCAGCAACCATTGCAGCAGACATCGCAGCAGGCGCACGAGCAATTTCAGCAGATGCGCCACGCACAACAGCCTTTGCAACAAACTCAACAGTCATTGCAGCAGGCGTACGACATATTTCAGCCGATGCGCCCGACACAGCAGCCATTGCAACAGACTCAGCAGCCATTGCAGCAAACACCATTTCAGATGGTTCATCAGCAGCCATTACAGCCAATGCAGCAAACACATCAGCCGTTACACCAAACGCAGCGCGCATACCAACCACTTTTCCAGAGACTTATGCAGCCAGTCGACCGTCAAACACCTATGTCCTTCACCGACAGCCAGCAAACGGGTCCTCATCGTCATAAGAAAATTTACCCCCTTCCATTATTTTCAGGTCTTCCCGAAGAATGGCAGACATTTGCAGAAGCGTTCGAAAGCACCACTTTGGAGTTTGAGTACTCAAATCTCCACAACATCATGCGCTTGCGTGACGCATTAAAAGGACGCGCTCGAGAAACTGTGGAATCGCTACTCACCAGCTCCAGTAACGTATTGGAAATTCTACAAATATTGGAAGAGACATTTGGACGACCCGAGCAGCTGATTAAAAGCCAAATTGAAAAGGTTCGCTCGATACCACCGATAGCCGAAGGTCACTTGGAGTCATTGGTAAGTTTCGCTAACAAAATGTCAAATATGGCGACGTTCTTAAAAAATGCACGAGGCGAACATCACTTAGCCAATCCGACTTTGCTAAGCGAGCTCTTAGCTAAGCTACCAACTCCACGACAAATGCAGTGGGCAGAAAAATGCCTGCTACTCGAGCGAGCACCGACTATCGTTGATTTCAGCCAGTGGCTAAATACTCTTCGACGACTGGCTAATATGGTTGCCGATTCGTTACCAACTCCTTCGATGCCACCACTCGCAGGAGCAACTTATAGCCGCAGAAATAATCAGCATGTGACCACCTCAAGCAATGCGTTACCAAACAGTCGCCGTGTCGCATGTGTCAGCGTAAAGCAGTCAATATGCCAACATTGTGGAGGCGAGTGCAAAAAACTAAGTGATTGCAAAACATTTTTACAGCTCCAAGTCGACGATCGTTGGAACAAAATCAAAAGCCTTAGGAGATGCTTCTCGTGTCTGAAAAAAGGACATCAACTTAATCAATGCTACTTAAAGAAACCATGCAATACCGATGGGTGCTCAAAGATTCACCACAGATTGCTTCACGGCGGCCAGCTCGAATCCACAATGGCAGTGAAGCAGCACCACGATTTGTCCAACACGTCTACACATTCTAATGCCCCAGCCACCAGTCGAGCGCCAACGACCTCATCACAAGCAGAGCCATCTAATACTATGCGCAATTGCCATGCAGATGGCATCCGAAGTGAGACCGTGCTGTTCCAGATCCTGCCAGTTAAAATCCATGGTGACAATTGTGTTGTTAACACTTATGCGTTTGTGGACGACGGAGCAAACGTCACTATCATAGATGGAGATTTGGCCAATCAGCTAGGGCTTCGCGGCGAAGAAAAAGTACTCGAACTCCAATGGTTAAATAAGCAGACCACGAGGCAGCAGACAGAAGTTGTAAAGATGAAGATAAGCGGAACTCATGAAAATGCGGAAATTTATGAAATGTCAGACGTCCATACTTCATCATGTTTAGCGTTGCCAACTCAGTCATTAAAATGTGGTGAGTTAAACTTCGATCATTTAGCAGGGCTGCCACTGCACGAGTATGATTGCGTTCAGCCAAAATTAATTCTAAGTTTAGCGCATGCCTATCTGACGGTGCCAATAGAAGCTCCAAGTATATCTTCAAGTTCAGGGCCGATCGCAATTAATACACGTCTTGGATGGATAGTTTATGGACCTGTACCAGGAGAAGAAAAATCACAGGTCAAGCGTGCTTTACATGTCAACAAAAAAGAAGAAGTAAATTCTAGCGCATTGGAGGAATTAAATAACCTGATGAAGACTTACTTTGATGCAGAAACATTTGGAGTCAAACCTGATGTCAAAAAAGGGATGTCAAAATCCGACGAGAGAGCCATAGCCATTTTAAAAAAGTCAACAAAACAAGAAGGCAGCCGTTTCGAGTCAGGACTATTGTGGAAAGAGGAATTTTTTGGGTTTCCAGATAGCTACAAAATGGCGCTCAACCGACTTAAGAATGTGGAAAATAAAATGGCAAGAGACAAGTGTTACGCTGAAGAATATTGTCAAAAAATTGAAGATTATTTAGATAAAGGTTATGCAAGAGTGCTAAGCCCAACGGAAGTAGAACAACGGTCGCAAAAAACATTTTATTTGCCACATTTTGGTGTAAAAAACCCAAATAAGGCTGGTTTGCGATTAGTTTTTGACGCCGCAGCAGAAATACAAAATATGTCTCTAAATAAAGCATTACTTGCAGGTCCAGACTTAAATCAACCACTAATTTCTATATTATTTAAATTTAGACAAGCACCGATTGCAGTTTGCGGAGACATCAAAGAAATGTTCCACCAGATTCAAGTGCGCAAAGAAGACCAAGACAGCCAAAGATTCTTGTGGAGAGGAGGTGATCCAACGAAACCATTGAAGACATATGTTATGGAAAGACTGATTTTTGGAGCCTCTTGTTCGCCAACCATTGCGCAGTATATAAAAAACTTGAACGCACAGCAATATATAGAGTTTGACCCTCGTGCAGTCGAAGGCATCGTTTCGAGACATTATGTGGACGACTATGTGGATTGTTTCGAAACCGAAGAAGAAGCTATAAAGGTAGTAAAAAATGTGATTGGAATACACGCAAAAGGTGGGTTTCAACTCAGGAATATCGTGACGAATTCAGATTCACTAAAACAGGCAGTTGGCAACGCCGCAAGTGACCATGGTGAATTTAATGTCATAGGAAAGGTGGAACGCATTCTTGGAATGCATTGGATGTCAAATACAGATGTTTTTGTTTACATCTTAAAACTAAACAAAGTGCCGCTGGACATATTAGAGTTTAAAAGAATTCCGACAAAAAGGGAAGTGTTAAGTCTGAACATGTCTTTGTTTGATCCCTTCGGTTTTCTTGCTAATTTTACGGTTTCGGCGAAGCTTTTAATGCAGGCTCTGTGGAAAGCCAGCGTACAGTGGGACGACCCATTGCCGGAGCAAATATATCGTCGATGGAAGATGTGGATTCAGGAGCTGCCAAAATTTGAAGAACTCAGAGTGCCTAGGTGTTATTCACCAAAATTTCAACAAATGAATGTAGACATTCACGTGTTTGTCGATGCAAGTGAGGAGGCGATGGCGGCTGTGGCGTACTGGAGAGTGGTAAGTGATGGCAAAATAAATATAGTATTTATATCAGGCAAAAGTTGTTGTGCACCAACGCGCTATCATACGACACCCAAGCTTGAACTACAGGCTGCGGTAATGGGTGCTCGATTAAAAGAATCGATTGTGAGGTGCCATAAAATTAAAGTAAATAGGTGTTACTATTGGAGTGATAGTCACACGGTGATCAAATGGATTCGTTCCGATCACCGTGTTTACAAGCAGTATGTGGCAAATAGAGTTGCAGAGATATTAGAAGGCAGTGGTATAGACGAATGGCGTTGGTGTCCAGGCGAGCTAAATCCTGCTGACGAAGCAACCAGAGCGAGGTTCCCGCCGCGATATGAAGTAAAAGGCAGATGGATAAATGGACCAGGTTTCCTTTATCAGGCTGAAAGCGAGTGGCCAGATGAAGCCAGTATAAGCACCAGAGTAGATGCCAGCGACAGCGAGCTTCGAGCAAAACATATCGTTTTGTTGGCGCAACAGGTATGTTTTAAAGTACCAAATATTAATCGTTTTTCGAATTATTGCAGACTGAAGCGAACGATAGCGTGGTTGCTGCGATATTTACAAAATTTAAAACTGAAAATTCAACACTTAGAGCTGTGTACCGGCGAGCTTTCTGCTGAAGAAGAAGCGCGCGCTGAAATATATTTGCTGAAATGGGTGCAGTTAGAGATGTTTTCTGATGAGTTCTCCAAATTAGAGGTAGAGCAACATATTGGAAAAGACAGTGAGCTGAAAACATTGAACCCGTGTATTGGACCGGATGGCTTGCTCAGAGTTAATGGACGAATAGAAAGAGCAAGCTGCATATCAATAGAGGCGAGGCAGCCTATTATTCTCCCTAAGGATCACTATGTGACTCGTCTGCTGATTGAGTACTACCACAGGAAGTGCCATCATATTAACGTATCAACAGTGATGAGCGAAATACGTCAACGTTTCTGGGTTCCGTCACTAAGGCGCGCAGTTAACAGCGCTCAGATCCACTGTTTGCTTTGTAAACTTCGGAAGGCAAAACCGAACCAGCCAATAATGGGTACACTTCCGGCCGATCGAGTTACGCCGTACGTCCGTCCTTTTTCTTACACAGGGTTGGATTTCTTCGGTCCTATCAACGTCACGATTCGACGTCAAAGAGAAAAACGATGGGTGGCATTATTTACCTGCTTGACCGTGCGTGCTGTCCATTTAGAAATTGCTGCCGACCTATCAAGCGATGCCTGTATTGTCTGCATTCGCAATTTTATAAACAGACGAGGTGTGCCAGTGCAGATACGAAGTGACAATGGGACTAACTTCGTTGGAATTGCTAAAGAGCTTCAAGGTGTTAGAGATTTCTTGGACCATGATGTCATCAAAGCAGGCCTTTCTCCACTAGGAATAAAATGGATTTTTAACACGCCTGCGAATCCGTCTGAAGGAGGAGCTTGGGAGAGACTCGTTCAATCGGTGAAGAAAGCTCTCTATATAATGCTGAAGGAGCACGCACCGCGTTTGGAGACTTTGCAGAGTTTTTTGATAGAAGCAGAAAACATGGTCAATGCCAGACCCCTGACGCACATACCAGTGACCCCAGAAGAGCTTGATCCATTGACTCCTAATCATTTTCTTTTAGGTTGTGCTAATTCGACGCAGACCCCAGCAGATTATGAGCCAAGACTTATGTGCCTTCGAAAACAGTGGCGCATCATCAAAAACCTGAAGAACGGAATGTGGCGACAATGGATACGAGAGTACTTACCCGAGCTAACTAGGAGATCTAAATGGTTTATACCATCGAAGCCGGTTGCTGCTGGCTGCCTAGTTCTCATCTGTGATGAAAATGTTTCGCAATCCCAATGGAAGCGTGGTCAAATCATAAAGGTTTACTGTGGAAAAGACGGCGTCACCAGATCCGCTGATGTCCAGACTAATAGCGGAGTTCTAAAGAGACCCATATCGAAATTAGCCATACTAGATGTTTCGTCGTCAAGAAGTAGTGGTGAATCCTCCCCATCCGGGTCAGTTCACGGGGGTGGGGATGTCGATGATCGAGGTGGCAACGCTGTTTGCTGAATTGGAAGAAGGTCGCAAGGAAGCCGCAAGAAAAAGCAATCGGCAACATTTTTGTAACAAATAACTCAAGCCGAAGAAACAGTGGATGCCTCAATACAGATGCCTCATACAGATGCATCAATACAGATGCCCCAATACAGATGCCTCAAAAAGATATTTGCCGTTTTGCTGTTGTATACCACATCACATGAGTCAATAGTATGCAACATTTTTTATATGCTCAAACTTTTAATGTTATTTTTCTATTTGTATTTTGTTATAACATCTTATCTTGTTTTGTATTAGTTTATGAACCGCTCATTTTTTAATGTTATAAATAGGGCTTAAATTTAAATTATAAAGTCTTTTTGAATTTAGCCAGAGCGGAATAAGAAGTAAGATCTTTTAAAACTTTAAATTATATATTTCATATATCACATATCATTTAATATATTTTATTGTAATTATAATAATAATATATAATTGTATTTTTGAATTTATTAACTCTTTTCAGAGAATAAAACACGCCATTTGAATTAATATTAAATTAATCTGTTTTATTCAAAGCTCTTCAAAAAAGCCCACAGTATATTTAAAAAAGTCCTCCGGCCTCGTTATGCCTTTTTCATCTGAAAATTGTAAAATAAGAGTTATTTTCGGTACCTGTTTGTTACTTTTTGATACTTTGGTTTGCAGATATGAGAGCGTTAGGTCCCTCGATTTTTGATTTAAATTTGGTGTGCCTACCTCACTCCCAAAGCATTTTATATATAACTACAAATATTAAAAACAATAACAATTATATTGCATAAAAGTTTATTGTTTAATTTAACAAAAACATATGTGGAAAAAAGGAATTAAAGCCAATAAAAGTCTGATAAAAATATACTATTATTATTGACCTTCTGAATCCATTTTAAAGAAAATATGCACAGGTTAAAACACGGAGAATTGAGGTTCACACATGAAAATAAGAAAATATTAAATGAAACAAATTTGAATTTAAAAAACTTTATCATGGCGTGCATAAGTATAAAGCTAATAAGGTGTATTTACTGTTATTTTTCATATTCAGGTAGAAATTTTTTGAACTGGTTTAAATATTTGACAAAAAAATAATAATAAACACATGTATTGATTTAGAATTGTAGTATTGCGGCAGACCTAGTCCAAATTCTTATTCCATATTTTGATACAATGTTCCTTATATAAAATTGCATCAAAAACAGCAGCAAACACAAAATTGAATTTTTCCACATTGTTTTGACATACAGGTGACAATATATTCTTGATCAGCAATACGAGCTGAGTCGATTTAGCCATGTCCGACTGTTTGTCTGTCTGTCGACACGATAACGGCCGTAATTAAAGAGCTATAGGAGTGAAATTTAATGTTTATATAAAAAAGATATATTATTTTTATCTTCATAAAAATAAAGATCAAATTCGAAAATGAGCCGGATCAAGTGAAAACCACTCCCATCTCCTATTTTTTCAACCCTTCAGATCTTTGTTTTTTAAACCCTCTTAACAATCCACTGAAAGAGTTAATAAATATTGTAGCAGCTCGGCCCTTCCTGCACCGCAAGATCCGAGTGCGGCTTCTTGTGAATTTTCTGTATTAGTGTAATCTAACACAAATAAGAATAATGCTGAACTTTCATGGAACTACACCGCACAGTGGTTCCATCTCATATTCATGTAAGATTAAAACAGAAGAATTCGTCATTTGCCAATATAATTTTGCGTATGAGTTGAAATTAGCTATATTAGAAAACAGACAAACCCACCCAAACCGAACCTATTTTTCATGTAACAGAAAAACTATGAACGCTACATATTTTTATTGAAGCTATATTAAAACAGCTCTTTCAAAAATAATGTACCCATTTATTTACTCTTTTGTTCGTTACTTTAAACGTTACTTTGGTCCGCAGCCAATAATTTTAAATTGTTAATATTAACTTTAAGATTGTAAGCAAAATACATTTTCAATACATATGGAATTCAATTTTTTTATTGAAGCTATATTAAAACAACTCTGTTAAAAATAATATACACATTTATTTACCATTTTGTTTCTTTTAAGTAGGTTTAGTAGCCAATTATTTTTTATGTTTGATATTACCTTAAAGGTTTAAAGATTGTAACAAAATTTTCAAAACCAACAAAAATTTTATCACAAAAAACTATTTAATTCCGCGTTCACACCACTGTGCAACTCTTCCTACTACTATCTACTTTTTTAAGCCTCAATGCAAAGTCTGATTGTTTTTTCGAAGAAATTATATACATTTATATTTTGACGTAGAATTACGTCTTACAGCGCGGTTTGTGTGGGGGTCATTTTCACAAATTTTTTCAAGCACATTTAAGGATTATAGTTGACACTTTGGGGTATAGCCAGCCTTTAATATTCATCGTACAAAAAAAAATGTATGTAAAAATATCAGTTCGAGTACGAATGAAACCAATATCCAACTTTGGCATTTGTCAATTCTTTAATAAAGACACAAAAAAGCAACATTTTAGAAGAAGAAATTCATATATTCGTCTGAGAAAAGTTATACACAAGCTGCTTATGCTGTTTTTATGGTTGTTGTTGTTGTGGTTGTTGTTGTGGTTATTGGTTTGCTTCGCAATCGTGTCGTTTGTTGTTGTGCTGCTTTTGTTGTTATTAATATGTATTTATTTAAAATGAACATATATAAATACACATCAGTTGCTTTCGTGTTTGTCGTTTGTCAATAGTTTTGTTTATTTTCAGCAAGATAAATACAATAGAGAATGCAGATGCGTGTATTTAGCTAAAATTTAAATTTACTTTTATTATATATATATATATATATATATATATATTTCAGAATTTCACAAACCCGACGAGAATCCGACGAGCTCGAGTGCAAAAGTTACGATATTAAAATTTTATTCATGGCAATACAGTCATTAAGGTTTTTCCAAAATAACCAAAAATAATCTTTAAAAGTACAGTAACAGCTATGTTTTGACGTTTAAAAAGTGCAAGTCATTTTATTAAAGCACACTTGTTTCATTTGAAACACCGACAAAGTTTTACCAGCGGGATAAAATTATGGCTTCTACTCAGTGTTGCCAAGTAAGCATTTTTGCCAAGTAAGCATTTTGGTTCTATATTCTATCTTCTAGCTTTTTCTAGTTTAGTTAAGTTTAGTTTATTTATTTATTTTCGTTTTCTAATACAAAAGATACATTAATTTTTAATCACTGCCGCTTGATAATACTTTATCGTATGGATCATGAAAATTGACGTCACAACTTTCGGCACTCTCTTCATCGGTTTCATCTGTGTCTTCGCCGTTGTTTTCATTTGTTGGCACCAATGGCGGTACAATCAAATTCACAGCCATTTGTGGCAACTTTTTCAACTTCTTTTGAGGTAATTTCCTTTTGCTTGAAATTATAGGATCAGACTCTTAGACTCTTTTAATTGTTTACATTTTGGTTTTTTCAGAAGAATCTTCAAAATAAATTTCCTTTCGCCCACGTTTTTGAGGATTAGAGGTAGTGAAAGATATTGAAGAAGCTAACCAATCGCGATTAGAACTTAAAAACGTTGCCTCAATTCTATGTGCTCTTGTCCAACAAAACTTGAATGCATAAATAAACTGATTTATTATTTCTGCGAAGCATTCCTCATATTTCTCCGCATGACAAATTCGTTGCTTCATTTCATCTCTCAAATACTGAAACTTATCATTAAATTTAGAATGCCCAGAGGTTTTCATTATATCAACTTTTAGCGAGTTATAAAAAATGTATTAGAAGCAGTTCCTTAAAAATAGACAGCACATTTAATTTTCATATTAAAGTCTAAATGTACTTGAACACCTGAATACCCATATAACAAAATAGTACATCACTATTAATTGCTTCAAAGCATACGATTGTCATATAAAATACCAACAAATTAAACACAGATTTAACGTAGAAATTGCAACTATTCCGCATTGTCGATAAGTGATACACGCTACATTAAACATTATTTATTAAGAGTTTTTAATGTCTTAAAAATTTCAATGCCAAATTAGTAGTCCATAAATATGAAGAAATCATATTAATTAATAAAATACAGATTAGTATTTATAAACGCAGAATTTTGTAAAAGTGTATTATATGTTTGAAGAAATAACATTCAAAAAGAGATTTGTCACAATAAATTTTCATTTAAGTACTGCGGTAGTAATCCTAATAATAGGGAACACGATTGCAGAAAATACATAATAGGGAAAATTGTTTTTGTGGCGTATCATGTTTTGAATGTTAGCTCCTCAATAACGTTTAAGCTTTTACCATGAAAATATTTAAGATATACAGAAGACTGTAGGGTATAGCTACAAAATTGAAGGAAAAATAAGAAAAAATTTTAAACAAAACAAAAACACAAAAAACACAACAAATAAATAAGCAGCGCAATAACAACAAACACACTCTTTAGCAACTAGTTGCACTTGCTTAATTTGATAAATGCGATTGCAGTACGTTTGCAAAAAGTTTTATAATTTCTAAAACGCACAAAATAGCACAACAAAATTTTATACACTTTATAACAACAGTCCACATTAAAAGAAATAATTAGAAGATGACAACAGAACACCAAAAAATAAACCTGAACTCCACATTCATAGCAAAATATCGGAATTTTTTGACACATTTTTTAATAGGCACAAAAAAATTATTTCCAACACTTCATCTAATAAATTTTTGTGGCGTTAGAACAATAATAACCTGAAGTTGAAGGTTTCATTAAAAAATATTGCAAAAAGGAATTTTTAAAATAAAAATTTTATATAAAAATGCTGAAGAATTGCGATTCCTCACTGCGCGCGAACGAAAGCAAAAAAGTTAAGTTTGACAGCTTGTAACTTTTGAACTAGCAATCTTAAAGTATTAATTTTTTGCTTGTGACGCAGAATTTTATTAACTTAAAACCGGTATCCAAAAAGTTCGTAGCTTCCATATGATTTTTTGAATATTTAGCCAAAAAACCGACTAAATACCCCTCTGTGCGTCGTCAGCGTACATATGCAATTCAACACTTTGGGCAGGTCGGTAACATAAATATAAAACAATAATGGTCCTAACAGAGAACCTTGCGGGGCACCTCTAGTAACTGAGATAAAATTAGACGTAACATTATTCACAAATACCGCTTGAGAACGATCTCGTTAATATGACGGAACTAAATTAGACGCAGGCATCGAAAAATTATATATATTTACTAACTTAGAAGACAAGATATCGTGGTCAACTGTATCGAAAGCTTTCGAGCGGTCAGGTCAAGAAGAGTTAAAAAGTTAATTGGCCGGCATCAAAATTATTACATCTATCAGTGGAGTTATACAACTTTGTTTCGGCCTGTAGTCGGGTTGTCGGTCGGTTATGAGACCGTTATCGCAGAATTGCTTGTTTAATTGCTTGCACATCAAGTCTTCGAAAACTTTAGAAATAAATGATAAAATTGCAATTGGATTATATTCATTAACCGTTTTCACGATTGGAATTATTTTACCTTTTTTCAGCAAGACGGGTAGATCGATTTTGTTAATATCGAATTGAAAATAAAAGTAAATATTGGTTAGAGTCTTATTAGCAAAGCTTTTATAAAAATTTGTTGAATTTCATCAAAACCAACAGAATTTTCTTTAATGGCCAAAAAACTTTTTAATACATCGAATTGGTCAATGCAACTAAAACTTAAGCTAATATCACAGTTATTATCACGGACGGAATTTTCATTAATATTGGTTAGTATCACAGGCAAAGTAATATTAACGAAACTGCTGTTAAGCTCGTCAACATTTATTGCACTTGATGAAATTGTTTTCTTACTGACACCAATGTCGCGAATCACACTCCAAGTCTGCTTAATGTCAACAGCATTGCTGAATTTGTTTTCATAAATTTTGGTTTTAGCAGTTTTAATACCCCAAATAAATTTGTTTCTTATTTGCTTCAATTGATTATGGAGTTCAGAAGTTTTGAACCGCTTCCAGCGATTGTAAGCAGAGTTAAGTTGTTCAATTAGAAGTATTATAGTATTGTTAAACTAAGGGCGATCACTTGGTTTTACTTTTCTAGTTTTAATTGGCTCAAATTTATCGTACAAGTAACTTAAACAACTGTTCAGTATCGCAACTTTCTCGTCGATAGAAAATATATATTATATTCCAATCAATTAAATTAACTTCAGATTCTAGTTTTGTATAATTAATATTTTTAAGGTCCCTACAGCTAAAACTAGTCGGTTTATTGCACAATTGAAAGTCATATGTTAAGAAAATTAAGTCATGCTTTTAATAGAAGGCTCAATGATTGTTTTCTGAAAGCTGTTCCGCAAAGGAAAGCCTCTTTGGCATTGGGTCCGGTATGGTATACGAATGAATTAAGAATAATGAGGAACTTGAAATCTAAATACTATAAAAAACACATAACATATGCGATTTTGGATGCTATACCTCGATTAAATACAGTAACCAACAATTATGCAAACAATCCTATAATATCTACTTAACAAAAGTAAAATTAAACATCAAATCTGATGCTAAATCCTTCTGGAACTTTGTTAACACAAAACTATCCTTCTTTTATTAAGTATAATTCTGTTGAGTCTGATAATGATAATAGTATTTGCAATCTTTTTGCTGACTTTTTCAAGACGACTTATTCATCATCGTCCTATGATTATTTAAGTTATCCTTTCAATATTCAATCTGGGGATATTTATTTCCCAATAATTGACACAAACACAGTCTTATCATTTTTAAAAAATATTAAATCATCATACAAAAGTGGTCCTGATAACATACCTTCATGTATATTAAAATACTGCTGTGAAGAATTAGTAACTCCAATCTCTTTACTATTTACTTCATCATTAAAATCCTGCTATTTTCCTGCAGCCTGGAAGCATTCATTTATCATTCCGCTGCATAAATCCGGAAATAGGTCTTTAATTGATAACTACCGTGGCATCGCAAAATTAGGCGCTTTGCCTAAACTTTTAGAGACAATTGTTACATCACGACTATCGCATAGCGTTAAATCTTTAATGTCTCCTTTCCAACATGGATTCCTTTCTGGAAAATCCACTGTTACTAACCTTCTCGAATTTACATCAAAAACTAAAGAAAACTTTGGAAAAGGCATGCAGACTGATGTTATTTACACGGATTTTAGTAAAGCTTTTGACGTTGTAAATCACAAACTATTGATCTTAAAATTACATCTTGTTGGATTTCCTATACCGTTGGTAGGGTGGATTGAATCGTACTTAAGCAATAGAACACAATCTGTTCTTTTTAAGCTCAAGAAATCACATGAGTTTCCTGTTACTTCGGGAGTACCTCAAGGAAGTCATCTTGGGCCCCTTATGTTTCTACTTTTTATAAACGATTTGCCATCTGTCATAATGCATTCTAGCATCTTAATATTTGCTGACGACGTCAAACTCTTCCTTTCTTTTAAAAATGATATTGACGCTGTATTTTTGCAAGCCGACATTGATCATCTTCATAACTGGTGCAAAACAAACCGTATGAACCTCAAAATGAAGAAATGCAAGCATATGTCTTTCTCGCGCAAACCACCAATTAAATGTACCTTCAAAATTTGTGGTTATCCATTGCAGTCCTTAGATATTTTCAATGATCTTGGAGTTACAATAGATCCTAAACTACGCATTAATATTCATGTAAATAAAATAATAAATAGAGCAAATAGTACTTTAGGATTTATTAAACGTTGGGCAAAAGAGTTTAACGATCCATTCATAACGAAAACCTTATTCACTTCCCTAGTGCGGCCTATCTTAGAATACGCTTCAGTTGTTTGGTGCCCACGATACGGTTGTTACATAGAGGACATTGAATCAGTGCAGAAACAATTTCTTTTGTTTTGCTTAAGCTATCTTTATTGTAATACTGATTTTCACTTACCACTGGTGTCCGACCGAATATTCGGTTTCGGTTACGGCCAGTTTCTGCCCTTTTTGGCAAAAATTTTGGAACATTTCAAGAATAGCGACAACTATAATTTTAATTTTTTTTTTTTGCAGATTATATGAAAAAAATATACTCCAAATATACTCCTTAATCCAAATCTGAAAAAATTGCAGGCCGCTCGCAATTGGTTTAGAAGTTATAGGCCTCCAAAGTTGGAAAAATAGCGTACAAATCTTGCTATTTTTCTAAGTTTTTCAACAAAACTACACTCTATGGGTATCATAACAAAGGTAATTTAAGTACCTATTCAACAAGGTACCTATTCAAATATGAAAATCCATGCCTAATTTTTAAAGATATACACATTTTTAGTGCCGTGCTTTCGTAAAAAGGAAACCACTAGTTTTCCAGACAAATTGTAAATATAATAGGTATATCTTAAAAAGTTATGAATGTATTTTCATGTTTGATACATACCTCGTGGAATAGGTACTCGCATTACTTTTCTTTTGATATCCATAACGCGGAACACTAAAAAAAACAGAAAGATTTGTAGCCCATTTTGCAACCTTGGAGGCCTAAACTTCTAAACCAATTGCCAGCGGCCTGAAATTTGGATTTGGATTTAGGAGGTTAAAATCTGTATAATCCAACAAAAAATATTAAAAAACAGAGTTGTCGCTATTCTTGACTTATACCAAAATTTCTTGCATCAGTCATTTAATTCAAATATATAAGTTTGGTTTGATAAAAATATTTACAACGCATTGTACAAAACAAAAATTATGAATTCGTCTATAATTTGATTTATCGTATTAACGTAAAACATTTTGGTTAATTTTATGCGTTCGATACTATCATTTTCGATATTATCATCTCTATTGCAATTACCATTAAAGTTTTATATATACCTAAACCAAAAATTGATAATTAAACTTCCGAAAAAAATTCTGTGTATGTGGAATAAAGGAAAAGAAAACGAAATACATATTTCTATTTTTATAATACTAAACCTTTAAGAAAAACAGAAATACTTTACTTTGTAGTTCTAAAAAAATGTACTTTGTAGGTGCATACTATTTTGAGTGTATAATAAAAAATAAAAAAAAAAATGGTCTCATTTATTATTATAGTAAACTTCAATTAATTATTATAAACTTCAATATTGAAATAATACTTGTTTTGTACTAGTAGTATTTTTGTTTTCTTTTAATAAAAACAATCATTTGTAAAAACTTCAATTTTCATATTAATATAACCAGTTTCGGTTTCGTATTCGGTTTCGGCCGAATATTATAAAATGGCCGAATATTCGGTTTCGGCCAAAATTCCGGTTTCGGTCGGACACTACTTACCACCTTATGAATATCGGTTACAACTCTCAAATCTTCCTTCTTTAAAAAATCGGAGAATTATGATAAATGCTTGTTGGATTATAAAACTTTTACATGGATATGTCAACAGTTCATATTTATTGAGTAAAATATATTTTAATATTCTTCTACGTCCTAGAAGATCTTTTGAGTTACTCCACATGAACTTTTGTAGAACTAATTATTTGCAAAATTAACCTCTTAGAAGCGCTAGCGCTGATTTTAATATTGTATCTGATGTTATATCCTTAAGTGAATCCATGGACTCAATCAAACATAAAACTATAGATTACCTGCAGTACCGTCGTTGATTATGATTAAGTTCTCTCAAACATACATCTGGTAATATTTGTAAACACATTAATATAACAATCTAAATGGATAAATGTGTAGTGTTATCTTATTATTACATTTTAATATTGTTTCAATTGTATGTAAAACACTTTGTTTTAAAACCACTTAGTTTTTAAGTTCTTTTTGTATTTTTTAGAATTAAGTTTTCATATTTTAAATGTATAAAAATATTTCAAAATTTTTCAGTATCTAATAAATTATTCAAACGTACGAACAAATTTTTATTATATTTCTCGTGGAAATATTTAATTTCCACAATTGGCGATCCTGTCGAAACCGGACCAACGATACCAACAGTACCAAACACGAGCTCATCAATACTCAAGCAGAGCAACCCCGCGCTCTAAGCCACTCAAGTAGAGCAACCCCGTGACACGCTCATAAGTTCTCGCGCTCAGTCTCTACGCGCCACAGCAACAACAACAATTGCGTCAACAACTAAAAGTGCAGCTGCAGCAACATCTACATCATCACAACCAACCCGCAAAACCTGTGCGCAAGGCACCGCTACCACCAAAACCGCCACTGCTCAGCAGCAACAACTACACACCCACACCACCAGCTTCAGCACGAACACCGCAACACAGCAGCAATACATCAGTCTCGAGCCCGATCAACTCTGGCAACGAATCCGAGATATCAGTCAACGTCGGTACCTTATCTTAACCGACAACAGCCAACTCTGCTGCACACCAACAACAACAACATCACAGCCTGCAGTCGTGAGCAACTTACTCACTGCAGAGCTACAACAGCGAACCCACCTCACCACAACGAAGCAAATAGCAGCAGCGTATCTCGACGCCAGCAACAACGCCGACATCGACAACAACTTCGGCAGAAATAGCGACGTCAACGTCAACAGCAACGCCAACGTTGACAGAGACGCCACCGTCGAAATAGACGCCAACGTCGAAAGAAACGCTAACGTCAGCAGAGAAGTCAACGTCAACAGCAACGCCAACGTTGACAGCGACGCCAACACAGGCAGCGACGCCAACGCAAGCAGCGACGCCAACACAGGCAGCGACGCCAACGCAAGCAGCGACGCCAACACAAGCAGCGACGCCGACGCAAACAGCAACGCCGACTTAGGCAGCAACGCCAACGCAGTCAGCAACGTCGAAACAAACAGCGACGCCAACGCAAGCAGCGACGCCAACACAGACAGCGACGCCAACGCAGGCAGCGACGCCAACACAGGCAGCGACACCAACGCAAGCAGCGACGCCAACACAAGCAGCGACGCCGACGCAAGCAGCAACGCCGACGCAGGCAGCAACGCCGACGCAGGCAACGACGCCGACGCAGGCAGCGACGCCGACGCAGGCAGCGACGCCGACGCAGGCAGCGACGCCGACGCAGGCAGCAACGCCAAGACAGGCAACGACGCCGACGCAGACAGCGACGCCGAAGTAAGCAGCGCCACCGACGCAAGCAGCGACGCCAAAGCAAGCAGTGACGCCAGAAACAAGCAGCGACGTCAGTAAATCAGCGACTAAGGATTGGTATTTATATACACTACACAATTAGCTTTTTAGCGGATGTAAAACGATAAGCCGGCGCTTATCGTTTCACAACCGTAGGCACTACACTGCACGCTAGGCACACTTCAATTTTATTAATATTATTTTAAGAAATTTATTTGTAATAAAGCTAGTATTCTTTAAAACAATACAATGCAACGTACTCCTACTCGGTTATCCACCTCAGGAGACGGAGATAACCATTTAATTAATTTTGAGCCTCCTTTATTGAACCCTTTCGATGATTCCTCATCTAACATTGAAGTTCATGCAACGTCAGTCAAACTCCCACAGTTCTGGACTGATAGTCCTGATGCATGGTTTATTCATGCAGAATTCCAATTTCGATCTAAAGGGATTACCACTGACCAAACAAAGTATGAATATCTTGTGACTGCACTTCCACAAGAAGTCATAGTTACGGTATTAGATTTCATACAACAACCACCTTCAACCAACTTGTATGAAGGTTTGAAGAAAGTTCTGATAAATAGACATACTTTAAGTGAGAACAAACGGTTCGATAAGATGCTATCTGACACTGAGATAGGTGACCAAAAACCATCTCAATTTTACAGATCCTTGCTTCTTTTAGCTGGTTCAACAGTCAACAAAGACTTAGTTTATAAGCTTTGGTTACGTAAACTACCTAAAAGTCTGATTACTCCACAGTCGCTTTGACAGGATCTGGTCATAAGGAATTAGATGAGTTGTTATTACTCGCTGATAACTTGTGGGAGGTATTAGCAGAATCTGAGTTATCTGCAATCAAGAATAACTTTAATGTATCGAAACACATCTCTAATTCTAATGAGATAGCAAATATTACTAAACATTTTGCAGAACAAGCATCTAAAATTTTTGAATGTTTTCAAAAGCTCTCGCTTGATGTTGATGAACTTAAGAATCAACGTTTCAGTCGTCCAATTTCCAGAAGATTTAGTTCCAGAGGAACTTCAAGACGTCGATCGTCTTATAGGTCCTCTTCAGGTCAACGACCTTCCAATTGGGTATGTAAGTACCATTTCAGATTCGGTAAGAACGCACGTAAATGTGAGCAACCATGTGCATTTGTTCAAAACGACAACTTTTCACCACACAACATAACACAACACAATTCAACAAACTAAAAGACTCTGTTGTCGCGACGACTGATAATAGACCCGTCATACATACACGTCGTCTTTTTGTATTTGACCCCTCTAGTAAATTAAATTTTCTTATTGACAGTGGAGCAGAGGTATCAGTTCTACCTTCCTCAAAATTCAAAATTTCAAACAAAAAATCAGATTTGGTATTACAAGCTGCTAATGGCACAGCAATCTCTACATTTGGAAAAAAATTATTGACACTTAATTTAAATTTACGACGTGAATTACCATTTTCATTTATTATAGCTGACATCTCCAAACCTATTATAGGTGCAGATTTCTTGACAAAATATGGCCTTCTTATTGACCTTAAACACAAACGTCTCATTGACCCTTTAACTAATTTATCTGTCAATACAATTTCAGCATTTTCTGAAACATCTTTACCTAAATTATTTACTATAGATAACAAGTATACACAATTACTCAAAAAATTTCCTTCTTTAATAACAGAACCCGATTACACAGCACCAATTAAACATCACACTGTACATCACATTGTCACTGAAGGACAATTACCTTACACAAGACCACGACGTCTAGACTTGCCAAAGTTAAAAGTAGCTAAACAAGAATTTCAGTTCTTAGTTACTTCTGGTATTTGTAGACCGTCAAATTCTCAAACATCCTCTCCATTACACCTAGTACCTAAACGCGAGCCCAATGATTGGAGACCATGTGGCGACTACAGAAGACTTAACACAATTACAGTACCTGACCGATATCCATTACCACACATACATGATTTTTCTTTAAATTTACACAATACATGCATTTACTCAAAACTCGATTTAGTCAGAGCATATCATCAAATACCAATGGCACCTAACGACATACACAAGACAGCAATCACTACACCTTTTGGGATGTTCGAGTTCCTCCGTATGCCATTTGGCTTGAGGAACTCAGCCCAGACATTCCAGAGGTTCATTAATGAAGTGCTACATGGACTAGATTTTATTTTCGTATACTTAGATGACATCTTGATTGCTAGTGAGACAGAAACACAACATTTCGAACATTTAACGCAAGTTTTTAGAAGACTCAATGATTACGGTTTAAACATAAAACCTAACAAATGTGTATTCGGAGTTGATAACATTGACTTTCTTAGCTACAACATATCTAAACACGGAATACGTCCGTCACAAGAACGTGTTAAATGCATTCAAGATTATCCACAACCGGTAACAGTCAAACACATGCAAAAATTTATAGGTATGACAAATTACTACCACAGGTGCATTCCTAAACTCGCACACATGCTTGAATCCATTTATGACATGGTAACAACAGCTTCGAAAACTAAAAGCAAACATTTACAGTGGACAGACACTACTTTACATGCATTTACAACAATCAAAGACAGTTTTGCCACGCAAACACTTATTAACCATGTTAATAGTAAGGCACAACTGTCGATTGCTGTAGATGCATCCATTACCGCAATAGGTGGCGTTTTACAACAAGAACATAACAATAAACTTGAGCCTATAGCTTTCTTCTCTAAGAAACTTTCACCTGCTGAAACAAAATATAGTACATTTGACAGAGAATTACTTGCGATTTACTTAACTATTAAACATTTTCGACACTTCCTGGAAGGTAACATTTTTACAGTTTTCACAGATCACAAACCTTTAGTTAATGCATTATCTTCTAAAACCGAACGTAGTCCTAGACAAACACGACACCTTGAATACATAGCACAATTCACTAACGCAATATTACACATTAAGGGTACAGACAACTCAGTAGCAGATGCACTTTCAAGATGCGAGGTAACAGAAGTTAGAACACCCGACCTTGAACTCAAACAATTACATCAGGAACAAATCATTGACACAGAACTCAAGAGCATAACAGACAAAACAACTTACAAGTTTGAACAAGTTGATATTCCGTTTTTAAACATAAAAATTTGGTGTGAAAATTCTACAAATAATACAAGACCATACATTCCCCAAACACTACGGAAAAGAGTTTTTGATCAAATACATAACATTTCACATCCAGGAACTAGAGGTACTAGACGACTAATCACACAACGATATTTTTGGCCTAACATGAACACACAAATAAACAAATGGACTCAAGAATGTATTAGATGTCAAAAATCTAAGGTACATAGACACACTAAAACACTACCTCACAAGATAAACATTCCGAGCGGTCGTTTTGAACATATTCATATTGACTTGGTTGGCCCATTACCGATTTCAAATGGTTACCGATATTTGTTTACCATAATTGACAGGAACACACGTTGGCCTGAGGTTTATCCTCTTAAAGATACAAGGGCTAATATTATTGTTGACACGTTCCAAAGAGAGTTTATATCACGCTTTGGGGTTCCTCTGGAAATTACTTCTGATCGAGGACCTCAGTTTACATCAACTACATTCAAAAATTTTATTACCAAATTTGGTTGCAAACACATCAAAACTTCAGCTTATCACCCACAAGCTAATGGGATGATAGAACGTTTCCATCGTCAACTCAAAGCTTCTCTTATAGCGAGCAATAACCAAAACAATTGGTACTCAGAATTACCACTAGTTCTATTAGGGCTAAGATCCACGTTTAAAGAAGATGTTAAAGCATCCCCTGCTGAAATGGTTTATGGTCAAACACTCAGATTGCCAAGTCAGTTAGTCATTCCTAGTGAGCAAAAATTCAGTCCATCAGAAACTTTGTTCAAACTTAAAGATATTGTTGCTAATAATCAAGCACATATTTCACATCATAATCAGAATTTTAAACAATTTGTGCCAGAATCACTCAAAACTTGTGAGTTTGTATTTGTTCGCAATGACACTATTAAAAAACCACTTCAAGAGCCATACGACGGACCATTCAAAGTATTAGAAAAGTCTCCAAAATTTTTTAAAATTCTTAAAAACAAAAATATTATAACGGTTAATATTGATCGAATTAAGCCAGCTTTTGTTAACATTAATGTTTCAAAAACACTTTTTAATGCAAATAAATCAGCTAAGACAGTTCATTTTAATTTATTAGCAAACACTGTAAGACTAATACCGAATTCTTTGGAGGGGGAATAATGTAGTGTTATCTTATTATTACATTTTAATATTGTTTCAATTGTATGTAAAACACTTTGTTTTAAAACCACTTAGTTTTTAAGTTCTTTTTGTATTTTTTAGAATTAAGTTTTCATATTTTAAATGTATAAAAATATTTCAAAATTTTTCAGTATCTAATAAATTATTCAAACGTACGAACAAATTTTTATTATATTTCTCGTGGAAATATTTAATTTCCACAAATGGACCTAAGCCTAAAATGGATAATTTTGGTGTATGAACATCTAAATAATCTGAATGGACCTAAACCTGGGATCTTCAATTGCCTTATATCTTCATGATGAATGTGACTACATTTGTCGACGGTACCGTGGTGTCTTGGTTTTTACCTCCTGAAACACTACGTTAGATCGATTTGTAATATATTAATATGAGTGGCCGATAAGACCTAGTTTGTCTTGTTGTCTGCATTCGCAACTGGTTTTCTTTGTTTTATGAAAATTGGTTTGGTGAAGTTGACCTAGTTTGTCTAGTAACCACCCTGTCAAGCGAGGATCCCACCGGCTTCAGGAAGACAGAACGATATATATTATATATATACTTATTGGAGTGGTGTTTTATTGGGTATGAGACCTTGTTTGTCACACGACTCAGCCGATGTCCGGATACAAAAATTGTTGCTAACTTGACCTTGTTTGTCTTGAAAACGCAACCCTGCTATGATGTCTGATATTATTGATTTGAATTAACATTTCTTTTATTTTTATACTTTAATAAAATTATATACTTTAAGCAATTTATTAAAACTATTTAGTTTGTTAATAATACATGATTTCAATCAAAATCAGCCTTTATATTTTTTAATTATAATAAATATCTTGTTTTATAATTTTCAATTTGCTATAAAACCTGTTAAGGTTTAGCAATCGAATAAATAAATCTATAGTATTATATAAAAGGAGACTCACGAAATTGATCCAGAATAAGTTCGGTAACAGCTGAACTGATTTTGATAATTCTTTTTTTATTCGATTCCTATGATAATATAGATTGTTATAGCTTATCAAGGTTTTCGAACAATTTATTCTTAATTATTACAAAATCACGCATTTTATTTGATGCCTTCATTCAACCAGCAGCACAATATAACAGCAAACAAAGCTTTTCTCTCTTTGTCGCGAGAGCTTCTCTCAATATAACACGGCAGCCATGTTGTGTAGTTAAGATGGATTCACAGATAACCTTCAGAATGTTTTTGTGTGATTTAAAATAATGTTAATCAAGTTGAGAGCGTGCAGAAATTTTTCTCTCTGAGCAAAAACTTTATATAAAAAAAATTGCAAAACATGCTGAAGGGGATCAGTGAATCCAGCTTTACTTTCAGGGAGATTTTTGCTTTCATACAGTGTTGATTCATTTTCTTTGCAAATGTTTTGAAGGGAGTTGCCAGAATTTAGTTATAAGCATTAAGTATGTTTTGCAGCCAGCTTTTCCCCACTTAAGATTGTGTTAGTCTATCTATACGAATATATAAAAGCGTTGTGACACTGCACAGATGTTTGACAATCACGCAAGAACCACCTAACCGATTAACACGCTATAGGTATCAAACGATTTGTTATATCTCTCGCCACGCAAATGGGTCGTAATATGCTACGTTAATTTGCCACGTCTACTTTTTATGCCCACTTTTTGCAAAAAATGCGATATTTCAGATAATTTTGGTCGTATGAGACTAGAATTTGGTAATCTACGTTGTATGGTTACGTTCGCTAACTTTACTAAAAATGGGCCTGACCCACTTTAGTTAAGTCCACTTTTCGGAGGATAAGCTTGGAGTAAAGCAAAGCGCACTAGGTTTAAGCTCAATTGGGCTGAAATTCTGGAATTCTATTGTTTCGAGTATGAGATGGTTTAAGTGAAAAAATTTAGCCGCACACCCATTACCGCCCAGAATTAAACGAAAATGGTATATTTCGAACGGTTTTGGTCGTATTAGACTAAAATTTGATAATTTAGTTCATACGGCTATTTTCGGCAACTGTACTAAAAATGGCGAATATATAATTTTTTTTTCCGAACAGCATGAAAATTCGTATATAGCAGTAAGGTGGTCTGCGGCAGGACAACGTCTGCCGGGCAATACTATACATCAATAAGAATGCTGTATATATCAGAAAATTCTTATCGTCATGCATTGACGTTTCAAACGGAAATGTCTAGCATGTGTTTTGTTCGAAGGTCAATTTACACTTTTACAAATTCACAAAACGATCATAAAATTTCATTGAATTGGGTCAGGACAAAGTCTACTATAACTATAACGTTAACTATGAATATATACAAGGTGGCGCAAAAGTAATCCTCCTATCAGAAAATGCTATAAATTTTGCGATTGGCCCCTAATGTCAGTTCTGTTTTGACATTTGTGTAGTAAACACATGCGAAATACACGTAAATAAACAATGTTACGCTACACTGCTCCAGAACGCGGAATATTGGTGACTATTTATTTGACCAATAATCGGTCGGTGACTTTGGCACAACGTGAATTTCGTCGCAGATTTCCTGGCCGCCCAACGCCTACTGGTGAAACACTGCGACGTTTAGCCGCTCGCCTCGAAAAGACTGGCACAACACGAGATGCTGCCAGGCGTGGCAGACCCCGGAGTAGCCGTTCTGCAGAGAATATTGCTGCTGTAGCCGAGGATGTCATGGAAGCGTCGTCGACATCGACCAGACGACGTGCCACGCAAATGGGTATCGGTCGACGGTCTTTACTGCGAATTTTGGTACACGATTTGAAGATGTTTCCGTACAAAGTCCAGATGGTGCATCAGCTGTTAGCTGCTGACCGCCAATCGCGTCTAACATACGCTCAAGCCATCCTTAATCCCCACCAAAAGGAAGATGATTTTTCATCAAAAATAATCATGAGTGATGAGGCCCATTTCCATCTTAGCGGGTACGTAAATAAGCAAAATTTACGCTTCTGAGGCACTGAAAATCCGCGTGAAACCCACGAAGAGCTATTACACCCGCTCAAAGTCACTTTATGGTGTGCTGTTTTCGCTGGAGGAGTCATCGGACCTTTTTTCTTCGAAGACGTCGCGGGCCAAACGGTTACTGTGAATGGTGAGCGCTACAGAGCAATGATCAACGAGTTCTTTTTGCCGCAACTTAATGAATTGGGATTGGAAAACATGTGGTTCCAACAGGACGGTGCAACGGCACACACTGCACGTGCCACAACCGATATGCTGAAGGATGCATTTCCCGGGCGCCTAATCTCCCGTTTTGTCGATTTGCACTGGCCAGCAAGATCGCCTGATTTGACCGCTCCAGACTTCTTTTTGTAGGGCTTTTTGAAGTCGCGGGTTTATGTCAACAAGCCTCAGACTCTTGCAGCTCTTAAAGACAATATCCGTCAAGAATGTGAGGACCTATCGCCGGAAGTTTTGGCCGAAGTGATGAAAAATGCCATAAAAAGGGATCAAATGACAATCAACTGTGGCGGCGGCCATTTACATGACATCATATTCTCGACTTGATGTAAAAAAAATTAAAAGACCAAATAAAAATAATCCACAAGAAGAATCAAAGTTTTTAATTTTTTTTTTAAATTACAGCCAAAAAACATCGCAAGGTTACTTTTGCGCCACCTTGTAGATAAGGAAATAGATTAAAACATAGATTTATGTATATAACTTAAGAACAGTTTGAAATATTTGAAATATTTTTCACAGAATTATTTTTTAAGCATTTTAGGCTTTTAACAAAAGCATTTTAGGCAAATTATTTTTCATCAAAAAATCATAGAGGGGATAGGTGGCCAATGATTTTTAATGAAAGACACTGTTTGTGTCAAAAAAGATTAATTTTTGCAGATAAATTATGTTATATGAAAGAATAAGAAAAATGAAAATGAAAAAAAAAATTAAAATTAAAAAATATATGTACAACAAAAATAACTCTTGGCCTATTTTTGAGTACAAGTTGGATATTTAGAGGTTCTTTGAAAACAACATAAAACATTGTATTGGTGAGGTAACAGTAAACCTTTTCTCATTTTCCCAATGTACTTAATTGAACTTTCAAACAAAGAAAATTTGATGAAAATCGATTTGAAAATGGCAGAAATGTTTGCTTGCTAAGTCAAAACATGAAATTTCAATCGTTTTTTTCTCAATCTGAGGCTTGAGAAAATAAGTTATACTGAGAAAATCTATAGTTTTGAGATATCGCAATGATTTTAATGTCATAATAACAGGTTTTTTAAAAACATACCTAATATCCGTACAAAATATTTCCGAAAAGAAAAGATTTTAATTTTTACCGTTCATTTTATTAATGAACGACTGTCCATACAAAAATGCATTGTTATGCATTAAGAAAGTCTATAGTTTTTGAGATATCGCCATATTTGGATGCCATTATGACGGTCTTTTTTTTAAATTTTTTTCTGACCACACTCAAGAGTTCTGCATTTTTCCAGTTCTTTCCTAAAAGAAAAAATGTCGACCAATACCAACATAAAAACAACAAAAAATAATTTTGACAGTGTAAACACCTAGTTATTAAGCATCCCTGGCTATTGCCCTCCCATTGCATCCCTGTTCCTTTTTGACATTTGCTATATGCAAATGTCACCCTGCCTTTCCTTTTTCTTTCCCTCTTTCTGTTTCCGGTATCTCCTGAATAAAGACAGTCGACATTGACAAGATAAAAATAAAAAATCTTAAAAAATATATTAAATCTTTTGTTGTTTAAAACTCAGATGTGGGGTTAAGTTTCCACCACCATAAAATAAAGTTATTTTACATGCTATTCGAAATGACACGCGAAACCAAGCAAATGTTGATGGACGCATTGATGGCGGCGGGAATAGTCTTTCCATCTACAGCTACGTTTGCACAAACGTCTATATGCCGAACACTTCACAGATCAAGCTGCTGATGATTCTCAATCTGAGGATACTAAAAATCGTCCAGTTGGTGACGATGCTGCAGATGATGCCGGTCCTAACTGCCGAAACTGGTGAATACTGCCGCCTCTACTAGCACTTCTGTTATCGCCAAGAAAGCTACTCTTACCACCACTTCCCCTGCTAATGCCGAAAATTTAGTCGTAGTTGGCCCTGCCGCTGCTTTTGTTGACGCTGGTGATTTTGGAGTTCCTATCTCCTCTGAAGACGCTGAATGTTCTGCTCCAGTGGCTGACGCTACCTCTGAGCCAGTTGGCATTAAAAATTCCGTTGTAATCTCAGATCTTGATGAGCAGCTGTTGGCACTACAGAAACATCACGAAATCCTTAAACTTAAGCAAAAAATTCGTATGTTGGAAAATAATGCTTGTGATTACAGGGAAAGTAAGACTAGCTATAATGACATTGAACATGCTGTTCCAAGGATTAGTAGGGACAATACAGTGCAGTCACTATATAATTTTTTTAATGATTTTGAGGAAATTATGCGAACTGTGAATGCGGATGATCGTTTTAAGTTATTGAGCCTGCGCCGGTCATTAGACGGAACAGCACGTCTATTTTTGTCCACGACATCAGCCTTGAAGTACACAGAGTTGAAGGATGCTTTGATTGCTGAATTTAATGTGTCGCCACGATATTTATCGTCTTTTAGCAGAGAGACGATGGAACAGAAATTCCGAGACACTACATTTCTACATCCTCACGTTGCAGTCGTTGGCAAAGCAAGGCAATATTGATGAGTGCGAGCTGATTGAATTTATTTTGGATGGAGTTCGGGGCAGTGTTCAACATCAACTTACTGATGACGGCACAAACTCTCAGTGAGCTAAAAAGATTAGTAAACAAATATTTCGACAAGTATCTAAAGCAAAATATTGTTAGTGCTGTACGACGTGCAACAACTGCTGTTCCTATAAAAATAACTGCCGAAACTATGGTGAATGCCGAGTTGTCATCAACCAATGATCTGCCGCTATGCTACAACTGCTCCAAAAGAGGTCATATTAAACCTAACTGCCCGTATCCTTTGCGCCCAAACGGATCCTGTTTCCGATGTTGGAAAGTAGGACATGAGCATCGTTCATGTCCCAATCCGAAGAAAATTTTGAAGCCATCTGCCGTTCAACATGTTGCCGCCGTTTATGAAGAAGATAATGCTGAATTGGAAGCCTTAAACTTAGTGAGTATTGCTTTTAAAATACATTCGGTGGGAAGTGCAAAATTTTACAAATATTCTTCTCTTTTTGACACCGGCAGTCCAATTAGTTTCGTAAGAAAGTCGTGCGTCCCAAAATTCGTAAATACAAATTATGCACATGAATATGAATAATGTGGAATTAGAGGACGGAAATTGAATATTATTGGCGAGACCAACTGTATTATTAAATTTAAAAACAGCACTAAAGAAATTAAAATTTGTATTTTGCCGGATAGTGAAATGTGTATGCCACTTATTTTGGGACGTAACTTTTTGAAAACATTTAACATATGTTTAAAATGTATTAAACTTAAGTAAAGGGTCCGCCAAATAACTTTTTTTTTTTAAAACTGTATAAAAAAAAAACTACTAAATATTTTCTCAAATTTATTTTTCTATTTGAAAGTACAATCCTTCCGGTTAATAATGGAAAATAATTCCATTCAAATGACTGCCTCGGTTGGCTATGCAGTAGCCTACACGATCGGTCCAATTTTTAAGCACATTATCGATTGTGTGCAGCTGTATTTCACCAATGACTTCACGAATATTGTCCTTTAAAGCGTCAATTGTCTCTGGCTTGTCGGCGTAACACTTATCTTTTAGGGCACCCCACAAATAATAGTCCAACGGTGTCAAATCGCAACTCCGAGGTGGCCAAACGACATCAGCTCTGCGGCTGATAATGCGATCTTCAAAAACAGGGCGCAAAACATCGAGTGTAGCTTCGGCTGTGTGGCACGTAGTGCTGTCCTGTTGAAACCAAATGTTGCCAATATCCTCCTCTTCAATTTTTGTGAACAAAAATTCGTTCAACATGGCTCGATAACGATCGCCATTGACTGTAACGGCCACTCCTTGCTCATTTTCGAAGAAAAATGGCCCAATTATGCCTCTGGACCAAAATCCGCACCAAACAGTGATCGTTTTGGGTGCAGCGGCTTTTCAATGTATGCGTGCGGGTTTTCTGTGCCCCAAATGCGACAATTTTGCTTGTTTACATACCTGCCAAGATCAAAATGAGCTTCATCTGAAAAGATGATTTTTTTGGCAAAATCGGCATCTTCTGTAAGTCGATCGCAGGCCCACTTCTCAGCGTTGTTCAAGCGTATACACAACCATATTCGTTCAGCGGAAGGATAAAACTAATTATCTGTCAAATCAGACATGAGCTAAGTGTAACAATTCACGAAATAAGCACTAGTTGGAAAAAAAACGTTATATGGCGGACCCTGTATAATAAAAATGAATTATTACTACTAAACAAAGTTGAAGAATCATGCACTTCCTTGTCGAATGATTTAATGAATGTTTTGAATGGTTTGGATCTTTTGAGAGTGAAACATTTGTGTAATAATAAGTTGATGGAAAATAATGCTAGAATAATAGGTGACGGTTTCGAATTGCCAGATATTTTCAATATTGATATCACTTGCAACAGTGTAGAAGGTAGATATTGATTGTAGCTTAACTCCGAGTTATCGTTTTGAAAGAATGACAGTACAAAATATTTTAAAAGACCTTCAGGCAGAAGGCATTATACGCCCGAGTAACTCACCGTATGCTTCCGCTATAGTTCTCGTTAAGAAGAGAAGTGGACAGACGCGTCTCTGTGTCTATTATCGTAGTCTGAACAAAATAACTGTACGCGATAACTACCCACTGCCGCTTCTGGAAGATTGTATAGAATATTTGCAAGGTAAGCAAATATTTTCTGTTTTGGATTTGAAAAGTGGCTTTCATCAAGTTGAAATGTCTGCCGAGTCGATTCCATATACTGCATTCGTAACACCCAATGGGCAATACGAATATCTAAAAATGCCGTTCGGTCTCAAAAATGCACCAGCCGTATTTCAGCGGTTTGTCAACAATATTTTTAGAGACCTTGTCGATGCAGGAAAAATTAAAATTTATATGGATGACATTGTATTAGCTACTGAAAACATTGCCGAACACAAAATACTTTTAGAAGTTGTTCTTGAACGAATTTGTAAACGAGGATTGAAACTTAATATTTCTAAGTGCAAATTAGCATATGCTCAATTAGACTATTTAGGATATTCTGTATCTTCTGATGGAATTAGAATGAGTGATTTTCATATAAGAGATATAAAAAATTACCCAATGCCAACTAACCAAAAACAATTACATTCTTGTATAGGACTATTTTCATATTTCCGACGCTTTGTACCATCCTTTTCGAAAATCGCTAAGCCATTGTTAAATTTATTGAAGAAAGGTATAGACTTTAATTTCGACGAGAGCTGTATCACGTCTTTCTATGAACTAAAAAATCGGTTGGTAGAATCTCCAGTGCTGGCGATATATAGTCCAGAAAAAGACACGGAATTGCATTGTGATGCAAGTACTGTAGGCTTTGGAGCAGTTATGCTACAACGACAGAAAAACGGAAAACTACATCCCATAGCGTATTTTTCCAAAACAACCTCTGCTGCCGAAGCAAAATATCATAGTTTTGAGTTAGAGACCTTGGCCTTGAGACGTTTCAGAGTATCTCTTGAGGGTATTCCTTTTAAAATAATCACGGATTGTAATTCTCTCACCATGACTTTAGAGAGAAAACAAGTGAATATGCGAATTGCCCGATGGGCTTTAGAATTAGAAAATTATAACTATAAAATAATACACAGAAGTAGTGTTTCAATGGGACATGTCGATGCCCTAAGTCGTTGTATTATAGCTGCCGTTCAAGACGCAGGTGACGTAGAATTCAGGGTTCAAGTTTCTCAACAACGAGATGCTTTAATAAAAGAAATAAGGGAGCGATTAGAAAATGGGAATGTTATGGGATTTGATTTAATGGACGGGCTTGTATATAAAGTGAATGATAAAGGACGCAATACTTTATATATTCCGGGTGAAATGGAGGAAAATATAATAAGATTAATGCAACGGGCATCAGGCCGTTGATAAGAGTTTTTCCAAAATAAGTTCACACTATTGGTTCCCAAATATGAGATCGCAAATAGAACGTTATAAACGAAATTGTTTGAAATGCATTATGTACGCCGCGCCTGTTCGAGTAAATGAAAGAAACCTCTATAGTATTCCAAAGAAACCGCTCCCATTCGATACATTACACCTAGATCATTTTGGACCTTTGCCGTCACTAAAATCAAAAAGAAAACATATCTTAGTCGTGATTGACGCGTTTACGAAGTTTGTTAAACTATACCCAACCAACTCGACGAGTACACGTGAAGTAACTGCCGCACTTCAAAAATATTTTAGCTATTACAGCAGACCAAGACGAATTATTTCTGACAGGGGTACTTGTTTTACCTCTCTGGAGTTTGGAGAGTTTTTACTTAAGCGAAACATTGAACATGTTAAGGTTGCCGTCGCCTCTCCCCAGGCGAATGGGCAGGTTGAAAGGGTTAACAGAACAATTAAATCTATAATAGGAAAAGTGAGTGATCCGATAGATCATGCAAACTGGTCAGACAAACTTTTGCTAGCCGAATATGCTATTAATAATTCTACTCAAAGCACTACCAAAAACTTACCAAGTGTACTTTTATTTGGTGTAGAACTATAGATGAGTTTTCGGAATATTTTGACAATAAAATTGATAAGGAACGTAATCTGGACAGAGTTCGGTCCAATTCTGAAGAGGCCATTAGAACATCGCAAGAGTATAGTCAGGACTATTTTTTTAAAACACAGTACTAAAGCTAAAAGTTATGATGTTGGCGATTTTGTGGTGATTCGAAGCATTGACACGACTGTTGGGGTGAATAAAAAATTTACACCTACATATAAAGGACCTTATGATGTATTCAAAGTAATTGGAAATGATCGTTATGTCATTCGAGACATAGAAAATTGTCAATTGACTCAACTAACGTACGATGGCATTGTCGAAGCAAATAGAATGCGCAAATGGTTCACTCCTGAGAGGGCCAAGTCTACTAACGAATAAAGCAATAACTTTTAATCTAATTTTAATCTACGTAGCTTGTAAGATAAAATTTGATTTGTTACAAAGTCGATCGAGGTCGATCAAACGTCAGATTTGGCCGAGCTGTAAACACCTAGTTATTAAGCATCCCTGGCTATTGCCCTCCCATTGCATCCCTGTTCCTTTTTGACATTTGCTATATGCAAATGTCACCCTGCCTTTCCTTTTTCTTTCCCTCTTTCTGTTTCCGGTATCTCCTGAATAAAGACAGTCGACATTGACAAGATAAAAATCTTAAAAAATATATTAAACCTTTTGTTGTTTAAAACAGTAATATTATATGCTGTGACAATTGTGAGAAGCAAAATGTTCCAATTTTGAAAATTTTTTAAATTTAATCCAAAACAATTTTGATTAAAGTGGTTACTTTTAATAAAATTTAACAGCTCGATGAGTATTTGTTAAAAATTCCATGCAGTCGGCGTTATTCATAACCTCAATCGTAAATACAAGTTATCACGCGGCGTTCCCACCTAGCACCTGCTAATATAAGGGATCACCTTACAGTACGTGCCGAAGCAGTGCACGCGCATCCGGCAGTGCAGCAGCGAGTGCAGCGGTGAATCGGCCGCCGTGAGAACCGCCATGTTAGCAGTTTAGGGTAGAAGCTCAGCTAGGGTTTTAGGCAATAACTTTAAGTTGATTACTATGTTAGTTTAGTCTTAGTTTTGAAGAGGAATAACAAGTCTAAAGCACTCGGTTGTTTTCTTTCAAGGTTGACCCGTGGGCATTGGCTAGCTTAGGCTTAGCTTAGGCTAGCCAATGCGGCCACAAAAAAATAATTTTTTTTAGTGTATCCTGGGAGGATACGTTAACTGGCGCTTTAAAGAATGCGGATATCCTCAAAGAAAAAGTCCTGTGGCAGTGTAAAGTATTTTGGTTATAAAAAAAGTGAAATAATAACCAAGTAAAAAATTGAATATGTGCAATTCCGAACTTTGAGCTTCCAATAGTAAATGTTTTAAACATTTTTTGTGAAGATTATTATTGGCACTGCCACAGCTGCAAATATAATGCCACAGGACTCCGGTAATAAATCCGGTTGGAAAAAAAGAGTTATAATTGACTTAAATTAAAACCAATTATTTAAAAATGAAATAATTGTGAAATCTAAACGTGTTGAGAATATGTTAAAAATCCCTTAAGCTTCAGTGCAGGGTCCTGTGCAGTGATTTAAGTAAAAAAGTATAAAAAATAATAAAAGTTACTAGTAAAAGAAAAGAGTTAAAATAGAAATAAAAACTTACAGGACCTTTGAGCACTGTTGGCGGGATACGGGCTAGGTACCGAGTCCCCATCAACAAGATAATGAGCCACTGACGAGCAAAGCAAAACAGCATCACAAATTTTGATTAGCGGCTTCTAAAAAGGGAAATAAGAAGGAAATCTTCTTTTCTTGTTGCTGGGGACATTCATAACAATAGTGCGTCCCTTAATCCAGTTATTGTGTTCCGAAATGTTTGTACGCCCTATGGGTTGCTGTAGTGAAAATACAATGCACAAATGATTCGCATTTACTAATCTTATCATTTGACACTTGGATATTGCCAAAGTGTCATGCTGAGTATTTCTTTAAAATGAATCAAAGCACTTAAGTAACCCTTACATGGCTGCTTAAGTGTCAAATAGCTATAGCTAATAGCTATGGTGTGAATCATTTGTGTCACTACTTATATTGTTTAGCTTTAATTATAAGAAATAATTCAATCAATAAAAACACAGTCGGTAATTAACCAGCTAACTAAACGAACGTTTTATTTTAATTCACCATCGTAAATATTACATGGCGACCGTGAAGTTTTCGAACTTTTAAACGTATAAAACTCTGTAGTGATCCACCTGGCGGTTACAGTAAAAACGGTTGACTACACATAGTGAGAAATTATAACTGTTTAAGATAACATGAGTATATAACAATATAATTTTAAAATTTAAAATCTAAAATGTCGTGGTGGAGAAAGATTCTTTCAAGGATCCCGTTAATATTCGCGGGCTACGAGATCGGTAAATCGGTAGAAGAAAAAGACAAAAAAGAGCTAGTAGAATCAATGAACAATAATGAACATATAATAAAAAACAATGATAAAAAAGAAAGAATGGACTATGTCGAAATTATACTAATAATATTAGTAATAATACAAACTATAATGTATTTAATTAAAATGATACGCGTTGCCATAAATAAAGCCATAAATAACGTAAACGAACGGCAGCAAAAGCAAAGAATATAGAAATAACAAAAAACAACAACAACAAAAGTGATAACAAGAACAACAACTGGCTGGAACGACAACAACAACGATAACAGGCACAACAACAAAAACCACAATATCCACAACAACAAATTGGCATATGCCCTCCAACATCGAAACAACAAGATCAGCATTTCACTGCAGTGAGCGAAGTAACTTTCAAACAAAATTTATACAGTTTGACTTTAAGTATGTATGTATTAATTAAAGAATCATTATGTATCTAAGAGTATGCAGTGGGAAAATATATTACTTAGTTTAGAGCCTTTAGAAACTAAATTTAAAAATCATATAAATGTGTAAATCAAGATAGGTCAATAAAATTAGAAACATTAAAAAAACATATAAATATTTTGTATTTGTATTTATTTATTCCAATTTTTATGCTAACAAGAACTTAATCTTATAAGTAAGCATAAAAGCCAAGTTGAAAGTAACGTTAGTACTGATTTGAACAAATAACTTATAACGCTTGAAACTTATAACGCTTTTAGAGCAACATTGCATAGGCAATATGATAGATATACAACAGTTCATAGAGAAAAATTAGACGAAATCTTTCTCAAGTTTAGAGATAAACTAATAAAAGTTTTTCACAAACATAATATTAACATTAAAGTTGCTCTAAATCTAAGCTGTGAAGTAAATAAACAAATCACAGAGACGGATGACAGTGATGAGAATGAATAAGAATCAGACGAAGATACAGAAACAAACATAATGACACGAACAGAGGACGACGTTATAGAAAAAACAACAAAAATTTTACCGGTGTTTGATGGTAGCATAAGTGATCTGCAAAGTTTTCTGGACGCATTATCACTAATTGACAGAATAAAAGATGCGCATAAGTTGACCGCTATTGAGGTTATAAAAACTAAATTAAAGGGACAGGCCAGAAATTTAATTACGAACGAAACTAAAATATGTGACATTAAAACCAAATTGCAATCTTCCATAAAAGGTGAATCATCTGAATTGCTATGTTCAAAATTAATGAACATTAAACAGCAATCAAGATCAGCTACCACATATGCTGAAGAAATACAAGAACTTACTAAAAAACTAGACGGAGCTTACATACGGGAAGGTTACCCACAAAATATTGCTGAGAAATTAATAATCCAAAACGCAACTACAGCAATTGCTAAAAACGCCGTAAGTGATGAAGTAAAACTTATCATTAAGACAGGAAATTTCACTTCCTTAAATGAAGTTGTTTCAAAATTTGTAGAAGCTAGCACCGAAGCTTCAACTTCAAATTCTTCGGTATTCTACTTTAAGAGACATGGCCCTTCTAATCCGAACTATAGAAATAACGGATTCCATAACTACCGCGGACGCGGCCAAGGACAATCAAAATAACAATAATAACAGTAATAATTGGCGACGTGGTAGTCAAGGTAATAACTATAGAAATCAATCAAACCGTTCCCAAAACAGAGGAAGTGTAAGATTGATGCAGGAAATCTCGGAAAACAGGATTCCCCCCAAAATTTGGGGGGTCAGCATCAAAATTAGAAAAACCCAAAATAGATGCTAAATCAATTTTCCACCTAAATCTCAATTTAAGTAGTTTTATTGAAATTCATACTTCTTCTAATAAAAACTTTAACACATTTCTAGTGGACACCGGAGCGGATGTCTCACTAATCAAAAGCAATTCACTCAATTCATTCACATTTAACGAGCAAAATATTATTCAAATAACTGGAATAGGAAAAGGTACTATTAAATCCTTAGGGACAATTAAAATTGATTTAAAATTTAAAAACTTTCTAATTTCGCATGAGTTTCATGTAGTTCCTGATAACTTTCCAATACCATTTCAAGGAATATTGGGTTTAGATTTTCTAAAAACATATAATGTTATTATTCAATATGGTCAAGATACAAACTCGAATTTACTTTCATTAAGACCATTCAACTTAAATGATCCCATAACTATACCTCTACTTGAACGTTTAAACGATAGTGCCATCACACTACCCACACGCGCTGAGGTTTTCAGAGCTATACAAATAAACAGCGAAGCTTCTAATCTTGTTATACCCAGTCAAACAGTACAAGATGGGGTGTATATAGCTGGCTGAATAGTATCTAAAAATTTTCCATATATAAGAATTATTGATACAAATTCTGAAAATAAGTTTTTAAATAATGTATCAATTAAGCATGAAGAGTTATCTGATTATGAAATACTTAACACAACCAATGTTGACAAAATTGATAAGCAAACCATATTGCAGAAATTAACAAAACATTTCCCCGAAATTGCTAAATCCGAATTAATACAATTATGTTCCAAATATATAGATATCTTTGCATTAGAAAGTAATAAGATAAGCACAAACAGTTTTTATACACAAAAATTAAGAGTATCTGATAACAATCCCGTCTACATAAAAAATTATCGTACACCACACTCACAAAAGACTAAGGCAAGTTGAAAAACTGCAACAAGATGGAATCGTCGAACCATCAACGTCCAATTATAACAGCCCTATTTTGTTGGTACCAGAGAAATCATTACCCAATAATCCTGAAAAACGATGGCGTTTAGTTTTCGTTTACCGACAAATAAATAAAAAGCTAATAGCAGACAAATTTCCGTTACCCCGAATTGAAGATATTTTAGACCAACTGGGAAGAGCAAAATTTTTATGCTGTTTGGATTTAACTTCTGGTTTCCATCAAATTGGATTACACGAAAAATCTCGCGATATAACTTCGTTTTCAACAGAAAACGGTTCATTTCGTTTTTCTCGTTTACCTTATGGTTTAAAAGTAGCACCTAATTCTTTTCAAAGAATGATGAATCTAGCTTTTACTGGTTAATCTCCTTCAAAAACTTTTATATACATGGATGATATCATTGTTACAGGATGCTGAATTAAACACATGATTAAAAACTTAGAAACAGTATTTCAAAGATGCAGAGAATGTAATTTAAAATTCCACCCAGATAAATGCTCATTCTTCAGATCTGAAGTTACATATTTAGGTCATAAATGTACCGACAAAGGTATTTTACCAGACAGTAGCAAATATGATTCGATTAAAAACTTCCCTAGACCAAAGAATGGCGATGAAGTTCGTCGATTCATAGCTTTCTGTAATTACTACAGACGCTTTATTCGAAATTTTGCATTTTTTCTGTTCATTTAACTAAATTAACTAGAAAAAAGAACCTTTTATATGGCAAGAATGCTTTTGGCGCGATACTATCACAGGAGAAGGATGGTATACAACATCCAATTGCATATGCGTCACGTGCATTTACCTCAGGTGAATCAAACAAAGCACCAATAGAACAAGAATTAATAGCTGTTCAATGGGCAATTAATCACTTTCGACCCTACGTATATCCCTACGTATTAACTAAAAATGGGAAAAAATTTATAGTACGTAGTGATCATAAACCATTAACATATTTGTACTCTTTAAAAACCCTTCAAGTAGATTAACAAGAATTCGTTGGAATTAGAAGAGTATGATTTTGTTATAGAACACATTAGAGGAAAAGACAATTCAGGAGCGGACGCGCTGTCTCGAATTGACTTTAACGATATTAAATCAATACCTTCAATTAACAATGTTCATATGGTAACTACACGTGCACAATCAAAAACCACGACCCAAGAAATAACTCAAAATACAGAAAATCAAATAATTCAAGAAAAGCCTAAAGTTTTCGAATCAATTGGCTTCGATTGCGTAAGAAAGTGGGTCAAGCTTAAAGTAGATACTGACAGAAATATCCCTATATTTTATTTTAAAAGAGGTAAACAAGTGCTAGCACCAAAAATAAATATAAAAAATACAATTGCCAATGGAATTATCGATCTAGATCAATTTTTTCCAATTCTTGAAAAAAAAGCAATTAGTAGAATTAGTAGTAAATAAAATGCAAATTAATTTAAATGATCATGTATTTAACCTAGTAACTATTGAAAAATTTAAGCAAAACGCAACTCGACTTATAATAAACCTACAAATAGCGCTAACACCCAAAATGTGCATTATAACAGATAAAGATGAACAAAAATCTTTATTTAAAAAAATTTCATGACAACCCTCTTTTCGGAGGACATCCTGGAACAACCAGACTTCTTAAAAAGATTCGTCAATTTTACTATTGGAAAAACATCACTAAGGATGTGAATCAATATGTAAGGAAATGTGTTCAATGTCAAACAAATAAAACCACAAAAAATATAAAGCCACCCAACACCTCAGAAACCTTTCCAAACTGTAATAATAGATACAGTAGGACCCCTTCCTATATCCGAAAAAGGAAATCAATACATAATCACCTTAATATGCGATCTTACCAAATACCTAGTAGCGATACCAGTAGCTGATAAAAATGCGAAAACAGTTGCAAAAGCGTAAATGAGTAAAATTCTTAGTGACATGGGTACTGAATATAACAATCAAGTACTTTCAGAACTTCTAACACTTTTACGCATACAAAAAGCAACATCAAAAAGCAACATAAAGGTCAACTCAAAAGTAGTTTGAAAACTAATGTATGATTAGATCTATGTAAACGCATGGTTAGTTGTTGTCTTGTGTTGTCCCTGAGCCCAACCCATATTATGGTGGGTAAATTTTTCTCCCTTTGGTTTTTTATTGGACCACTTTTATCGATATCTTTGAGTTATTTCAATGATATTGGGTTGGTTCTTTAAATGATCTATTGCGGAGAAAGTGTGAAAAAGCTGTAGTAGCTGAACTCTATTGTTATAACATGTTTTTTTCTAACACATTATAAAATCAGCTCCTTACCATCATCAAACATTAGGAACAGTTGAAAAATCGCATTGCACATTTAATGAATACATACGTTCATACATTCATGCATCCAGAAACGATTGGGATGAATGGATAAGATATTTTACATATACTTTCAACACAACACCATCAACAGAACATGGATATTGTCCATTTGAATTAATATTCCCAACCGTTCCAAACCATAACCCTTTAGTACCATTTGAAACAATAGATACCGTATATAATTTCGATAACTATTCAAAAGAAGTCAAATTTCGTCTACGGACAGCATTAACTAGAGCACAGCATTTAATTAACAAAACAAAAGAGAATCAAAAACATTTACATAATCAAAACATCAACAATACTGACATTACCATAGGTCAAAAAGTATTCATTAAAAATCACACTGCTCATAAATTAGAGCCAATTTACAAGGGACCATTTAAAGTAACTGACATTGATGATAAAAATAATGTTATTTTAACAATACATTAATAAAAATAAAAAAGAAGAATCAAAAACTAAACAAACAAAATGTAAAATGTTTTAATAATTCATCTTTATAGCTCATATAAATTTATGTTGATATAAACTTTTATATTTTCTAAGAAATAAATTAGGTTAAATGTTATTATTAAATATATTAATTGAAATAAAAATATATTTAATAATAATATTGTAAAATTAACTAAAATAAAAAACCAATAGTAATTTTAAATGAATAATAATTACTTTTAATTTTAATAAAATATTAGAAAGCTCTTCTTGACATCGCATGATCAACGATCTCCATAAGACCTTTCTCTTTTAATGGGAAGATGTAGTGAAAATACAATGCACAAATGATTCACGTTTACTAATCTTATCACTTGACACTTGGATATTGCCAAAGTGTCATGCTGAGTAATGCTTGGTTTTCACCATGTCATTTTTATGACGACACAAAAGTTTATCACGTTAAATATCACCTTAATTCAACTCTAGAACATAATAATAATTTAATTGTTTTTAATTTTCCAAGATTGGCAAAGTTAAAAAAAATGTCAACATGTTGTTATTTTGAATTTGATTGACAGCAACTGACCACTGAAAATGACATAGTGAAAACCAAGCATTAGTATTTCTTTAAAATGAATCAATGCACTTAAGTAACCCTTACATGGTTGCTTAAGTGTCAAATAGCTATAACTAATAGCTATGGTGTGAATCATTTGTGTCACTACTTATATTGTTTAGCATTATGTTTTAATTATAAGAAATAATTCAATCAATAAAAACACAGTCGGCAATTAACCAGCTAACTAAAAGAACGTTTTATTTTAATTCGCCATCGTAAATATTACAGTGCACGATGCCGTTACCATGGGAACACGGTCATCCAATCATTCACTTTCAACACGCTTATTCCATCATGGAGATCACGTCAGATGAGGGGCGTGCTCATAGGGCGTCGGAGGTAATCGTGCCATTAGTAGGTTGCCGGCAATTATTAACGCCAAAAACCAAAAGGGATAAACACGATCCTTCCAGGACTATCCTGAAATCAGGGGTAACGCCTATTCAGCGTTTTCATTTTTTTCCTCTTCCTCCACAGAATATAACGACAAATGTTCGTCCAAAAAACAAGTGCAGAATAAAAAAGCATAAAAAAGAAAAACAAAAACTGTATATCGACGAAGAAATTGAAAAAAAGAAGCAATTACAATGAAATTGTAAGTTAGTGATGAAAATTGTGAAAAAAAAATTTCAAATAGTATCGAGCTAAAAACTTGTTAAAACTTGTTGTAAAGCACCATAGATATCGGTTTTTCCATTAAAAACTTCTTACGCATGCAAATTTTTACAGAGATCTTACTACGACGTACAGCAGTACGGACATAAATTACAAAAATAAATTGGACTACTTTAAAGGCAAAACCCAGTTAGGGCTTTGCAAATGTGTGCTCTACCAAATATTCGCCATCAACTGTGAGCACACCTTTTAGTATAGCACTGTTGCAAACAAAATTCGTAGCTGTTTTGGCAGAAAAAACAAGTCAAGTAATATTTGTGGTCTTTTTCCTTCATATCTATTCTATTCTTTTTCTTCGTTGCCTCGAAACACATTTAATTATAATTTGTGTAATTTTGTCTCCGATTTGATAGCTGATTGATTAGCAATTAGTTTTGCCCATGCACGACTGTATACAATATGATTTTAATGTAGCACAATTTTCCACAGTCGTACAAATGCAAAACTATTACTTACTTACTTAGTTGGCGCTAAACCGTATGTCGGTCATGGCCTCATCTAAGAATTTGCGCCAGCCATTTCTGTCTTTCGCTTGTTGGCGCCAGTTGGAAATTCCAAGCTTCGTCAGGTTGTCCTCTACTTGGTCTTTCCAACGAAGATGCGGTCGTCCTCTTCTGCGTTGACCGCCGCTGGGTACCGAATCGAATGTTTTCTTCACTGGAGCATCGTCTTTCATGCGCTGAACATGACCAAGCCAGCGAAGCCGCTCGATTTTAATGCGCTTGACTATGTCGATGTCAGCGTACAGCTCATACAGTTCATCATTCCACCGTATTCGGTACTCGCCATTGACGCAGATTGGTCCGTAGATCTTACGAAGAATCTTTCTCTCGAATGCTCCTAAAGTCTTTTCATCTGAAATTCTCAGCGTCCAGGTTTGTGATGCATAAAGTAGGACGGGCATGATAAGCGTTTTATAGAGCGTGATTTTCGTTCGTCGAGAGATGGCTCTGCTTCTCAATTGCCTACTAAGCCCAAAGTAACACCTGCTGGCAAGATTTATTCTTCGTTTGATCTCAATGCTGATGTCGTTGGTTGAGTTTATTCTGGATCCCAAATAAACGAAGTCCTTCACAACCTCGAAGAAGGTATTGTCAACTGTAACGTGGGTTCTAAGACGCTGGGACTGTTTGTTTGTTGACACCAAGTATTTCGTCGTATCTGCATTCACTGCCAGACCCATTCGACTTGACTCTCTTTCTAATCTGGAAAATGCTACACTGACTTCGCGCGTATTATTGCCAATGATATCGATGTCATCAGCATACGCAAGCAGCATAATAACACCCTTGTATGATATTGTGCCACTACGTCTCAGATCAGCAGCTCGGATGATCTTTTCCATCATTAGGTTGAAAAAGTCGCACGATAAGGAATCACCTTGTCTGAAACCTCGTATGGTAATAAATGGTGGGGAGAGGTCCTTCCCGATTTTAACTGCGCTGCTGGTGTTGCTCAGTGTCATCTTGCAAATTCGTATTAGTTTTGCAGGAATACCAAATTCAGACATGGTGGAGTACAGGTGCTTCCTTATTGGGCTGTCGAAGGCGGCTTTGTAGTCAACAAAAAGATGGTGGGTGTCGACTTGTTTTTCTTGAGTCTTCTCCAAGATTTGTCGTAGCGTGAAAATCTGGTCGATGGTGGACTTTCCAGGTCTGAAAGGTCCACACTGATAAGGTCCGATCAGTTCGTTTACAATGGGCTTCAATCTTTCACATAAAACGCTCGACAGGACCTTATATGCGATATTAAGAAGGCTAATCCCACGGTAATTAGCACAGATAGTGGGATCGCCTTTCTTGTGGATTGGGCAGAGCACACTGAGATTCCAATTGTTCGGAATGCATTCTTCCGACCATATTCTGCATAGAAGCTCGTGAATGCATTTAAGTAGAGCTTCGCCTCCGTTCTTAAACAGCTCAGCAGGTAAGCCATCAGCTCCCGCGGCTTTGTTATTTTTAAGCCGAGCTATAGCTGTCAGAACTTCATCATAGTCGGGCAGCGGAACCTGAACGCAGTCATCCGAAATTAGGTTTTCCGGAATATCATCTCTATTGGCGGGATTGTCGTCAGCGTCGCCATTTAGAAGCTTAGAGAAGTGTTCCCTCCATAACGTCAGTGTACTCTGGACATCTGTCACTAGATTCCCGTTTTCATCCTTGCAGGAAGAGGCCCCGGTTTTAAAACCATCGGCAAGGCGTCTTAGGGCTAATTTCTTTACCTCCTGCTAAGAGTTGGAAATCGTTCTAGGAGGAAATTTCTAAATTAGAAAAACAATTTTGTTTCTTCACCGACTTAGCTAGGGTTTAGAATACGATCGTTTGCTAAGTTCGAAGTCAGCTAGCGTTAGCAGGCGATTTGTCTGGAAGGCCAATTTTGGCCTTCTATTTACACTTGGAAGGAGGGTTTTTGAGTTGGAAAGCGATTTTCGACGTTTTATCTTTCATCAACTTTAATTTTACTTCATCACCAGTCAATAATTTACAATAATTATGACCTCGTCTCTATTAAATCGTGTGTGGGAGGTGAAAAATTGGAGAACAGACTACGAGATTGATGGGGAGGATGCTAGTGTCGGTTCATCGGGAGTACAAAATGTTCCCGCGAATTAATATGGATAAATGAGACGACACCGATTTTTATTCCGCTTTCGCATAACAAAACCCACTGCAGCGAAAATTCTAGCACTCATTGATAGTGATTTGAAATTTACCGACTAAAGGTATTGAATTGAAATAGTGTATCCTTTATTCAAAATGATAGTTGGTATTATTGGTCAATTAAAGGTCACGGTACATTCGGCCAATAACGCAACTTTTGATTTTGCTGCGGTTTTGCGCATTAGGTTCGATGGAGATTGCGATTGCTGATTTTGTTGGAGTGTCTGCTTCGTCTATTTGCCGTGTTTTGCCGCGCGTAGCCAAAGCAATTTGCAAACATTACAAAGGTTTTGTTCGAATGCCAGGAACCGAACAAAAATATCTGAAGGTACATATAAACAGTCTGTGTTTTTAGTATAAAAGTAGCTGATATATTATTATTTATTTTGTTTAGCATCAACGTCATTTTTCAATATCGCAAAATTTCCACGCACTATCGGTGCAATTGATTGTACTCACATTCGGATACAATCCCCGGGTGGCGAACATGCTGAGGTTTATCGCAACCGAAAGGGTTGGCTTTCATTCAACGTGCAAACAGTAGCGTCCGCTAATTTAAAAGTGCTTGAAATAGTTACTCGTTGGCCTGGGTCAACACATGACCAGACTATTTTTAACAATTCGGTGTGGAAGCATAAATTATAATTTTTCTGTAAATTTGTGCTACAGACAAACCGTTTTTATTTTGAATTTTATTATTTTCTTTTTGTGTCAAAATCTAGTTCTAACTTTCCTTCAAAATGTGTCAAATTCTTAGAAAAATTAAATTTCCCATTAAGAAAAAACTACTTCTATGTTAACTTTAGAATTTGTCTTCCAAATCAGAAGCTATAGTGAAGAAATATAAATATTTAGCAGGAATTCTAAAATTTAGAATCCCTTCTATATTTAGAAGTCTTCCACGATATAGCATTAGATTAAGAAGGAGGTGAAGAAACTGGCCCTTATTTTTTTTATCTCAATCTGCTCCTGCTCGCGCTTTTCTGCGTCTCTTTTTTTCCGCCTGGAAATACGTCTCTCTTCCCTCCTCTTCTCTTTGTATCGCTCCTTAGCAGCGCGCGTTACAACCGATTGCAGGGTGGCTTTGTAGGCGGCGTCTTTCTCTGCAGTGGCTCTCCTGGTCGTACCACTGGTTTCGGCGAGGGCGGTGGTAGCCAATCACCTCTTCAGCAGCCGCACGCATGGAGTTGGAGATGTGTGTCCACTGCGCGCATATATCGGCTGTCTGTTTCGATTGCAGCTTCTCGACATCTAGCTTTGTCTGTGTAGGGTTGCGTGTATTCTTAGCTGCGCACAGACGTGTACGGATCTTGGCTGCAACAAGATAGTGATCCGAGTCAATGTTTGCACCACGGATCGTGCGTACATCCAATACACTGGAAGAGTGCCTTCCATCGATCAAAACGTGATCAATTTGGTTTTTGGTTTTTTGATCAGGGGGCATCCAGACCATGTTTCGTGCGAAGTCAATCAGCCTCATTCCGTTATCGGAGATGTTGTCGTGGAGGCTGAACTTTCCGACTGTTGGACCAAAATTATTTTCCTTGCCCACCTTAGCGTTGAAGTCACCAAGCACGATTTTTACGTCGTGACGGGGGCAGCGCTTGTAAGCATTTTCAAGGCGCTCGTAGAAAATTTCCTTGATCTCATCGTCCTTGACTTCTGTCGGAGCGTACGCACATATTAGGCTTATATTAAAAAATTTAACCTTGATGCGGATTATGGCAAGTCGTTCGTTTACAGGTGTGAATCGCAGGACGTGGGGCCGTAGTCTCTTGCCAACTACAAATCCGCATCCAAACTCGTGCTTCTCCGCATGGGGGCTGTAGTAGATATCACAGGGTGCATGCCGATTGCAACCCTGTCCCTTCCATCGCATTTCTTGGATAGCAGTGATATCAGTTTTGTATCTTTCCAAGACATCAGTCAGTTGGATAGAGGCACCTTCCCAATTAAGGGTTCGGACATTCCAGGTGCATATCCGTAAATCATTATCAGTTTTTCGTTTGCGGTAGTCGTCATCAGATTTGGGGATCAGTTTTCTTCTATTCTTATTTGTTTTCATTGAAATGGGTTTTTACGGGTGGGCTTCAAACCCGACGCACAACCTATTTTAAGCCCAGGGGGGCCCGCCGCTCAGATTAGCCGCCAAACTAACGGTTGTCAGTTTTGACGTTGCCCAGGAAACACCACGTGGATGTTTGAGTCGACTTGAGGCGATTTCACAAAGATTATGCTGGCCTCGCCAGGTTGAGACAGTCAGACATGTTACATTGTAAAGGTTCGCCCGCAGATTCCGCCCCATAGTGCACACCTATACATTTTGTTTTTGTATTGAAAAAATTGCCACCATTTCTTGCAAATGCCAAAATGTAAGGTTATTTGCCCGTAATTGGGAACAGCCTTATTTTGTTTTTGTATTTGCCATATTTATAATCAATGCCACGATGCAAGTTGTTTTCCTGTTATTGTGAAATGCCTTATTACTGACTTCGGCTAGGCGCTGCGACGATACAGTCCACCAGTTACCCACTATCAACAGGTAGTTGAGGAGCTTGTTTTCAGATCGTTAAGATTTATTGCTTGTAAATTAGCGGTAAAGCAAAGAAGGTCGCCTGGAGTTTTCTTATTTTTGGACGTGTAGTAGTTTTTACGTACACCAGCTACCTGCTATCGACAATGTCGTAAGATCTATTCGTTCGTAAGCGTTTTTTCCCCTGATCGTTAGTATTTATTGCTTGTATTTGCCTGCAGTTTTCTCATTTTAAGTCTTACTTGTTAAGCATTCTGGTATATAAGATACCACTCAAAAATTTAAGTATCTTATTCATTTGTGTGCAGAGTACAGAGTGTGTTAAAAAATAATAAATGGCGGAAAATAAAATAGAAATTGTTAATACTGAAAGAAATGAATCAATGGCTTCGACATCAAGTGGAACAATAGCAACAAAGGTTGAAACAGTTCTCAGTGAAGAAGATACTTTTATTTTGGGCAAGCCGAGTATTTTAAACAAAGAAAAACTGCCAACTAAAGCAGATATTTTACGTCGAATTAAACTGGCATCAAGTGAGGTTCGCGGCCCAACATCAAAACAATGGTTATCGTTGAAAAACTATTCTAGTCTAGTCGATATATGGAAAAAAACTACAATACCAATTATATCTTCGAATGGAATCATAAAAAAGTCAACAAAGTCATTTTTTATGATTTGTATTTATTTGCGAATATCCCACATTTAATAAATAGTCTTAATGAAGAGTTATTCTACATTGCTCACTGCAAATGTGCAAAAAATTAGTGTACGTGCATCGTTCAGTACCAAATTCCAGAAAATGAAATTGATTTAACTTTTGACCAATGTGGCGAGCGTCAAATGTTTATTTCAACACGTATGGAGAGACTAATATCGGCAGATTTCGAGGATTACAATTTAAGATCGAATTTTGAGCTGACCAGCGAAAGTGATTACTTACCAAGCGCAAGCGCATATAGCACCCCACATCACTTTCATCAACAGCGCCTGCTTCCGGCTAGGTGTTTGCCAAACTTTGCATTAGAATGTGATCGATACAAAATTTCACATAGAGTAGCTGCTGCTATAGCGTCATCGCTAATAAAGGATTTGTCAATGATACCCAATTTTAAATTTAAAGACGAAACAACTGGAAAGCTTGTTATTATAGATAAAAATAAAGTTGTACGCGAACAAGAAGCAAACCAAGAAAAAGTACTACCGAAAAAATTTGTAATTCGAAATTAAAATTTTTCATTTGACGGAAGAGAGACAAAACCCTTACCCAGGAGAAAACGGATGATGGATTACGCCATCCGCGAATAACCGACGAAACCCATTTAACCTATCATTACAGAAACTTTGTTAAATTAATATGTTTTCAAATAAACTAAATAATGTTTACATACGGCTTTTCGTGAATTTTCAAGGGAATCAGTTCAAGGTAAAGAAACATAATCAACTTTTAGTGTATTTTTAGTTCTAAGCTAGCTTCAGAGCAACAGTAGTCAAGAAATCGCAAAACCAACAAAAACTCCCTCTGATGACATCCTTAGACATGGCTTGAAATCTCTGAAAATTTGTTTCTATAAATTTGTTTGCAAAAGCAAACAATGTTGATGTGCTACAAATAAAACTTTTTTTCTAAGATACGCCCACTACAAAAGTAGACGAAAATATTGAAAATAATGGTTTTTTTATTTCTATGCTGCCACTCCTCTACGAATTTGATATCTTTAAAAATTCAGATATTCAAGTTACTTTTAATGTTTAATCGATAAATATGATGCTTTTTGTAAAAAATTGTACTGTAAGATGGGCTTCAGTACCAAAAAAGTCCAAAATATTGTAAATAATGGTTTTTTATTTCTATGGTGATCTTCGGAAATTTGCATGCATAAGTTGTTTTTAATGTATAACCGATATCTATGATGCTTTTTATAAAGAAATGTATCGTAAGATGGTCTTCAGTACAAAAGTAGTAAAAAATATTGTAAATAATGGTTTTCTTATTTCTATACTGACACTCCCGTACGTAGTTAAATCGCTCTAAAATTTTGCATACATAAGTTGTTTTTAATGAAAAATCGACATCTTTTGAGTTTTATGTAAATAATTGTACCGTACGATGGGCTCCAGTACAAAAGAAGTCGAAAATAATGTAAATAATGGTTTTTCATTTCCATGGTGACACTCCTGCACGTGTCTGATCTCTTTGAAAATTTGCATACATAAGTTGTTTTTAATGAAAAACTGATATCTGTAGTATTTTATGTAAAAAATTATTCCATAAGAAGGGCTCCAGTACAAAAGAAGTCTAAAATATTGTAAATTTAGGAATAGACATTGACGTAGGAGTAGACATTGACGAAGGGGCTGACAATCAGCTGGCAACAGAAACACATTCAACAAGAAGTGGCCAAACATATTAACGAAAGATTCAAAAACTAATCGATTTCAACCGAAGACAAAAGAAGACAAAAGAAAGTTTAGTTTATTCGTGTTGGTTGCGCTGAAAAGTAAAAAGGAAAGTTCTTTGTGAAAATAAATTGAAATAATATGTAATGTTAAATAAAAAACCAATTTTAATATTATTGACTGTAAAGTGAACTTACAAATTTAAGCAAATAAAACTAATTTAAATCTGTGAAATTAGTACCATAACATCTACATTTGGGCTCAATCGAAATTTAACTAAAACGAGTGAACAATTGAAAGAAGAAATCTGAAAAAATGGAAACAGTTAAACCATTTAAAAGTATTGCAAAACTAAAGTAAACAATAGAACAAAAGTGAAAAGTAGAAATTTTAAACTACAAGCAAAACTATTCGTGCAAAATTTTTATACATATGCACTATATACAGTGAATCACAGTGAAAATCATACACTTCATATTTGTCATATTAAACAAAATAAACAAAACTGGAAGTTAAAGTTTTTTTTTTATTTTTTCTTAATTTATATTACGAAAATTAGAGAACAGAAAAAAATTTATATATGATATAAGTGTATGATATATAAAAAATTATATATCATACACTCCGGATCTTTACATACATTGTTATTCAGTTGTGCTAATTTCGTGACGGAGTAAGTTGGAAAATGAATTCCAAAAAACCAACTACTACACAAGAAAGAAATATTGTAATTTCTTTTTATAAATCCGGGAAAAGCTATCGAAATATTGCTAAAGTTTTGAATAGAAGTTGCGCGACTATTCAATGTATTATAAAACGCTATAAAATTGAAGGCAGAGTGCAAAATAAAACAAAAACAAGCAATAAAAGAATTTTTACTGACGCTGATGAACGCTGGATACCACGCAAAGTAAGGGACGACCCGAAATTGAGCGAACCGAAATTGGCTTCTGAAGAGGAATTATACTTAGGAAACCATACGCCGCAACTAAGGGGTATTTGATCCAAAAAGCTGGCCAAAATTATTTCTTCACAAAATTTGGCGTAAATGTTCTTAATATGTATAATTATAATCAAAAGTACCTAAAAAACCATTTGTTTATCACTATGCAAGAATTAGATTGATATAACGTTTATTTACGAAACAACAACAAAAGTTAAATCATATTAATAGTATCAGTCTTCGTCATCAGAATACGACTCAGTTTCATTATCCTCTTATTATTATCATTATCTTCTGCATAAGACTCCTTTTTTGTAGGAATTTTAAAAGCAACCTGAAGCCATTTTTTATTTATTGTACAAAATTTTTCTCTATATTATGCGCAGCATGCCATAATCTTTTCAATTTAAATTTAATATGGGAAAATGATCTCTTAAAAATGTGTTCTTTTTCTTTAGGAAATGAAGGTTGCGAAATCAACTCTTTTTAAAAAAAATCCAATTTTTTTGCTAAACCTTGTTGGTTTCAAATACTTTGTTTAAAAGGCACTTGTTTATAACGAATTGAATTATATATGTTTCTTTGATTTATGTATTTGTTCAGAAAATAAAATATTTATTATATTCGATTTTTTCAGTCAAGCTGCCTGTTTTAATTACTAAAAGGTTATGGGCCCAGGCATATAGATCGAGAATCGCGAATATAGTTACATACATTCAGTTTTTTTGCAATTTAACTTTTTACGTCTGCATTCAAATGGCTGGTATCGCAACGTTGGAGAAATTTGAGAAGCTCGTTGGTTCAGCTAACTGGATGACGCGGACTTTTGCGATAGAAGCGCAACTGAGGCTGGATGGGTTTTGGAAGTTTGTTTCTGATGCTCAAGCAGAAAGCAATGCATCTGGAGAAAATGTATCCCAATCTGTAGTAAGTACATCAGAGGAAGAAAAGGCAAGATGCCGATTGATTTTATCATTGGATAAATCATTGTATGTCTACGTGAGAGACTGCACATCGGCAAGGCATGTGTGGAACACGCTTAAAGACATTTTTAAGGATTCTGGTCTGGACAGAAAAGTGGGCTTGCTTCAAAAATTATGTTCAATCCAACTGGAAGATTGTAATTCAGTCGAAGATTACGTATCACGTATCGTATTACGTATCGAAGATTGATCAGTGGAAGCAGATATTTTGAGATCTTTGTTGACGATTTTACTCGGAAGATATTTGTTTACTTTATCAAAACTAAATCCGAAGTATTCGAACAATTTAAGGAGTTTAAAACTATGGCCGAAACTCAATCTGGAGCAAAGATAAAGATGCTAATAAGCGATAATGGCACTGATTTCATAAACAAGAATATGTCGCGTTACATGAAGACATTTGGAATAATTCACCAGACATCAATACCATACAATCCAGAGCAAAACGGTTTATCAAAGAGTAAACAGAACCCTAACGGAAAAGGCGAAATGTATGCTGTATGATGCGAAGCTACCAAAGCGATTTTGGGCAGAAGCAGTACAGACAGCAGCGTATATTGCAAATAGAAGTCCTCACAAATCCTTAATGTGTACTTCTGAAGAAATCTGGTCAGGACGGAAACCAGATGTAAGCCATATGAAAATTTTTGAATGTCTAGCAATAGCTTTCATACCGAAACAAAAGCGTCAGAAATGGGATCCAAAATCTAATCTGAAAAATGCATTTTTGTTGGCTATGGCCTAACGGCAAAAGGATATCGTGTGTACAATATCAGGACTAAAGAAATCATTGAGCGAAGAGACGTGCAGTTTGAAGAAAATACAAAGGGTTTTTCATGCTGAGTGAGTCTGAAAATGATTTTTACTTTTTTCGTTATCCTTCGGTAGATGTAAATACTGCATGTGAAGATTCAGACATTATGGATGATCAGAGCGATGAAGAATTGGATTCTAGTTCATAGTCATTTAATTCGTTGTCAGATAATAACAATGAAGTGAGGGAAATACTTGGAGAAAATCATGAAGAAGTGGTTGAATCGGTTCGACAAAGGCCAGCAGCAACAGTTCCAGAAAAGCTAGCAGAAGCAGTTCCAGTGATCTCTGCAGTAAGACGAAGTGGGCGAATTGTGAAACAGATACCAAAAAGTTGGGTTGGGTATAAAGCAGTTTTGCCTGAAGAAGAGCCATTGACAATTGAGGAAGCATTATCTAGTGAAGAAAGCAAGAAATGGAAAGCAGCTATCGACAGTGAATTGGCGTCGTTAAAAGAAAATGAAACGTGGTTTTCAGTCCCAAAAACTCCGCAGTGCAATATTATAAAAACGAAGTGGGTTTTTAAAAGGAAACGAGAGCCTGATGACACTATCCGGTACAAAGCGAAACTTGTAGTAAAGGGATATACGCAGTGCAAAGGAGTTGATTATGAAGAAACTTTTTCACCTGTTGTTAGATATACGTCAATAAGATACTTGTTTGCGTTGGCTGCACACTATAAACTTGAAATCGATCAAATAGATGCTGTGACTGCATTTTTGCAAGGAGATCTGACAGAAGACATCTATGTTGAACCACCATCTATTATTTACATACAGAAAGGCCATGCTCTAAAACTGAAAAAGGCGCTTTACGGATTGAAGCAGGCAAGTTTGGTCTGGAATATGGTTTATGCGGTTCAAAAGTTGATCCATGCATATATTATCATGTCAAAGAGGATAAAATTACTTTCTTGGCAATATATGTTGATGATATGCTATTTTTTAGCAATGACATAAAGTGCAGAGAAACTATAAAAGATAAATTGATGAACAACTTTAAAATGAAATATCTTGGAACAGCAAAGCAATGCTTGGGTATGCAAATTACTCAAAATATTAATGGTATTTATCTTGATCAACAGGATTATATAGAAAAGATAATACTAAAATACAATATGGAAAATTGTAACACCATATCAACACCAGTTGACATTAATCAAAAGTTGAAAATGCAAAACGGAATAGACGAGTCTATGAAAGATGTTCCATACCAGCAGGCCATAAGTAGTTTATTGTTCGCAGCACAATGTACACGACCCGACATATGTCAAGCAGTCAATTCCTTGAGTCGATTCAATAAAAATCCAAGTAGAACACATTGGACGGCTGTGAAACGTGTTTTCCGTTACCTGAAGGGAACACTTGGAATGAAGTTATTTTACTCCGCATCGGGAAATGAAGACATGGTCAGCTATTCAGATGCTGATTTGGCTAATGATAAGGAAACGCGTAAGTCTGTGACAGGATATGTTAACATATTGCAAGGAGGCGCAATATCGTGGAATAGCAAACGTCAACCGACAGTTGCTTTGTCAACTACGGAAGCTGAATATATGGCTTTATCATCAGCTACGCAGGAGGTGATTTGGTTGCGCACATTGGAGAAGGAAATCAATATAAATTTCAAAGACGATCAGCCAACGAAAATATATTGTGATAACCAAAGTGCAGTTCACTTGGCATCCAATGATGCATATCATCCAAGGTCGAAACATATTGATATTCGGCATCATTTTATTAGAGAAAAGAAGAAGATACATAATGTTGTATTTTGTAGAGTATCAACAAATGAAATGCTTGCAGATTTTTTTTAACAAAACCAGTTTGTTTGGATAAACATAAATTTTTTTCAAAACAAATAGGTTTGAAAAATATATAAATACAATTCGAGTGAGGGTGTTGGTTTCAAATACTTTGTTTAAAAGGCACTTGTTTATAACGAATTGAATTATATATGTTTCTTTGATTTATATATTTGTTCAGAAAATAAAATATTTATTATTCTCGATTTTTTCACTCAAGCTGCGTGTTTTAATTACTAAAAAATCTTTTCTGCAGATTTTTTCGCGGGCTCGTAAATATATTTTCGCGAAACAATTCTTAGCCCTAAATAGCCTTAAGTCGAAAAAATTAAGACAATTTATAGTCTTATATCAAGTAGCTGAATATTTTCATGTCAGGATGACTTACGAAAATATTAATTAAAAAAAAGTTGTGGTTTTCTGTGATGGATTTTTTCATATATCGGTCATTCCATTCCAAGTCGGACGCTTTTGTCCAAAAACTAATTTTGACGATTCCGATTTTTTTTTCAAATTTTGCACGTCGATAGAACTTTAAAAAAGAAAAATATTTACATATTTTTTTTTGTAATTTTCAATTTTTTTTTTTGCAGTAATACACAGTGAAAAATTATAAAGAAAACCAAAAATTTTTATATATCTTTTAAACCGTTAGTCCTGCAGGAAAATGTTAAAGAAATATTTTAAAGATCTTGAAAGATTCACTAAAAATTTCATTCACATTTTTCATAGTCAACACCACTATTTTTTGGCACTTTGAAAATATTATCATATTGAGGCATTCATTCTTAATGCATTCTCAAAATTTAATGTTGGAGAATCAATGTTTACTATTTTTAACGAAATTTTCAAAAACTGACTACACAATTAAAGTTTTTTCTAAATGACCTTGTTATTTATTATGTTGATTTTATATGATTTAAATACAAATTCTAAATTTTTGATAGTTTAAATCATACTTGATCAAAAACAGTTATTGCTCGCAGTACCAGAAATGCTCTGAAAAAAAATTGTTTTTTGCTATCCTGAAAAGTTACTGAAATACATATAACTGTTTTTGTTGGCGCAGCGACGATATTTTTAATTAAAAATTAGAGTATTTTGTACTTAAAAATTGTGTTTTTTTTATTTATTTATTTATTTAGCTTCTTCGCTATTTAAAGAAACAGTACATTTTTTACTTAAACTAAACTTATTCTAACAGGGTTTATTTAATTTTTTTCTTTTTTTTTCCTCCTCATCCTTTCCTTGTTTTGGTGTTCGAAGATATGGAATTCAAAGTGGGCGTAATCCGCCCACCTGATTGACATGAATTCAAGAACACGTCAAAAGGAAAAGGGGAGAAGAGAAGAAAAGAAGAAAAAGGAACTTACATACTATCATATTTTTATTTTCTTAATCATAATTATTCTTTATATAAATTATAAGTTTTCTCTTAAATATATTACTATTTACCTCATTTTTTAAGCTATTGGGCAAACTTTTAAATAAGTTTAAACCTTTATGCCACAAACTGTTTTGTGCTCTACTCGTTGGAAAGTATCCTACTCGGAAATCTGAATTATTCCTTAAATTATAGGGTTGTACATCCGCAACATAAACTATCTGACAACTTAAATATTTTGGGAGCAAATTATGTTTCATTTTAAATATAGTTGTGTAGTCAGTTTTGGAAAATTTCGTTTAAAATAGTAAACATTGATTCACCAACATCAAATTTTGAGAATGCATTAAGAATTAATGCCTCAATACGATAATATTTTCAAAGTGCCAAAAAATAGTGGTGCTGACTATGAAAAATGTGAACGAAATTTTTAGTGGTCAAAAGATTTAAAATTGTTTATGAAAGTTTTTGTAAAAAAGGACACTACAATAAAGAGCAATTCAAGATCTTTAAAATATTTTCTAACATTTTCTTGTAGGACTAATGTAGAGTATATGAGCAGGAAAACGCAAGCGTATGAGGAAAAGTATAGCTCTGTGGTGACTCAATACCACCACATATAAACACCAACATACAAAACACACACTTTACAAAATAATAACTCACACATTTTATATAAAAAATTATTATTTAAGATTTCAAATTTTGTCAAATATTTTTAATCAAAAATTTTGTAAATTATTTTCAGTATAAAAAAATATATTCAATGTGTAAAGATACAAAAAAATTGTTTTAAAAAATAGAATTTAAATAAAATAAAAAATAAACGTGTCTACCAAAAACTTTTATTGTGTCCCACCACAACTGGCGATCCTGCCAGGAGCGATACATCCTGTTCTGTAAATTCGTTCTGGCGACAATTTCATCGTTACCATCTCCTTCAGCGTTTAAACAAGTTCAACCCTCCATCCCGCTAGTTGCAGCATAATAACCAGCCATTTCACCAACGTTGTCAGGCGGACATCAGCTAAATAAATTTGCTGTTAATACAACTGCTGGAACAGTTTCAAACAAAACATCACAAATGCTACAATTATAGCTACAGCTAACTCTTTATCGCCGTCGAGCCCAGGAAAAGTGCTACAAGCACAGATAACAACTTCCATATCACCTCAAACTACGTCGTCTGCTCCGAAATTTGCAGCAACATCACCCACTGTTACCTCAACATTAAACTCAAGTAAAGTAGCATCTAAAAAGTCGGCACAAATAACAACGTCTGTAGCTTTGAACCAACAAGTGCAGCAACAAAAAATTTATTAGTAAAAATACAACAGCAGCAAAAAAAAACAAAGCATAACAAAAGAAATTGAACCAACGGCAGCAGAAACAACAACAACAACATATTGGCGCAACACGTCGGCGCAAGCGTAACATCAGCTCAAGCACAGCAGTAGCAGAATTAACAATAACAACAACAATAACAACAGCAGCAGAAGAATCAACAACAACAACATTAATAACAACAACAATAACAACAGCAGAAGAATCAACAACAACAACATTAATAACAACAACAACAACATATAGTCATCAAGAACAACAACATTGGCAGCAACAACAAATTTTTTATATAAAATTTATATTTTATATGTTTGAAATTTGTTTTGACAAGTGATGTAAAATTTTGTTTATGATATATTATAAAATTTTTTTTTCAGGTTGTCTTATCATTTTAGCTTTTCACGAGGCACACACCGTAGTTTTTAAAACGTTTGTAAGACGATAGGGACGTGAGAAACTTATCGCCTTACATACAGTCATGTGAAAATAAATAGGGACACCTGTATTTTTATATTTAAAGCTGCATGGATTACATACAATGTGCAACAGATATAGCATTAATTCCCTCGGGTGGTGGTTCCTCCTGATAAGGCGAGTATAAAACTTTATGGAATTTCCTCCCACATTGTAAAACTTTCAAGATACAGGGTGTTTTACGGTTTTGGTACGTGTTTAGTATTATTGATCTAGAATCTAAACTACTCACCATAAAATAAAAAGTAATATTTTGTATTTTAGAAAAAATATCAACCTTTCCATCAATATATCAACCACTTTCGTGTCATGTGCTGCAGCTGAGCTAAAGATTTGAGATTACTCAACGAAATATCAACAAATTTTGTATCTTTTATTTTAGCGGAGCTGTAATCGTCCAAATTTAAAATATCTTTTTTTCATGTAAAAATACACTTAATCAACAGTATTTTTTTAAATTCTAAGTTTGGACAGTTATTGGATAATTATTTTGTTGGATAATCTCGAAATTTTTCTCCGCTACAGCACATGACACGAAAGCGATTGATATACTTATGAAAAAACTGATATTTTTCTAAAATACAAAATATTATTTTTTATTTTATGGTGAGTAGTTTAGATTCTTGATCAATAGTACTAAACACGTACCAAAACAGTAAAACACCCTGTATCTTGAAAGTTTTACAATGCGGGAGGAAATTCCATAAAGTGTTATACTTGCCTTATCAAGAAGAATCACCAGCCAAGGGAATTAATGCTATATCTGTAGCACTTTGTATATAATTCATTCAGCTTCAAATATTAAAATATAGGTGTCCCTATTTATTTACACATGACTGTACGTAGGCACTCCACTGCACTAGGGAAACACATTTTAGGAAACGCACTTTAGGAAACATATTTTAGGTACACATTTTAATAGGTCATGAATCTTGCACACACACCACCACCCCACACCAGACAAACTCCCACTCCCTTACATACTTCTAACCCTCTCTCTCATTTCGGCGAAGGTGACCATCGCCCCCTCATACAATTAGAGACGGATATAGTCAATCCATTTGATGCAACAATGCATTCTGAAATACAAGCAACGTCAGTTAAATTGCCACAATTTTGGACCACTTGTCCTGACGCATGGTTCGCCCATGCAGAAATACAATTTCAGGCAAAAGGAATCACAACTGACAAGACTAAGTATGAGTACCTTGTAACCGCTCTACCTCAAGAGGTAATTATAACAGTGCTAGACTTCATACAAAAACCTCCGTCCTCAAATTTGTATGAAGGTTTAAAGAGAATTTTAATTGATAGACACTCTTTAAGTGAAGCCAAGAGGTTCGACAAAATTCTGTCTGGCACTGAGATGGGTGACCAAAAGCCATCCCAATTTTATAGATCACTTCTAATGTTAGCCGGTACTACAGTCGATAGTGACTTAGTTTATAAAATTTGGCTTCGCAAACTCCCCAAAAGCCTCAATATTGCTTTGACCGGACCTGGTCATAGAGAACTAGAACAGCAATTAAAACTAGCTGATAATTTGTGGGAAGTTATATCAGAATCCGAAGTAGCTTCAGTTGGCAATAATGTCCAACGCATGGCAAAGATTACACAAAACCCAGAGCTTGCGATGATAACGCAATCGTTTGCTGAAGCAACGTAAAAATCTTAGAAAGTTTCAACAAACTAGCAATTGAGGTCCAAGAGTTGAAAAACGAACGGCACTGTAGTCATTCACGTTCGAACTCGAGAGAACCTAATTTCAGAAGAGTTTCAAGACGTAGATCTCCGTCAAGAAGTGTGTCACGACATCGACCTTCCAACTGGGTATGTAGATACCATTTTAGATTCGGTAGGGCAGCTAGACAATGCGAACAACCATGCTCATTCGGTCAAAACGACACCCAACACAACAAAATACAACATAACTCAACAAACTAAATGATTCCATCATTGCGACGGCTGATGATGGAAGTCAGACAATACTAACACGCCGCCTTTTTATTTACGATAACGACAATCACATAAACTTTTTGATAGACAGTGGAGCAGAAGTTTCAGTACTTCCAGTAAACAAATTTAAAGCACACAAGAAAAATTCAGATTTAATATTAACAGCAGCTAACGGTAGCACAATTTCAACTTTCGGCAAGAAATTACTTAACGTAAATTTGAAACTAAGACACGATTTTCCTTTTACATTTATACTAGCAGACATTACAAGACCCATCATAGGAGCAGATTTCCTTACGAAATATGGGCTCTTGATAGACTTAAGACACAAGAAACTCATAGATCCACTTACACAAATATCAGTTAACGCAATCGCAGCATTTACAGAAACATCACTACCTAAACTAATTACACTAGACAACAAATATACAAATATACTCAAAAATTATCCATCACTAATAACAGAACCTGACTACAACAAACCAGTTAAACACAAAACAGTACACCATATAACTACAGAAGGACAGTTACCTTTTTCAAGACCAAGACGCCTTGACTCCAACAAATACAAAATTGCCAAAAAGGAATTTGAGTTTTTAATTAAAGCAGGCATCTGTCGTCCTTCAGACTCCATGTCAGCGTGTCCTCTACACTTAGTACCCAAAAAGGATGTGAATGACTGGAGACCTTGTGGTGACTATAGAAGACTAAACACAATTACAGTCCCAGACCGCTACCCTCTACCACACATACACGACCTAAATATAGATTTACACAACAAACACATATTTTCAAAATTAGACCTCGTTAGAGCATACCACCAAATACCCATGGCCACTCAAGACATACATAAGACTGCGATTACTACACCGTTCGGAATGTTTGAGTTCCTGAGAATGCCATTCGGTTTAAGAAATGCAGCTCAAACATTCCAACGATTTATTAACGAAGTATTACGAGAACTAGACTTCGTATTCGCATACCTCGACGACATTCTAGTGGCCAGCGAGACGGAAGAAGAACACATTAAACATCTAAATTTAGTTTTCGAACGACTAGACAATTACGGACTAAACATTTAACCGAACAAATGTATTGTTGGAGTAGACAGAATAAATTTTTTAAGTTATGACATTTCAAACAAAGGCATACAACCATCTCCCGATAGAATTCAATGCATTGTTTACTTTCCAAAACCCGAAACAGTTAAACAAATGCAGAAATTCATCGGGATGATTAATTACTACCATAGATGCATTCCAAAATTAGCACATACACTCACACACATTTATGATATGATAACTTCAGCTATAAAAACAAAGGACAAACACTTAACATGGACAGAAAACACAACAGAAGCATTCGCAACGATAAAAGAAAGTTTTACTAAGGAAGTGCTACTTAATCATTTTAATAGCAAATCAAAACTTTCTATCGCTGTGGATGCATCTAACACTGCTATCGGTGCAGTTTTGCAACAAGAATACAACCAGGAAACAGAACCACTAGCTTTCTTTTCGAAAAAATTATCACCATCAGAGACAAAATGCAGTACATTCGATCGCGAACTTTTAGCAATTTACCTTACAATTAAATACTTTATACACTATTTAGAGGGACGAACATTTACTATATACACAGATCACAAACCACTTACTTCAGCATTACATTCAAAAACAGAGAGAAGCCCAAGACAAACACGACACCTAGAATTCATTGCACAGTTTTCCAACGATATCAGACACATTAAAGGTACCGATAACACCGTAGCAGACACACTTTCAAGAGCTGAGATAGAGGCTTTCACAACCTCTGAGATAAACCTCAGAGCTCTACACAAAGAACAGAATACAGATTCAGAGCTACAAGAGATACTAAATAAACATGCTTACAAATTCGAACAAATACACATTCCAATACTTAACATTAAAATTTGGTGCGAACAAACGAGTTCAGGAACACGTCCATACATTCCACAAACATTACGCAAACAAGTTTTTGAGCAATTACATAACATTTCACACCCAGGTACACGAGCTTCTCGACGACTCATAGCACAAAGATATTTTTGGCCCAAAATGAACACACAAATCAATAAATGGTCGCAAGAATGCGTTAGATGCCAAAGAGCAAAGATACACAAACATACGAAGGCAATCCCACACAAGATAAACATTCCACACGGTCGTTTTGAGCATGTTCACATTGATTTAGTTGGCCCTTTACCAGTATTAAATGGTAACAGATATCTGCTTACCCTAGTTGACAGAAATACACGTTGGCCCGAAGCATATCCAATTAAAGATACTAACGCCAGTACAATTGTAGATACACTTCAAAAGGAATACATCTCACGTTTTGGAGTTCCTCTGGAAATTACTTCCGATCGAGGACCTCAATTTACATCCGCAACATTTAGAAACTTCGCTAAGAATATAGGAAGCAAACACATTACCACTTCTGCTTATCATCCACAAGCCAATGGGATTGTAGAACGTTTTCACCGCCAACTAAAAACTTCCATAATAGCGAGTAACAACCAGAAAAATTGGTACACAGAGTTGCCATTAGTTCTTCTAGGACTCAGGTCCACGGTCAAAGAAGATATTAAGGCTTCACCAGCCGAAATGGTTTTTGGACAAACACTCAGGCTACCACAACAATGAGTAATTCACAAGAGTCAGATTTTTAATTCGTCGGACACCTTGTCCAAACTTAAAGAGGCAGTAGAAAATAAAAAGTCCAACATTGCGCATCACAGCACTAACTTCCAGCAATATATACCTCGAGCCCTCAGTACTTGTAACTTTGTCTTCGTCCGCAACGACACGATTCGTAAAACACTACAAGAGCCGTACGATGGTCCCTTCGAAGTTATTGAGAGAACACCAAAACACTTCACAATTCGTAAAAATAATACTAACACAACAGTCAACATTGATAGGATTAAGCCCGCCTCCTTAGACACTGAAACTGCACAGACACATTCAACCAAACACAAAAATACTAAAAAAGTAAACTTTAACTTATTAGCTAACACGACCAAAATTTTTAGAAAGGAGGGGGAATAATGTGGTGACTCAATACCACCACATATAAACACCAACATACAAAACACACACTTTACAAAATAATAACTCACACATTTTATATAAAAAATTATTATTTAAGATTTCAAATTTTGTCAAATATTTTTAAACAAAAATTTTGTAAATTATTTTCAGTATAAAAAAATATATTCAATGTGTAAAGATACAAAAAAATTGTTTTTAAAAATAGAATTTAAATAAAATAAAAAATAAACGTGTCTACCAAAAACTTTTATTGTGTCCCACCACAGCTCCTATGAGTTAGAAGTACTAGCAATCATACAAGCACTCAAAAAATGACGCGTATATCTAAAAGATTTAAAGTTTAAAATTGTGACAGATTGTAGTGCTTTTGCTCAGACTATCAAGAAAAAATATGTACCAGATATAGTTATGCGTTGGGCTATGTATCTGCAGGAATTTTATTCCGAAATAGAACACAGGTCTGGATCACGAATGAAGCACGTGGATGCACTTAGCCACGTTCACTGTCTCGTAGTCGAAGAATCTGGTTGAGGGCAGTCAAACAAATATTACCATTTTCGGAAATCCTAAACGTATTGTTAGCGACAGAGGAACTGCATTTACTTCTAATTTCAACAGTATTGCCAGCAAGGAAATATTCAACATCTTTTAATTGCAACCGGTTTACCGAGAGGTAACGGCCAGGTTGAGCGCGTCCATAAAATAGTCATTCCAATGTTACCGAAGCTTTGTCAAAGCAACTCAGGGAACTGGTATCGTCACGTGAACAAAATCCAACAAATCATGAATAGTACCAGCATCTCCTTTCAAAATACTAACTTGTATTGATATGCGGACTGTAGAGTACCCAGACTTAAGAGAATATTTAGAAGAGGCTCTTGAATTGAGGAATTCGATTTGGAACGAGATACTTTGAGAGATACTGCTCGCCAGAATATATTAAATTTACAAGAAGAAAACCCTAAGACATTTGATCGTAAGCGTAAGCCTGAAACTTCTTATAATGTTGGCGAGTTAGTTGCCATAAAGCGAACGCAATTTGAGGTGAATCTTAACCTAAAACCAAAGTATCTTGGTCCGTATGGGGTAACTGATTAGCCCAATCATGGCCGATATAAAGAAGAAAAATTAGGAGAGAAGGAAGGAGCCTTACAGACAGTTACCGTAGCTGAGTTCATAAAACTATGGACTCAATCATTCGGGATGAATAGAACTTCAGGACGGCCGAATGTAGGAATAGACATTAGGGCGTATCGAATTAAAATTTTTTCGAATTTCATATTCTAAGAGGTCTCAAAAGTTGCATTCGGTGGTCCGGATCTCCCAAAAAAAATTTTAGAAAAAATGAAGGATATCTTCCTATCCCGCAAGGACAAAGTTGTTTTTTGAGAAAAACAGTAGAAAATCACGATCTCAAAAAGCTTTAATTTTTGTAAGAAAAACTACACATGTGTTAAAGCAAAAGTAAATATGAACTTTAACTGACAATATTTTTGCAAACAGCATGCTACTCTTGGTTTTTACCCAAAAGGTCTTGTGTGAAGGATATTCGAATCTAAAGGTACACTCAAGAAAGCACAGAAATTTTAATTGTTTTCTGATTGTCTAAATTTTGGTGATATTGATTACAATGTTAAGGCTTTCCTTAAGTATGGCGAACTAATAATTTGCATATTTTTCACATATGCATTTTCTTGTTTTGAAGAAATGTATACTTGAATGCAATTTTTTAACTTTTTCAAAAAAATTAATATTAGGTTTTATATCTCGGGCACCAGAAGTGGTACCGAAGATAATTTTCTCAATTTGGATTCTGAAAATAGTTTTGAACGAAATCTTGTCTAAAAATATCTATTTTAAAACAGCAGGAAAAGGCCACGATTTTTTTCTTATTTTGATATTTAAAAAAAGTTACTTCAAGCATGAAATGTAACAATTTTGTCTATATCTCCTTTATGGTTAGTATTTCATTAAAACACTTCTTAACAACAATTGTTAAGTCAATTGAGACCCATCAAATGGCAAACTCAGAAACTCATAATTTTAGTATAACATTTTTGTGAATGCTGAGTTGAGGTATTTTAACGAAAAAAAATTCATGCTAGGACGGAATATTTTTTTTAAAAATCGAAATAAAAAAAAAATCGCGGTCTTAACCTGATGCTATAAATTGACTCTTTTGTACAGGGTGTTGCTCAGAAATATATGAAGAATCTAAATTTAGGAAATTATCTTCGGTACTGCTTCTAGTGCCCGAGATATAAAACCTTATATTAAGTTTTTTGAAAAAGTTGAAAAATTGCATTCAAGTTTACGTTTCTCAAAAACAAGAAAATGCTTATGCAAAACATATGCAAATTATTAATTCGCCAAATTTAAGGAAAACGTCAACACAATAATCAAAATCGCCAAAAATTGAGACAATCAGATAGGAATCAAAAGTTCTGTGCTACCTCGAATGTACCTATAGATTCGAATATCCTTCACACAGGACCTTTTGGGTAAAAATCGAGAAAGGCATCGTGTTTGGCGGGATATTGTTAGTTAAAGTATTTATTTATTTTTACTTTAAGACATATGTAGTTTTTCTGACAAAAATCAAAGCATTTTGAGATCGTGATTTTTTACTGTTTTTCTCAAAAAACAACTTTGTCCTTGCGGGAGAGGAAGACATCCTTATTTTTCCCTAGAATTTTATTTGGTAGATCTTGACCACCCTATGCAACTTTTGAGACCTCTTAGAATACGATCTAAATTTTTCGATACGCCCTAATAGACATTGACGTGGGAGTAGACATTGACGAAGGAGCGGACAATCAGGTGGCAACACAAACACATTCAACAAGAAGTGGCCAAACATATTAACGAAAGATTCAAAAACTGATCGATTTCAACCGAAGACAAAAGAAAGTTTAGTTTACTTGTGTTGGTTGCGCAGAAAGTAAAAAGGAAAGTTCTTTGTGAAAATTAATTGAAATAATATGTAATGTTAAATAAAAACCAAGTTAAATATTAAACTATATTAAATAAATGAATTTAAACTTTTTTAAATAAAGCTAATGTTAATATAACTTTAAAAAGTATACAAGTGCACTAAATTGACTGTAAAGTGAACTTACAAATATATGCAAATAAAACTAATTTAAAACTGTGAAATCAGTACCATAAAATCTACATATATAATGGTTTTTTATTTCTATGCTGACACACCTGCAAGTGGTATGATCTCTCTAAAAATTTGCACGCATAAGTTGTTTCAAAAAATGTATACCTTTGGTGTTTTATGTAAAAAAATTGCACCGTAAGATAGGCTCCAGTACAAAATAAGTCCAAAATATTGTAAATACTGATTTTTTTATTTCTATGGTGACACTTCTGTACGTGCCTGATTTCTTCGAAAATTTGCATGCATTAGTTGTTTTTAAAGGTGAATTGAGATCTCTGGGGAGTTTTGTAAAAAAATTTACCGTAATATAGGCTCCAGTACAAAAGTAGACGAAAATACTGTAAATAATGGTTTTTTATTTCTATGCTGACACTCCTGTACGAGTTTGATCTTTTCGAAAATGTGCAGCATAAGTGATTTTTAATGGTGAATTGAGATCTATAATGGGTTTTTTAAAAAATAGGCTCCAGTACAAAAACACACGATTTCCATAGAAAACCGCTATTTGGGGAACCAGGAACTCATATAAAAACAAAAATATTTTCTGCATTGTCTTTCCTTCATTTTTCATTATTTAGGGGTGGAATTGGGTGTTAATTTTTCGATACACTTTAATATATGTATTTAAGAGGTAAATAAAAAGTGGAATGAACATTGTGAACAGAGCATAGAAACAAAATACAATTGCATTTGCGTACTGCACCTCTTATGATAAGGTGTTTATGTAACAAACTTAAAACATGTTTGTTATCATGATGACTTTAACAAACCAGAAAGCTTCTTTAAATTTTTTAAAAATCGCATGTCTGTATATTAAAATAACGATTCATCTGACAATGAGAAAATTTTTGCAGAAATAGAGTTAAAAGGTTGGTTTAAAATACATTTTTTACATGATTTATATAATCAGTTAGTAACACTGATCCTGAGACACAAAATGAGAGAATAGCCTACGTGAAAATATCGTATGCCGTATGTGTTGAGTAGTGAGTATGCAAACATTATTATAATGTATTGTGTGCCATGCTGTCGAACGATACAGAATAATAATATTTATGTTCGTCTCAACACATATATACGCAACCGAACGAAAATTCATGCCATGTGAGGCACATTAAAATATCGTTCGGTCTATTTTCGTTCACTGGTTAATATTCACAGAGCTGCAACCGATCTTTTTCGACCGATAGATTTCGTTAAAATTTTGCAATTAAGGTTTTATGAGCCAATCAATTTTATTTTGGTATCATATTTTCAAAAAGACAAACTATTAGGGAGCTCCAGTACAAAAATGTTGGGAAATTACAAAAAAGTCAAAATTAGAGGGTGTACGTTTAATTTTACAGAGGAAACATCGTTTACTCTCATCATTTTACTCTAACATCGTGATTGCAGGTGATTTTAATAGTAATATCTTAAATGAAACTAGTTTAACTTTAAGCATAAAAAGTCTTGGACTATTGCCAGTCAATAATGGTACACCAACGCACTTTTTAAATACGTGAAATACTCTTCTTGACTTATTCTTTGTCAATGATATGGAAAAAACGCTATTTTATAATCAGATTTCGGTTCCAGTTTTCTCAAAACACGACTTAATTTTTTTAACATTTGATTTTAAGCCAGACATTTGTCCTCAAAGCTCCAGTTATCGGGATTTTAAGCACATTGACTATGCTAGTTTGAATGCAGAAGTTGATTCTATCAATTGGTGCTGTATATACAACAAAGATTCTGTCGACAGAGTTGAATTCATACAAAATAAAATAAGTTATCTTTTTGATAAGTTTGTTCCCATTAAAACTAAAACAATAATTAATCCTGCAAGACCTTGGTTTAATAGTAACATTAAAAAAATTATTGCTGATCGTAACAGATCATATAATCGATGGAAACGCTACAAGACACCCGAACTGTATAATATGTACTATTTGTTAAAAAAGAAATCTAACGATGCTATAAAAAAGCTAAAATCCAGTTTTATGGAAGCCGTTTCTCATCATTGAAGGATGGGAAAAAACTTGAAAGGAAATCCGGGGTATAGGAATCGGTAAAAGAACTACTCAAAGCTCCGTCTCTGCAGATAATGTAGATGATCTCAATGAAAAATTTGCGAATATTTCAATGCCACCAGTCACTGAAATTTTTTATAAAAATTCCACCAGTGTTACTAGAAGCAACGTTTCTTTTAAATTTAATCATGTTAGTGAGGCTGATGTTCTTCTAAGCTTTTTGTCAAAACAATCAAATGCAGCAGGAGCTGATAATATTCACCCGGTTTTCATGAAAGCATTTATTCCTAAACTACTGTCTTATGTTACCTTTATTTATAATAATGTCTTAACCAGATGTGTTTTTCCTCAAAACTGGAAGCAAGCTAAAATATTGCCAATACCAAAAACCGATAAAGAATACAGACCTATAGCAATTTTGTCTTATCTTGCGAGTCTTGGAACTATTAATTTTCAAACAAACGAATGCTTATCTCGCAAAAAACTGTCTGATTTCGAAAAAGCAATCAGGATTCAGATCTAAACGTGGATGTGCGACTGCCTTAATTGACGTCGTTGAGGAGATTCGGTCCAAACTGGATGTTAACAAGGTTACCATCCTAACTCTCCTAGATCATTCTAAAGCTTTTGATACTGTAAGCCATGAGATACTTGTCACAAAACTTTTGAAAATCTATAGTTTTGAGCCTTGCGCAGCGAAGCTCATTGAATCATATTTGACTGATTGAATCATAACTGACTAAGATTGCAGGCAGTCAGCTGTGGTGATATGTTGTCGTTATACATTTGTCTAACCAGAGGTGTCCCTCAGGGCTCAGTTCTGGGACCTCTGCTTTTCTCCATTTATATCAATGATTGACCTTCTGTTCTAAGTAACTGTGAGATACACATGTATGCAGATGACGTTCAACTGTATTCTTCTTGCACTTTAAGCGACCTGAACAAAACTATAAATGATACTAATGAAAGCCTAGAAAAAGTTAACGACTGGGCGGGCACAAAGAAATGGTTTGGCGCTGAACCCAAGAATGTCAAAATCTTTAGTGATTTAAAAAAATTATAGATACTGCTAACTTGCCAAAATTAATCTAAAATAACACCAACATCGAATTTGTGTCAACTGCCAAAAATCTTGGTGTCGTTTTCAATCAAGCTCTTACTTGGAACACGCATATAACTAACGTTTTTGGTAAGGTCTATGGAATGCTTCGAGGGCTCTGGGCTTCTCAGTACTTTACTCCGCATAAAATAAGAATGCTTATCGCGAAAACATATCTCATTCCTACTCTCCTGTTTGGCTCCGAAATTTTTGGCAATTGTGACTCTATTTAATTCATTTTATTTAAAGGCAATGTTCACATATAAGACTTATAGTCTTTTGAATGCAGTTAGAATAACAAAGATAATAACAACAGGTTATATTCAACAAATTAATTTATGAAACTTAGGGCTTAACCAATAATACAAATTAAAAAACAATTAAAATCCAAAGAATTTTTATCAAATGTAAAAAAATTTAAATATATGACTATGAATAACAACAACACTATACTAAACAACTAAGAGGAAAAAAAAGAAAAGAGAAAGAGATAGAATTAGGAGAAAATTTTGAAGATTTCATGCTTAAATTCACGTTTATTCGTTATACAGCTAAGGTCAGCGAATTCCATAATCTGATCACGTTCACAAAAAATAATCTGATTGAATTTAAATAATTATGACCAGACTGAAAAGGAGACATAAGGCCATGATCTCTGATATGAACAGAGATTTGCGCAGTCATGAGCGACTCAAATACTTTTGACAAACATGATAACAGACTAACAGGACTATTAGTAAGCAAAAACTGAACATTGTCTACAACAACATCGCAAGATATGTCTTTGGCCTTAAACGCTATGGACTCAAATACTTTTGACAAACATGATAACAGACTAACAGGACTATTAGTATGCAAAAACTGAACATTGTCTACAACAACATCGCAAGATATGTCTTTGGCCTTAAACGCTATGCTCGTGTTTCAGAACATGCATACGTTCTGAACATGAAAAAAATATTTACGATTTCGTTTGACAATTTTTTACAATATAAAACCTTAATCATGCTTCATAAAATCATTTATACAAAAGAACTTGAGTTTTTGTTTAATAAATTGGACTTTTCTCGGTCCAGTAGGAATAATATGATAAAGCCTATTAGACACTTCACTCTTGTATCTGAGCGTCAATTTTTTGTTTATGCCATTCGTCTCTGGAACACTTTGCCTGTCAACTTACGGAAAATTAGCAATACTTGTATCTTTAAAAAGCAACTAATGAATTATTATTTGTAATTTTATCTTAATCAATCCCAAATTGCTCTTGGGTTTTTTATATTTTTACTTATGTGTTATATTTCCAATACTTCATGTATTTTTTTTTTTTTTTTTGTTAAATATTTATATCAATATGTAACCAGTTTAAGTGTATTCAAAAATGTATTTTAGTGTATTTTTCATAATTACTATTTAATTAAACGTTTGTGACTGATGCTTTAAAGGTTAAGATAATTTATAGTCTTGTAGCATAAGGATTTTTAATGTAATAAATAAATAAAAATAAAAATAAAAATTAAAAATATGACCCCAGAATTGTTTTTTTGTCCTCTAATAGGGAAAATTTTTACAAACATAATTCCATCAAATCGGTCCACCCTAATGTATATAAGTATATCAAACTTTTTACTCACCTTTAGTCTTTCCGCCTCATACTGTTTTGCCGCATTTTCAAAATTACTCGAAACCAAAAGCGCAACATCAACTAATGCAGTCATTAATTTCATAGCTTAAAATAGAGATAAGTTTAGAACTTATATAAAAACATTTAAAATTAATTTAAAACATTTAAAAAATGCCTGTACTATTTGGGTTCAGAACAGATTTTGTTAATAAACTTTTAAAAGTATTAGTAGTGACAATTAGCGTTGTCAGATTTGCACGATAAATCCTACTTTCGGTATTTTTTAAGCTCTTGTGAGATGCTGCGAGATATGGTAAAAATTAACGCATTGCAAAATGTTAAGTGGGAAAAATTTTACCACATGTGCGATATTTACCACACGCGAGATAAAAAATACCACAAAATACAACATATTACCACAAAGGTATTTCTACCACGCGTGGTAAAATAAGGAATGAAGACAATTGTGTATATAGACGTGCGTCACAAGCCAATATTTTTAAATTGAAACATAAATTTTAATATTACGTTTTTTTTATAGTTAGTTCTATTTTATGAGCTATGGAAGTAGCAATTAAAACGACATTTAATAAAAAAAACACTGTTTTTAGGTTTAAATTATTAATGTTGTTTATTGTCCGATATTTCGATCCGCTTTACCGGTCATCTTCAGGGTTTAGAAAGAAAAGTTTTAAAAATCCAACACTTAACGCGTTGCCAGACTGTCGTCAACGGCTTTTTATTTTGCATTTTGTAGGTGTTTGTAAATGTGTGCGCAATTATCAGTGTCTGTTTTGTAGTTAAATCGATCTGGTGTATTAATTATATGTAGTATTTCAAGCGTTTACCTTAACGAACGAGAAACAGGCATGAATATAAATTTGAGAAACTGAAAAAAGAATAAACCACAAAACTAAATATAAATAACAACAATTTTTTCGTGAACACAACAAACAATACCGATGGAGGTACAATGGTTAATTGAGCATGGACCGAAGTATGCGCTGCCACTGACGAAGAGCAACAATTTTGCTCTTTTTACTATCATAGCAGAAAGAGAAGACTGCCAGCAATTTTATTAACAGAGCCCTTAATATTAGCGATGAGATTTTTCACAAAGACAATATTACACGTATAACATAAATCAATTACTCGCAATGATCGATTTCCCCAAAGGTACCATTTCACGCTTAATAAGAGAAATTAAAAACAAAACTGCCACCAATAATAGCAAAAACTCAAATCCTAAAATATATAAAAATGTAACTTATATACATGGTTTCACGGAAAAACTAAACAAATCCGACATATACTACAAAAATAACTACCAGTTAGCTCCAAGATCTCACAACACCTTAAAACAGTTTCACATCAATGAACTATGGTCCAAGAGCCCGATTTTTGTGGCATTAAATAAAACAATGCAAATAGTGCCTTAACTTCGCACATTTACTTTTGGTACTGCAAACAAAGACGTGTGCAAAAATTAGCATCATCCGCCCACAGACACGTCCACCTCCTATTACTTTCAGATTTTTTCACAGAAAACATCTTGTTTTTTCGTCATAACTCCCAAACCATACACCCTACAAGGACGATTTATGCACCAAAATGTTTGAATTTGCAATACCCACGAGGCTGCATTCTTAGAAAAATTGTTTTTTCAATAGTTTTACATAGTTTAATACGTCATTTTCGGTGATTTTCCATTTTACTTTTTATCGTCATAACTCCTAAACCATACACCATAAAAGGACGATTTATGCACTAAAATTTTTGTTAAGCCTCTGCATCCTTGAAAAAAAAAATTAAAAATAATATTCAATTGATTTCATGTCACTTTTTCTGAATTTCTTATCTTTAGTGGTTCTGAAATATACCGATATATGAAGTTGCTGCAAATTGCTGCAGGAAATTTAATCAGCACCATAAAGTATACAAGTCAGCCTTTCACCACATATATACAACTTTGACAATACCTGACAATATCATTACTTTTTTTTAGACAAATACGATTCTTAAACTAAATCAAAAATGCCTGCACATTTAAATAGTCTATCCTTAAAAATTACAACGTAAACAACACAATTTTATTATACATTATGAAAAACTTATTTTGATGATGATTTTCCATACCGAAAGTTGGTTTTTTATTTGTAAATTTTGAAAATATTTAAAGTTTTGCTACACTTTTATTTTATGCACATCAATCAAAAAACATATGTTCACATATTGGTAACTTTCAAAACATGTTCACATTATGATTTAAAAAAATTTATCATTTTATAATATTTAGACTATTTCTGTTCAACTTATATTGTTTTTAGACCAAATTTTAACAATTATTTTTTGTTTTTACTGCCACTTAAACGTGTCAGCTGGACCATTGTGCAATGTTAAAAGCAAAGAAGAAGACATAGACAAATGTAATCTTATTTACATAATAGAATGCGGAGGCGACGGAACCAATTTATGCGGAAAGCCATATGTTGGTACAACAAAATTAAAATTTAAAACGCGGATATGATCACATAGATCGGACATAAAATCTAAAAGTGAGTAAAAAAATAGCTCTTGCGGCCCACTGTCTGCAAAAGGGACACAGAAGAAGGTACACGCTTGAAATACTATATATAATTAATACACCAGATCGATTAAACTACAAGACACTGATAATTGAGCACACATCTAACTCATCTAATTGTTTACAAACACCTAACAAAATGCAAAATAAAAAGCCGTTGACGATAGACTGGCAACGCGTTAAGTGTTGGATTTTTAAAACTTTTCTTTTTAAACCCTGAAGATGACCGTCAAAGCGGATCGAAATATCGGATAATAAACAACAATATATAATTAAAACCTAAAAACAGTGTTTTTTTTTATTAAATGTCGTTTTAATTGCTACTTCCATAGCTCATAAAATAGAACTAACTATAAAAAAATTTAAGAAGGCCGATCAAATAATTTAATTTAAAATTTATGTGCAACTTTTTCATATCTACTTTGCAAAGTTTTAAATCGTACTTTTTCGTGAGTATTGGTGCGTTTTCGTGCAAGAACGAGAAATAGATTTCGTGTTCGTGCGTGCCTCAAAAATGTTGCACGCGTCCATCTCTAGTATATAGCAAAGGTTTACTGAATGAATACACTTGTTTATGGTGGCGTGTTTGCGTTTGAAGTTTTTTCGGTGTTTAGCAAGCAAAATGTTAACAATTTCAATTGAAAAAAATAATTATGTCTGGAAGAAAAAGATCATTGTCACAGATTAATTTATGCAAACAGAACTGAAATATTATGAAAATTATTGTTTTATTTGTTCAATATGATAAAATTTATTGCAGTTTAGGTCTGCTTCCGTTAAATTCGATCGATCTATCTTTGTCTAATGCCTCATTTACACGGGGGACAGATTTGTAATTTTTTACATCATTAAGTGCCATATCGTGGAACTGACGTTATTTTGTTTAATTATTGTAATCATAAAAAAACTATTAGCAGTAGATGTCATTAGTTTTGTCACTTAAATGACATCGTGTAAACGCCATGTAAAAGCGCCTACTCTCATAGTGATCAACTTTAAAAAAATTTTAAATTTCATTCTTTACTGACAGAGTGCGTTAGAAATTTAACTGTTTGCTTAAAAATGGACTGGTTAGTATAAATTTAAAAAGTTTAAAGAATATAATAATAATCATTAATTTATCTCATTTCTTTTTTTAAGTAAACCCAGCCGAAGTACTTAAATAACTCTGGGTTATTTCCTAGGAGCTGGGAGCGAAGTGTCGCATAGAAACCACTTTATTCAGCAAAAAAATTGCGAATTCATTCCAACCTCGGTTTCCTTGGACGTTTGGGGTGCATGGCACTCCAGCGTTCTTCTTCCTTCTAGTCCTTTTCAATCATTAAATAAGCTAAATAAGCAACACCTCTTATTTTGTAGTCTTCCATTTGTAAAAACCCTTTTGATAATTTTTTTTAACTTTGTTTGGTCAGTATTTGAGAGTCATCAATTTTGTCATTCATGTAAACGCCTACTTTGCTGATCAAATCATTATGAAATTGAAAGTTGCCAAAATACAATGAAACGTAGTGACAAAGCTCTGGGCAAGTCACTTTTTTGTGAAATCTAAATAGTAGTGTCATTATGTTGTGTCATAAAGTCATATTGAAATCAGTAAATGTCACTCGTGTAAATGAGGCATTAGAATAGTTTAAAAAAGTTCTGTATTTTATCTCATAAGCTTGTAAAGTAATTTAAATCAATGTTACCTTTTTCCGTTTCTGTTTTTCGTTTGTAAATATTTTTATCTATTTTTAATTAAATTTTTATTTACTTATATATAGTTTGTAAGAATTTATAGTTCAGACTCAAACAAATAAATAAATTCTTTGAAATTTTGTTATTATCACTGCATAATTTGATATTTTAAGCAATTTTAATTTATGAGATTTTATGGTATTTTGTGGTATTCTCGATGTGTGATGATTTGTGAGAATTCAATGCGAAATAAAGAGAATTTTTGAGGTATTTTCATTTGACAACGCTGGTGGCGATATGTTTTAATTTCGATATTTGGAATACTTATACACTCTGTTTCAAAATAATAGATCCACTTAACAATTTAGCGTGTTGTGCACTACTCAATGGAATTTTTAAAAAGTATTTTCCATAAAAGTTTCACAAAGATAAATAAAAACAAACAACAACAATTATACTTTGCTGAGAGCGCCTAACGGTAAAATTATTCATTTGTTTTAAACTTGCTGCTTATAAACTGTTGCTAAAATAAAGATCCACTCTATAAATTAAAAGAAAAAATACAATATGTATATTTTTAGTAATTTATTTGGCTTCCATTAGCCTTAACGACTTCAAACATTACTTAAAGCTAGCGAGTTCAATAAATTTTCATCCCATTTACTCCATTCTCCATAAAACCTCGACTGAATTAGCTTGAAACCACGCCATCGTCTCTTTACTAGTGCGGATGGCGACGTTATCCTGTTGGAAAATCATATTTTGTCCACTATCTTCACGTAGAAAATTAATAATACTGCTTCGGAGGACAGTTATGTAGTCTTTAATTCCCATCCAAATTGAAGTAAATTGAATTTCCAAGGTTTTTTGAAGTAAAAGGCTTCCCAAACCATCAAACTGCCACCACCAAAGTATCGACGCGAGAAATAACGGGAATATTTTCGCAGATCGTGCCAGTATCCATTAAAACCGTGTGAACCGTCAAGGTTAAATTTCTTTTTATCGGAAAAGATAACCTACACATAAAATTCATCGTAAAAATTTATGAAACTAGCACTCGCATAATAACTTACCGAAGTCCAATCAGTGTAAAAATTTGCTTCTGCAAATTGCATTCTGGCGATTTTGTGGCACGGCAGAAGTCGTGGAACCAATTTCTCGTGAAAAGTCGTGCTTTATATTTGGATTACGTTTCAGTTACCTCCAAATGGTTTGTCGAGACCCTTCCACAGAACTTAGGGCAGCAAGTTGCTTGCAACTCTTACTTGAGTTGCTCACTGCTCTAAAAATTACTCTTTTCTCTCGTTCACTGAGTTTTCTTTTTCTTCCTCGGCCTTTTGCACATCCATAATTGTCAGGATTGTGCAAATAAATAGCTACAAACAACCTTATGGCTCCGACCAATTTTCCGTGCAATACATCTTATTCCTCACTTTTCAATGAAGTAATCTGCTCTCCTTCAAATTCCGTTAACTTCGTTCCACGTGGCATAGTTAAAATTTTAGTTTTGATTTAAAAAACTTTTTCAGACAAAAAAACTAGCCAAACACTTCAAAAACTGCGAACAGAATGGTGGATCTTTATTTGTACAACAGTTTATAAGCAACATGTTTAAAACAATATAAATTATTTTACCGTTAGTTGCTCTCAGCATAGTATAATTGTTGTTGCTTGTTTTTAATTATTTGTGTGAAGCTTCTATAAAAAAGTTTATAAAAATTCCATTGAGTAGTGTACAAAACGCTCAATTTTTAAGTGGATCAATTATTTTAAAACAAGGTGTATATGAAATTTCATCAAAAACAAACAAATCCTAATTTTGTCCATCCGTTGTATGGAGGCGTTACATCGCGCAGTGCTCAGAACACGGGAAAAGAAATAAGTGCCAAATTTAACGTAAACATAACATAAAATACTTAAACATACCTGCTAGAGTTGCCGTATGTCTAAATGCTCGAACTTGAGAATCAGACAGTCCAGTTAATAAAGAAATAACATTATCCATAAGGAACTGATCGTAAATTATTGAATATTGACACTGCTTTACCAACGTTTGGACAAAGTCACAAAAATTCATTTTAAACTTTTTCCATTGCAAGCCTGTCATTATTAATGGATATTCACCGCTTTCCTGGAAAAATAAATTTAAATTTAATTTTACGTTCTTAATTTTTTATTTTATTCAAGCAGTATACATAATAAACAAAAACATGTAGTTTTATGTTCTTTATTTTCTATTTTATTTAAGTAATATATATAACTAGCAACCCTCCGCGGCTTTTCTCGCGATACGGAAACAATTTTTTTATTTTTATTTTTGTTGTTACAGTAAGAAACGCAAATAACAGCTTTAAATGTTGCTTGCAATTCCATTTTCAATAAAATAATAGTAAAATGAAAGATGCAACAACCAAAACTAAAACAAAACAAAAACATGATACGAAGAAAATGTCAAAAAAATAGCCCACCCTAGATTAAACAATATATTTGTGTCGATAAGCAAAAATCGCTTAAGTCGACTTAAGAGTCATTAATGTAGCTGTGTTCTACACAAAAATAACTATAAACAAACACAATCTGGAGCTTCTAGCATGAGCTCAGCCAAAGTTATGACACAAAAACAAAACAACATTTCATAGAACTCATTTAGCATTAAAATCATTTTTTAACCGAAAACTTAAAACCTTAGCGCGATTGATTGCCTTGTACAGGTTTACATTGGATACTTTTTCGGTATTCATCTCAGTCCTAGGATTCTGACCATCTATTTTTAAAATAGCCCACAAATAATAATCTTGTGGGAATTTGTGAAGAAGATTTTAATAAACTTGAATTGGTTAAGGCTAAAACATAGCAACTCACACCTAAGTTACTCGTGGCGCATAAGTCTTTGGGTTTACAACGATCGAAAAAAAAGCTTAACGTCTAGAAAATGTTCGCGTTGGACACGGATTCAAAAACTTTCTACATTTTTCCAGTACATATCAAACTAAAATACTCTTTTTTTTGCCACATGTCTTACCATTTTTTCAAAAATAAATCCTGCTGAAGCTTTCTTTTCTATGAATAAATGACTTTTGAATAATCGCATTAGATATCTATTTTTTATTAGCTTGGTCTTGCTAATAAAAAAAATTAAAAGAAGGTAAAATTAATAATATATTTCTAAACTTGAATTGGCTAAGGCAACACTATAAATCGGGCCAATAATTAATGTAGAGTACAACAAATATCACAACATGAATGTAGTTCCAACTCAAACTTAAGTAACTCGTAGCGTTTAAGTAATTCGATTCACAACGATTGTTCGTTGATGACTCGAGCTCATCAAACCTTTTTAAATTTTTCAGTATATGGAAATAACTACAAACATATAATACCAAAATACTTTGCATTTATTTATTTTTTTGCCAAAATGTCTGTCATCGTATCTGCATTTCAGAAGTTTTTTATTTAAAAAATAAAGCTTGGTAAGGTTTTCTTTTCTTTGAATAAATCTTCTGAAAACGTTGATATTAGCCTTAGAGTCGACTTAAAATTTGACGGTGCCGTTTTTGAATCATTGTACACACACACACACACACACACACACACACACACACACACACACACACACACACACACACACACACACACACACACACACACACACACACACACACACACACACACACACACACACACACACACACACACACACACACATACACACATACACACACATACACACACACCCACACACACCCACACACACACACCCACACACACACACACACACACACACACACACACACACACACACATACATACATACGCACACACACACACACACACACACACACACATACATACGCACACACACACACCGCAGGGGAGGATTACGTTTCATCGAAATCCTTCGGGCATTACGACCCCGCGGACCCCCAGTTACAAATCCAGAAGCGTCTGTTCCATATTGGGCGGCTTTCTGGTCTGCGTCTGTACCGAAGCGGTCGGCAGTACTCAAACCTAGGTGTTCTTTCAGGAAGGGACCGCAGTCGGCAGTACCGAATGCGTCGTCGTCTAGGGACCAATTCCCGAAGTGGTCCCCCTTCTGGGAATAGAAGAGACTGCAGTCGATAGACCGAATGCGTCATCGTCTAGGGGCCTTTCCCCGAAGCGGTCTCTCAAGGAAGAGGAAGGACCCCAGTCGGCTGAACCGAGTGCGTCGTCGGCTAGGGGTTATTTCCCCGAAGCGGTCCCTCCTTCCACCCGAAAGAGCATCAACGGTATCCCGCAGGGAGGACTCCGTTTTCCTTTGGGCCTGACAAACCCACGGACCCCAGTAAAATAAAAAAAAAAAAAATAAAAAAAAAAAATTAAAAAATTAAAAAAAAAAAAATAATAATAATAAAAAAAAAATAATAATAAAAAAAAAATTAATTAAAAAAAATAAAAAAGAATTAAAAAAAAAAATTAAAAAATTAAAAAAAAAAAAAAAAAAAAAAAATTAAAAAAAAAATACTAAATAAAAAAAAAAAAATTAATTAAAAAAAAATTAATAAAAAAAAAAATAAATAAATAACCCAAGGCGCGTCTGTCCCAGATTGGGCGGCTCCTTGGTCTGCGTCTGACCCCAGAGGGGCGGTAGTTTAAAGGGAAGGGCCCCCTTAAAAACCAGCCTGGCAGAAGGCATAAAATGCTAAGGGAAGGAGACCCTGAAAATAAAACCACAATGAAGGTTATAGAAGGAAGTACAACTACGGTGCAGGGAGTCGGATCCCCAGTACCGGCGGCTTTAGGGAGTGAGCAAGCGGGCTCCCAGTCGTCGTCATCCAATGACACTTGGCTGCTGCAGCAGATACAGCTACAAGAAAAACACCAACTAACGACGCAAGAGGTGGCACTTTCACAAGCGATCCCTTCGAAAAGAAGGCAAAGGTGATAAGATCTCCGGTAAAGTCCCGGCAAAACAAGGAAACCTGCGAAACCACCGAAATAACCAAAACACCAACAGGGGCTGGAAAATCTGACAAGCCAGAAACAACGTCTTTCTGCAGGCTCGGGTCTCAGATTAGGAAGCTGGTGGATATGCTTGAGGATGGGAAAAGGCGCTCAATCCATCAGCCAATGCGAGATGCAATTGATTGCATTAAAGCACTCTACGAGCTCACCGCCATTGAACAGCATGATGATGTCGCTAAAGAGGTTATTAGACGCAATAACTCCTCTCAAACGTCACCATGGCTCCAAACCGTCGGACCTCAAAAAAGAAGACCGGACTCTGATATAGAGACCCCGAAGAAAAAACGCACATATGCAGCAGTTTTGTCTGCAAACAACAGGAAGCAAACCCTAAGCCAAGAAGCTAAGGAGCCTATCATACCTGGAACTGTCGCCGTAGAAATTCCAACAAAGGTTGGAGATACAGCGGCACCAGCCGATGGCAGAAAAGAAAGCAGGCCACCGCCAAAAATGAAACAGAAGTGGGAAAAAGTTGGCCCGAAAAAGAATCCCAAGACAAAGCCCAAGCAGGTAAAAGCTAGACCAGATGCTTTGATTATTTCCGCGAATGAGAATCAGACGTACGCTGAAATTCTACGGAAAATTAAAAGCGATGATGCGCTTAAGTCTCTTGGAGAAAATGTAAAAGCAATTCGACGTACCGCGAAAAACGACCTTTTACTGGAGCTTAAGCGTGAACCGGAACAGAACACTAGTTCATACCAAACAGCAGTGGAGAACGTGCTAGGCGACTCTGCCAAAGTCTCGGTGAAAACCCACTCCATCGTTATTCAGCTGAGGGATCTTGATGAAGTCACCACCAAAGCAGAAGTATGTGACGCACTACATGCGCAGTGCGAAATACGACGGCCCGACGAGGGATCGATAGGAAACCTCAAAACGGGATATCAAGGTACGCAAACGGCTTATGTCAGTCTACCGGCAGAAGACGCAGTTAAGGTACTAAAGGTGCAGCGGATACGCATTGGGTGGGTTTCCTGCAGAGTACGAGAGAGTGACTCGCCAAAGCGATGTTTTAAATGCTGGAAGTACAATCACATAGCTAAGGACTGCAAAGAGGACATAGATAGGAGCACCCTCTGCAGAAAGTGCGGAGAAAATGGACATATGGCGGTGACGTGCAGTAATAAACAAAAATGCGCGCTATGCAAAGGTAATCATGCAGCTGGAAGCGCTCGCTGCCCAGAGCACCAGAAGGCGGTTAGAAGGAAAAGATGAGAATGAAAATCGTTCAACTCAATCTTAACCACTGCATCGCAGCGCAGGACTTGCTGCAACAGACGATTTTTGAGCGATAATTTGATCTTGCTCTCTTGTGTGAGCAGCACCACAACATGAACGGCTCTGAGTGGGTGACAGATGCGCCAAGCAAAGCCGCAATATGGACCCTTAGTGGCAGGGCATTTCAAAGTAAAGCTCCAGCCGCTAACACGGGCTTCACCTGGGCAAAATTCGATGGGATATTTTTCTTTTCGTGCTATGCGCCACCCCAAATGGACATCACCCAATTTGAGCGGTTTCTAACGGAGCTTGTTGCAGAGGCCCGAGGGAAGTCACCCATAGTGATTGCAGGCGATTTTAATGCCTGGTCGACAAGATGGGGTAGTAGGAGCACAAATCGTAGAGGGACACTCCTTATGGAATGCCTTGCAACCCTGGATGTTGAGCTTCTCAACAATGGTCACCACACATTTGAAGCTGGTAATAGACAGTCAGCAGTGGATCTCACGTTTGCGCACAATTCCATTGCGCGTAACAGCACATGGAATGTTGATGATTATTATACGCACAGTGATCATCGTGCGATCGTCATTGAACTGCAGCATTTATTTATCCCGAGAAGGATAATTAAAGCACAGACGCAGGGATGGAAGCAACACGCTTTCGATGCTGAAGTGTTTCAGATTGTTTGGAATGAGGGAGAAACAGTGGATGAAAGAGCGACAAACATGGCGGCAAACATCCGACAGCGAATAATAACCTTATGTGACGCAGCAATGCCGAGAAGGAAAAAAGCGCCAATCAGGAAACCGGCCTACTGGTGGAATGACGAAATTGCGGAATGTAGAAGACGATGCATTGAGGCGCGAAGGAAAGTAACGCGTGCTCGAAATCGCCCAACGTGGCAATCGTTGCATGAAAACCTTAAGGAATGCCGAAAACAGCTAAAGAAGGCGATCGAAAAAAGCAAAGAGTCCAGCTTCCAAAGGCTTCGGGATATGGCGGATATTGACCCGTGGGGCAAGACGTACAAAGTGGTGATGAGCAGACTACGTGGACCTAAAGCACCACAGCCATCGGAACCAGCTATTATGAACAGCGTGGTGTCTGAACTCTTCCCACCACAGCTAGCACAGTTACAAGGCTATAGGCTACCTGAAGACATAGGTGATATCCCTCCGGTGACACCGGAAGAAGAGCTTCTGACATTGCAGAAAATTTCCGACACCAAAACGCCTGGGCTGGATGGCATCCCTAACGTGGCGATGAAAACCGCCATACGAGCAGATCCCGGCGTGTTTGCTAGAATGTACACAGCGTGCCTTAACGAAGGAACATTCCCGTCTTTCTGGAAAGTCCAAAGATTAGTGTTGCTGCTTAAACCAGGGAAACAGCCCGATCAACCCTCTGCATACAGACCACTATGCATGCTTGACTCGCTGGGCAAAGTACTAGAGAGTATCATCGTCAGAAGACTCCAAGATACCCTTGAATCACCAGGCGGACTATCTTCCAAGCAATTTGGTTTTAGACGAGGAAAATCGACCATCGATGCTATCCAGGCAGTTCTGACTATAGCTCGCGACGCTACAAGTGGCATTAGGTGGAAATGGGGTGATAAGCAGTACTGCGCAGTGGTAACACTCGACATTAAAAATGCTTTCAATTCGGCTAGCTGGCCACGCATATTGCAAGCGCTAGGCACATTCGGTATTCCCGGATATCTTCAGCGAATTATCGCCGATTACCTTAGCAACAGAATGCTGCTTTACGACACTGACGATGGCGTCAAGCGGTACAAAGTGTCCCGGGGTGTCCCACAAGGCTCAGTATTGGGACCAACCTTGTGGAACGTTATGTACGATGATATTTTCCGTATTGTTCTCCCTGAGAATACTTCATTGGTAGGCTACGCGGATGATATCGCCCTGGTGGTAGTAGCAAAGCAACTTTACACTTTAGAAGCATCATGCAGTGAAGCGATTTCAAGAATTACGACGTGGCTGCGAAGTGTTGATCTTAAGCTTGCAGCGCAAAAAACAGAGGCGGTTCTTCTGAGCTCACGTAAAGTGAGGGAGTGTTTCACCTTCAGAGCAGAAGAACATATTATAACCTCACAACCAAATTTGCGATATCTTGGTGTTATAATTGACACACGCATGTCTTTTAAAGACCACCTAATGTCCGTTAGCGAAAAGGCATCGAATGTCAATGGTGCACTCTCGCGCATCATGGCGAATATCGGTGGACCTAGATCCAGCAGAAGAAAACTCCTAGCAAATGTTACGAGCTCCATCATGCTTTATGCAGCACCAGTATGGGCGGATGCTACGCAAAGGACGTCCTTCATATCTGGCATTCGGGCGACTTATCGTCTCAGCGCATTGAGGGTCGCTAGTGCGTTCCGCACAGTGTCAGATGACGCTATTGGTGTAATAGCAGCTATGCCACCGATCGATATACTGGCATGTGAACTGCAGCGCTGCTACAAAGCTGGTGAAAATGCCTCAAAGGCTGACGAAAGACGGCGCAGCAATGAGTGTTGGCAACGTCGCTGGGAGCAGTCTCAAAACGGAAGATGGACCTTTTCCCTTATCCCAGACGTGGAAAAATGGGCCAATCGGAAGCACGGAGATGTGGACTTCTATGTGACACAACTTCTTAGCGGTCATGGATGTTTCAAACACTACCTCCACCGATTTAAGCATGAAGAAGACCCATTTTGCCCAAACTGTCCGGGTGAAATTGAAGATGCTCGGCATATCCTCTTCAACTGCCCACGTTTTAACGCAGAGCGAGCTGAACTGACAGAAGCTTTTGGTGTGACCCCCACTTTAAGGAATATTGTTCACCACATGTGCGATACTCCCCAAAAATGGAAGGTGTTTCAAGCAGCAGCAGCGAAAATTATGACCGAACTTCGCCGCATCGAACGGGTAAGACATAATGAGCGTACAAACCAACGCAACGCAGGTGAAAGCAGCCATAATCCCTCTTTACCAACGACGGACGACCGGACTGAGACGATCTAATGATCACCACTGACGATTGAGCAATAATGCTCTGACGGCCTCCAGACGTAATACCCACCGGTGGTTCCTGGAGGAACCAACCGTCCGACTGAGGAGATTTTTAGCGTGTTAAAGTCGCGCACTGACTAAGGCTTTCGATGCTTTTACTCCTCGTTAAAAAAAAAAAAAAACAACACACACACACACACACACACACACACACACACACACACACACACACACACACACACACACACACACACACACACACATACACACACACACACACACACACACACACACACACACACACACACACACACACACACACACACACACACACACACACACACACACCACACACACACACACACACACACACACACACACACACACACACACACACACACACACACACTTCATCATAAGAAGCTCGGGTCCTTCAAAATATATTCTTATTATTCTGCTTACATCTTGATTACATTTACTATTTTATTTTTTCAAAATTATTAATTTTTTTTCTTTTAGTCATCCAGTTTTATGCAAATACACCCACTTTTGCACAATATTCAAACAGGTTAAAAATATTTTAAAATTTTAATATGAAATTTGTATAGAAATTTAAATTTTGAATTGACAATACATTCTCTTTTCTCTCATGCAGTCTCATTGTCTTTGACTTGGCTCTCTGACTTGAAATTACCAAGTTATAAATAATAAATGTCAAATATATACGATTTTCAGGAGTAAATCTTATATATTGATCCAAAACATGGGCTTACAATTAATAGACTATAAAGACAGCGAGAAAGTTATGTTCGTGAATCTTAAAATACCTTGTCATGTTCAAAATACCGAAAGAAACGCAAAAGAAATGAGAAGAGCTATATTATATTTAAACTACTATATAACTACTACATTAAAAAATAGGTGCGACGATTGACTAATACGCCCGCTTCCCATATAATCCAAATCGGTATTTCCCAAACTAATCTCTTAAAAAAAACAAATTAAATTATAAATGTTTAAATTTTGTTCATGTATAGAAATTTATGAATATAAAACCTTAACAAGCTTTTTTCTAAAGCCATAAGAAGTAATTATTTTCAGGAATTTAGGAATCGGTCCAGTCGTTCTTAATTGATGCCGTTACCAACGAACAGCATTCTCGGTATCCATTTTTTTTTCTAAATAAACCAGAATACTGAAAAAGGAGTTGCATTCCGGTTTACAAATTTTAGCGTTTACGAAATAAAACTTGTTATTAGTGAGTGTATAAGTGAATTCCCTCAAAATCATAGAGATAATTTTTTGGTGTGACATATGAAAATATGTCAAAAATGCAATTTTCAATTTAAATGTTTTTTTACAATAAAAACAACTTTAGCACCATCAGAGGAAAAGCTCAAAATGTGGCTGACGAAACGGTACAGTTGAAATAATTTATATAATGTGATTTTATTTATAAAAATTATTGAATAAAAAATATTAAAAACCTGCGGGTGTCAGTAGGTACATTTCTCCTAATCGAAAAGGACTAGTAGGGGCGTGATTAAAACTAGTTACACAACAAACTCATCTAGGATGCACGTAATATACTTGCCAAATTTGAGCGAAATCCGGTACGACGTTTAGATTCAAATTGAGCTCAAACAAACAACCAGAAAATTACGTTTATAAATATAGATATAGTGGCGACCGTAGCCTAGTGGGTATATTGCGTGGCCCCTAAGCTAAAGAACCGCGGTAGCCCGGATTCAATTCCAGCTCAGACAGAAAGTTTTTTCAATTGAATTAATTTTTCTGTTCGGTCGTCACCTCTCTGCAGACAATGGCAAACCTCAGAGAGTAAAAATTGCCATGTAAGGCTTCTTGAGAACAGAAGCCGTTCGGAGTCGGCATAAAACACGTAGGTCCAGTTCTCGGTCATTTGTGATCACACATTTAATAGCACGCACAACAAAATTGATCAATAGAAGCTAGGTCAAAGTCCTTACAAGGGCTTAAAGGCCAGTTTATTATTAATATAGATATATTTTTTATGTAACAGATACAAAAAACAATTATTACAGAAATTAATCTTTTAGGAAAATACCGCAAATGTCCTCCTTTACCTTTTTATTTAACGTTTTTAATGCACCAATTTCCAACATAAAACTTTGAAAAAACTGAAAGGATACCTTCTTTTGTTATTTACTGAAATATAAAAGTATTAAAATTAAAATAAATATTTCTTAATTAATTAAATACAATATTTTCTAAAATATAAAAGAATTAAAAGTTGGAATAAATGTCACACTGACAATTTCATCAATTATCCCCTTATTTTGCTGAAATAATCCAAAAAATTAGATTTGGGATTATGACCCCTTATTAAGCAGTCATAACACCAAATTGGGTTTCTAACCGCTTGGGATTATGTCCGCTTTTAAAAGGTCATAATCTCATATGGTTTTAAAAAATAACTCATAAATGAAATAATTCCAAATCCTAATGAAATAACTCCTAATGCAAAAAATACTCCCAAATTTTAGGTGTTTTTGTGGGTTAGAAGTAGGTCTTTCAATTTCGGGACTCAAAAGCAATTTCAGGATTGACAATTAAGAATTAAATTTTTTAACAAAAAAAAAAAGAATTCGTATGCAAGGTATGAAATTTAGGATATTTTTCAATAAAAAATTGTCCAAAGGAATTAAAACAACCACAGTTTACTTAAATTTTTTATAAAAAGTTAATTTATTTTATTTCTATATACAGTCGAGTCTGGATATAGGAGGGTCGTTTAATAATTCCGTGAACAATTAAACAAATAATGATTTTTACGGCAAAAAAGTTTTATTTCTCAATTTAGTCTCCTTTTAGCTCGATATACTTCGTCCAACGTTTCTCCGATTTTTTGATCCCATCAGAAAAATACTTTTTCGGAAGGTCCTCAAAATAGGCCTGTGTTTCGGTGATGAATAAAAATAAATAAATAAATAAATTCTTACTTGAATTCATGAAATTTTGCCATGGGAGCTGGGCCAAACACGCCTTTGAATCAGTAAGCCTAAGAGGGTAAGCAAACGCGGCACCCATCTTGCGGATAATTTTTTCGTATCCAAAAGATTTCGTTTGAGATGCCTACGGCCTCAACAATCTCGCGCACTTTAACTCTGCGATCGTCCAACACGATATCGTGAATTTTAGTGACCACTTCTGGTGTGTTGACCTCATTTGGGCGTCCAGAACGTTTGGCGTCACTTGTGCTTGTACGACCGCATCGGAATTCAGTAAACCATTTGTGAATCATTCCAATCGATGGTGCAGAGTCCCCATAGTATTTATAAAGCCTTTCCTTAGTTTGACTGATGTGTTTTTGCGCACAAATAATGCTTGATGAGCATTTCCATTTTCGCTAAAATTCACAAGATCGTCTGCTGTTAATGGCTGACAAACACAAACTAATCGTCGCACAGAGCTGAAATTTTGACAGTAGTCTATTAACAGATGGTAGTTGACAGGATCAGTGTTGCACTTAAAGTTACTACACGGGAAATTAAAAAATTCACTAACTTCTCGAATTGCCCTCATAGTGAACTAATTTTTGCAAGGCCTGCTCATTGTATCCTGAACTGAACGCGGGACTGAATTTTTTTTTCAAACAATTGATGTTTTGGCTTAAGTCTTGAATATTTTTTTTTATACTTTTTTGCTTCTGATTTTTTGAAATGTCAGTTACTAAAACGTTCACTATTCCGGGGGTTCGTTATATCCAGATTTGATTGTATATAAATAAAGGATAAAAATATATATATTTATTATATATATATCTAAAGTATAATACATAAATTCATATACATACTAATTTTTCAATTTCAATCTATTTTCAATTTATTTATTTATTTAACATATAGTGTTGGCAAATAAGAGTTAAGTCTCTTTTAAAAACCCAGAGAAAAATATAAAATACATTAAAGGAGATAATAACAACCATTCATAAGACAATAATAAAATTTTAAAGAATTTATACAAAATTAAAAGCAATAATCATATAAAAATTTTAGATTAAAAATAAGATGGAATACATTATATGAAAACAAAACAACCACTAATAAGATAAAAATAATAATAAATAAATTAACTAATAATAAAAAAAGTTAAAAGTAGTTAACATTTAATTAAAGAAATAATTTTAAGCAGCCTTAAAATAAACGACAGCGAAAATAAAATTAGAGATAGAATCAAAGAAGAGTAAAATTAAGAGGGATAGAATCAGTAGTTAAGAAAAGTAGTTTAAAATTAAATGCTTAAAGGTCCTATAGTTTGGAATACTTTTGAGGCTAAGTGGAAGTGAATTTCACAATCAGATCGCTTTTACGAAAAACAGTCTACTTAAAACAATGTAGTTGTATCTTGGGACCAAAATGTTCCTACTTCTACTTGACTTGCAGAACTCAAGTTTATCAAAAAGATATCGTGGGGATCGCGAGTAGATGACTTTGTGTAAGAAAATACAGTTTTTTGCTTTAAGGTAATCAAGTAAGCCAATGCCCAAAATTTGGTTGCAATATAGCGAGATATGGTCAAATCTTTTCAGATCGTAAATATAGCGTTTTTGAATGCAACTAATAGCTTGTGAAAAGACCTCGAATCTAGCTGGCTATAAACAACTTCTGAGTATGTTATGATTGGAAGCAGCAATTGTAAAACCAACTTTCTTTTAGTATTTGTTGGCATGAACGAAGCAGTCATACGGAGATTTCGTAATACATAATAATCTTTGCTTACACAAGAGTTAATGTGGTCCTCACAGGACAGGGTGGAATTAATAATGTATCCAAGATTGGTTACCTTTTTAACTGTTTTCAGCTCAATGTCGTCCAATAACACAGGTGGGAAATGAGTATTCTGAAGGTGCGTTTTCGAGATTGGTGATATGATTTAAGGGTGTTTAATTTCAGCATATTGGTTCTGGCCCACACTGAAATTTTTTTTAGATCCTCATTCATTTTAAGAAATAAATCATCGAGTCTAGTAGGCCTGGATAAGTATAGTTGAAGGTCATCAGCGTAAGCGTGAGTTAACATTGTCTCCAATGTAATACAATGTTGAACGATCGGCTACAGCAAGTGTTTGTTATTCTTAGCAATCCCACAGCCGGCTGATCTGCAAACTCAGCATCTTTTGGTACGTGACTTCCTCACGATATGAATACCCATAGCTATAAACATACGAATACACATACTTATAAGCACATGAAACATATATTCTTTTTAGCATATTTTAGCAAAGCATAGCTTTGAGATAGATTGCTTAATTCATTCTAATTCTTACTCTGGAGACATACAGTTCAATTCATAAATAATTTATAATAAGTAAAAAAATCTTGAAAAGTGTTTTTATTCATTTTTATTTAAAAGGCATAGCCTTAAAAGATAAAGAGCAAAACATCAAAGATTTTAACTGGAGGCCCCTGCAGCGAACATCAAATCAACGTTTGTTTACTGAGATCAACAAAATCTGCAGCAAACACCAAATCAACGTCAACGTTCACTGAGATCAACCAAAGTATTCTACAAGAAGAAGCGGTATAATAGTTTAAGTTATGTATTAAATTAGTGATAAGTGACAAAGTGATTATTAATATAAAACAGTTTGTTAAAAGCTTCATGAATAGACGATTAATTTTTGACAGTAATAGAGACTTAAGTAACGACATGTCTATCGGACCTGAAGAGGTAACACGGTTAATTGCCGTTGAATCGGAAAGAATTAGGGCACAATTTGAACGGGAGATAGCTCCCCTTAGATACTTACAACAACACAGCGTTCCTACAAGAACTGCTGTAACGGTAGATCCCACCGATACTGGAATCATGAAACTTGTTGAAGCCTTGCCCAATTTTGAGGGAAAAATAAATGAATACGCTACTTGGCGCAAAAGAGCCATAACGGCAATAAACACATTTTCAAATGCAAACAACTCACTAGCTAAGCAAGCCTATTTCACTGCGTTGGGTTTAATTCGTGGGAAAATAATAGGGCATGCAGAAGCTGTTTTGTCAAGTCATGCGACAGTGCTAAACTTTGAAGCTATTATAGAAAGATTGGACTTGACATATCAAGATAAACGTTCCAAGAGAACACTTACGCTAGAATTAGGTGCCGTAAAAATGGGTAACCTAAGTCCCAGGGATTTTAATGATAAAATTAGTGTTTTACTTACACTAGTTACAAATAAAAATGTGATGACCCATGGTACAGACACAACTACAACTAGGGAAATGAATGAAGAGGCTAGGCAGGAAGCTTTAAAGGTATTTGTAAATGGCTTACCCCATGCTTTAAGCAATTTGCTAACGAGTATGAGCCCTCCTAATCTAGAAACAGCTGTAGTTTATGCTGAAGAATTATTACTAGATAAACCTTATCTTTCTCAGCTTAGACCTTTATATCGAAACATAGAAGCACCACCCAGAAATAATATTTCTAATAATTACTTCAAGAATGGAAATCGCCATTTTAATAACGGCCATTACAATATGAATCCACAACCACAACACAACTTTCAAAAACCATACGATAATAATATTTGGAAAGACGGAAACCCCTTTTACAATCCAAGACAGCAAACTGCTGCACCACGTAATTCTTTTACTGGCCCTGAGCCAATGGACACTCTAAGCGGACTCTCTCGCCAATCAAATAATAAACCTGATAATCCGTTTAAGCTAGAACCGAATACAACCCAAAGAAATTTTTTTAAAATAGGGAACAATTTTTCTGGGCACTTTCCTCAAAATAAAAATCAGAGAATTAATAATTTAGAACAAATTAGTTTAGATGAGGAAGCTCCAATTGTACAAGAAAGTCTTTATTTTTTAGCATAAGACCAGATGTTCCGTATATCAATAAAACTGATCTAAGGACAAACAAAATTTTAAAAATTTTAATAGATACGGGAGCATCTGGGAATTATGTGAAACACAATGTATTTGGAAATCAAAGAAAGCTTGAAACGCCATACTACTTAAACTCAATTCATGGTAAAAGCTTTATAAATACTTATCAAAAAGTTAATTTATTTAAAACCGTGGCTGACTTTCATGAACTTGATGCATTAAACAATTTTGACGCTATTATTGGGATGTCATTGCTACATCAGATAGGCGGTAAAGTTGATTTACGAAATAAATAATTGAGTCATAAACATGGTGAAGAGGATTTGTTTTTTGAACAGGTTAAAACAATTAATTCTGGAACAGAAAATTCTAAAATCAATAATATATTGAATAATCTTAATAAAGTTGATCCATCAGTATCAAATATAACTTTAAAAAACTGGAGCAATTATAGAAAGGTATCAAGGAGCCTTCACGAAGGATAAGAATTATCTTCCATATAACACGAATATAAAATTTAAACTCAAGACCTTTAATACCGATCCAGTGTGGGTTAAACCTCACACGTTGCCTCAAAGTGTTGCTGAATTTGTCAACACGGAAATTAAAACATTATTGGAAATAATGTGATTCGTCCCTCATATAGTCCTTATAATACACCAGCCTGGGTGGTTGGAAAGAAGGGTCCGGACGGTGAGACAAACGGCAAGTACCGAATAGTATTTGATTTTAAAAAGCTTAACAGTTTCACGGTAGCAGATAAATACCCAATTCCCGAGGCGTCGGTTATTCTGTCAAACTTGGGTAAAGCCAAGTATTTTTCAACCATAGATCTACAATCAGGTTTTCATCAAATCCTGGTAGACGAGAAAGATATTCACAAAACTGCATTTTCCATCAATAACGGAAAATACGAGTTTTTGCGTATGCCTTTCGGCTTGAAAAATGCTCCATCTGTGTTTCAGAGAGCGATTGACGACATTCTTCGTCCATATATGCAATTTGCTCACGTTTATATTGATAATGTTCTAATTTATTCCAACTCCGAAGAAGAACATTTGTCTCACAGTGAAACAATTATAAAAGCTTTAACCGAGGCAAATATGAAAATTTCAATTGAAAAAGTAAATATTTTCAATTGGAAGTAGAGTTTTTGGGTTACATTGTGTCTCAAAATTGTCTGAAGATGGATCCAAAAAAATTGGAAAAAATTGAATTGTACCCAGAACCTACCACTTTGCGTCAGCTTAGATCCTTTTAGGATTATCAGGGTACTACCGAAAATTTGTGAAAGACTATAGTCGAATTGCAAAACCTATGACAGCTTATCTGCAAGATGAGAACGGTAGAGCTTCGCAATACAAAAGCAAGAATATTAAATTGAAATTTAATGATAGCGCAAAAAATTCATTTGAAACAATTAAAAAGTGTTTAAAAGAAGCAATGACGTTATTTCAACCGGATTATTCCAAAACATTTGTTTTAACAACCGATGCCAGTAACAATGCCATAGGCGCTGTTTTGAACCAAGAAGGTAATCCTATAACTTTTATTTCACGCTCATTGTCAAAAACCGAGGAGAACTATGCCACAAATGAAAAGGAAATGTTGGCTATAGTTTGGGCTCTTAAAAATTAAAAAAATTATTTGTATGGCGTACAAAATATTGTTATTTATACAGATCACCAACCACTTTCGTTGTCTATGTCAGACAAAAACCCCAATGTAAAAATGCGCAGGTGGCGTGCCCTCATAGAGGAGTTTGCTCCTGATATAGAACACAATCTGTTCTTTTTAAGCTCAAGAAATCACACGAGTTTCCTGTTACTTCAGGAGTACCTCAAGGAAGTCATCTTGGGCCTCTTCTGTTTCTACTTTTTATAAACGATTTGCCATCTGTCATAATGCATTCTAGCATCTTAATGTTTGCTGATGACGTCAAACTCTTCCTTTCTTTTAAAAATGATAATGACGCTGTATTTTTGCAAGCCGACATAGATCATCTTCATAACTGGTGCAAAACGAACCGTATGAACCTCAACATGAAGAAATGCAAGCATATGTCTTTCTCGCGCAAACCACCAATTAAATGTACCTTCAAAATTTGTGGTTATCCATTGGAGTCCTTAGATAACTTCAATGATCTTGGAGTTACAATGGATCCTAAACTACGCTTTAATATTCATGTAAATAAAATAATAAATAGAGCAAATAGTACTTTAGGATTTATTAAACGTTGGGCAAAAGAGTTTAATGATCCTTTCATAACGAAAACCTTATTCACTTCCCTAGTGCGGCCTATCTTAGAATACGCTTCAGTTGTTTGGTGCCCAAGATACGGTTGTTACATAGACGACATTGAATCAGTGCAGAAACAATTTCTTTTGTTTTGCTTAAGCTATCTTTATTGTAATACTGATTTTCACTTACCACCTTATGAATATCGGTTACAACTCTTAAATCTTCCGTCTTTAAAAAATCGGAGAATTATGATAAATGCTTGTTGGATTATAAAACTTTTACATGGCTATGTAAACAGTCCATATTTATTGAGTAAAATATATTTTAATATTCCTCTTCGTCCTAGAAGATCTTTTGAGTTACTCCACATGAACTTTTGTAGAACTAATTATTTGCAAAATGAACCTCTTAGAAGCGCTTGCGGTGATTTTAATTTTGTATCTGATGTTATATCCTTAAGTGAATCCATGGACTCAATCAAACATAAAATTATAGATTACCTGCAGTACCGTCGTTGATTATGTAAAGTTCTTTCAAACATATATCTGATGCATCTGGTGATTTGTAAACACATTAATATAACAATCTAAATGGACCTAAGCGTAAAATGGAAAATTTTGGTGTATAATATATCTAAATAATCTGAATGGACCTAAACCTGGGATCTTCAATTGCCTCATATCTTCAAGATGGTTGTGACAACATTTGTTGACGGTACCGTGGTGTCTTGGTGTCTTTTTACCTCTTGAAACACTACGTTAGATCGATTTGTAATATATTAATATGAGTGGCCGATAAGACCTAGTTTGTCTTGGTGCCTGCGTTCGCAACTGGTTTTCTTTATTTTATGAAAATTGGTTTGGTGAAGTTGACCTAGTTTGTCGAGTAACCACCCTGTCAAGCCAGGATTTCACCGGCTTCAGGAAGACAGAACGATATATATTATATATATACCTATTGGAGTGGTGTTTTATTGGGTATGAGACCTTGTTTGTCACACGACTCCGCCGTATACAAAAATTGTTGCTAACTTGACCTTGTTTGTCTTGAAAACGCAACTTAACTTTTTTTCTATTATTTTTTATACTTTAATAAAATTATATACTTTAAGCAATTTACTAAAACTTTTTAGTTTGTTAATAATACATTATTTCATTCAAAATCATACTTTATATTTTTGAATTGTATTAAATATCTTATTTTATAATTTTAAATTTGCTATAAAACCTGTTAAGGTTTAGCAATCAAGTAAATAAATAAATAAAATAAAAATATAAGATATAAGCTCGGTAAAGAAAATGTAGTGGCAGATGCGCTGTCACGCACAAATTTGAATTCATTAACAGTCCATAGTTCAGATAGCTCACCAAATATAGAAGTAATAAAAAAGGTTACAACCCCAGTAAATTCATTTAAGTTGCAATATATCATCGAAGAAAATGAAACAAATGAATCAATTTCGTCGGAAACCTTTTCAGGGTATTGGAGGCATAAGATAAAAGTTAAAGACTCAAATTTTCTTCTCAATGAAATTAAAAGAACACTTATAAAACCAACAGCTGTAATACACTGCACTGAAGAATTATTGTTTAAAATTAAAAACGATTTAGTAACAGTATTTCCAAACAATAAGTTCCTACACTCAATTATATTGCTTCGTGATGTTACTGACGAGACGGAACAAGCTTTTAAAATACGCGAAGCTCATGAAAGAGCACACCGACAAGCATTAGAAGTGGTAAAACAACTTCAAGAGAAGTTGTGGTGGCCAAATATGGTTAAAAATGTTACTTCATTCACCAAACTCTGCGAACTATGTTAATTAGGGAAATATGAAAGGCACCCTAGCAAACAGTAGGGGGAAATTATTCACGCCGACATTTTTCATGCCGACAAGACTAAATGGCTTATGGTTATACAGGGTTGCCAATATTCGAAGCGCCCATTTTATTTTTAAATAAATCAAAGAAACCAATTTTTTGTCTGTTCGTCATGAATATCATTTAATTGGGTTCAAGTAGATTTGCTTACATTATTTCTTGAATATGATATCTCGTAAATGGTCGCCATTGGCCTTTACGACATATTGTGCCCGTTTTGCAGCATTTTCCATGGTTTTCTTTAACATTTCGATGGGAATGGCGGTTATTTCTTGACGGATGTTGGTTTTCAGCTCTTCTAGGGTCTTTGGCTTGTTGACGTAAACCTTTGATTTCAAATAACCCCACAAAAAGAAGTCTGGAGGCGTTAAATATGGTGATCTTGGCGGCCAATCGAAATCACCATTTTTTGACATCAAACGGCCAGGGAACAATTGCTTCAAAAAATCGATTGTAGTGCGGCTTGTGTGTGGTAGCGCCGTCTTGTTGAAACCAGTAGTGCCTGATACGCTTTCGACGAACGATTGGCATGAAAAAATTGTTTATCACATCGCGATAACGCTCCTGATTGACAGTAACTCTGTGGCCATTATCATCTTCGAAAAAGAACGGCCCAATGAGCATTTTAGCACAAACGCCGCACCAAACATTGACTTTTGCATCGTGAAGAGGTACCTCTTGAATCGCTTGTGGATTTTCAGTGGCATAAATACGGCAATTTTGTTTGTTTACCGTTCCGTTCAACTGAAAATGAGTTTCATCGCTCATTGAGTTGAGTTTTCACTATTGACTTGTTTTGTTGAATGTAAATTTCAACAATTTTAGAGCGTTCGCGTGGCGTGTACTGTTCCATTGTAAACATTTGCTTGGAATGACGCTTCAAACGCGGTATGTCATTAGTCGATTTGGCATCACTGCGGAAAGTTACAGTGTTGCCAGATGGGCGCTTCGAATATTGACAACCCTGTAGATGCTTTTTCCAAATATTTAGTAGCAGTGCAAATTAATGACCTATCTGAAGCAAGAAATAGGTTACTCGAATCCTTGAATTTATTTCCAAAAGCGAAAATATTAGTTACAGACAATGAGAAGTCATTCGTAACAGAACTTCTTAGAACACCATTAAGAGCCATGGGTATAACACACAAATTAACACCAATACAGCATAGCGTAACTAATGGACAAGTAGAAAGGGTAAATTCTACAATTTTAGAGTTAATTAGGATAGGTAGATTAGAAAACAGACATTTAGATATAAGTATACTTATGGCACAAGCCATAAAGAAGTACAATGATACAATTCATTCCATAAGTGGCTTTAAACCAAATGACGTATTCCACAACATAATTTTTTATAGAGATAAAGTTGAAAACAACTTAAAATTGAAACAGAAACAAATGCTTGAGTATTTAAACAAAGGAAAACAGGCGAAGAACTATTCGACGGGAGATATAATATATGTAAGGGAGAACCGTAGAAACAAACTAAGCCCAAGATTTACGAAGAGAATAGTACAAACTAACAACCGACAGACTGTAATAGACATGAAAGGAAAAAAATGTTGATTTATCTACTATTCCTAGTAACTCCTTCACTAGGAGAAATCTTTGATTATTCGAGGGAGCAGTATTTATTACTCGAAGATGGTGAAGCCGCCATATGGAAAGAACAGAGCGAATTGTATCACCTCATTAATTTAACGTATTATTATGAAATTATTCAGTATACAAACGACCACTTACCACCAAACCTCTCCAGAGCGGATTTGTTAATATTAAGAAATGGCCTTACGTCAATGAAATATCATGTTAAACAATTATCTTTAGACCAGACTATTTTCGAGACAGGGATAGACAAGGGGGCAAAAATACTAACTGATTGGTTTAGGGGAATAAGTTCCATTAAGATAAAAACCTAAACAGAACTAAAAGAGGAATTGATGAAATAGGCACCATATGGAAATGGATCGCCGGAACGCCTGACCACAACGATCAGATAAGAATTGAAACAAAATTAAACGAGTTAGTTTACCAGAACAATAAACAACGGACAGTTAATTCTCAACTATTTCACATGATTAAAAACTTACAGGAAAAGATACTTACTTTAGAAGGACAGGACAAATTAAAATTTATTCAACAAAGAAACAAGTTACTTAATCAAGAAATAAACAATGTAATACTTACTTTAAATTTAGGAAAAATTGGATTGTTAAACACCATGATGTAAATGTAAAAGAAATTACTGAATTAAGCAATTTAGAAATAAAACGAATTTCAATGAATGATGTATTGCAAATATCTGAATTTAAAATTGTTCAAAACAATCAAATAATTGTTATTTATATAAAATTCAGACTAATTTCTGAAATATGTAATAAATATATTGTAAAGGCCCTCAGCCTAGATGGTAAAAAAATAAACATTACAGATCAATTAATTAAATGTAAAGACGGGGAATATTTTGATCCTGAATTTTGTTATAATACCCCAGCTACGTCATTTTGTAAAATTTCAAAGAAACATCATAATAAATGTATTACAGATATTTTAAACAAACGAACTGCTAATTGTACGAAATATTCAGAAGAAAATTTAAATTTACAACTTTTAAGGGACGGACTCATCCTTATCTCGGGTATGGAACATATTTGATAAATTTTGAAAATAAAATTACTATTGATAACAATACTTATGTTAACATGCAAAAGAAGATTGACAATCATATGAAACTAAATCAACCATCAAATATTTATGATTTAGACGAAACAAAACAACAAACTGAAAAGCCATTTGAATTAGAAAATATTGATCACTTGGAAAACATACAATCTGAAGTTCAAAATCACCCAGTACTTTGGACATTTGTCATCATTGGAATCATAGCACTTATATCATATGCCATATTTAAAATTCATTTCGTCATAAGGCAATGCAGACAAGATAAGCAGAACGCAAGACAAGAAGAGATTTTTCAAAAATGCCTGCAGCTCTTGGAGCGACAACGGGGTGTCTCTTTTTAAGAGAGGAGGGAGTTAACATTGTCTCCAATGTAATACAATGTTGAACGATCGGCTACAGCAAGTATTTGTTATTCTTAGCAATCCCACAGCCGGCTGATCTGCAAACTCAGCATCTTTTGGTACGTGACTTCCTCACGATATGAATACCCATAGCTATAAACATACGAATACACATACTTATAAGCACATGAAACATATATTCTTTTTAGCATATTTTAGCAAAGCATAGCTTTGAGATAGATTGCTTAATTCATTCTAATTCTTACTCTGGAGACATACAGTTCAATTCATAAATAATTTATAATAAGTAAAAAAATCTTGAAAAGTGTTTTTATTCATTTTTATTTAAAAGGCATAGCCTTAAAAGATAAAGAGCAAAACATCAAAGATTTTAACTCGTGCATGGTGACATATTTGCACTTATTGAATATGTCATTAATAAACAAAGTAAATAGAAGTGGGTCAAGAACAGAGCCTTGTGGAACTCCACTCGTGGTCCTTCTTAATACAGAAAAATTGTTTCCCATCTTAACTCTTTGAGACCTACCAACAATATATCTTTGAATAAAACGAACCGCGGAGTCAGAGAAATCAAAATAGCGCTTAAATTTTTTGCAGAGTAATGTGTGGTTCACAGAGTCAAATGCCTTAGAAAAGTCCAGTTAGCACAGCAATGTCAAATGCCGCAAATCGTAAGGCTCTCTTATATCATCCAAAATTTTAACCAACGCAGTCGAACAGCTATACCCTGATCGAAACCCAGACTGATGGTTAGACATGAGGTTAAATAAATTGATGTGGCCATTGATTTGCTCAGCTACGAGGCACTCACACAACTTCGACACTGAGGACAACAAACTTATTGGACGAAAATCGCAGGGTTCACTAGCAAGTTTTTTTTGCAATGGGAATAATAGTAGCCACTTTCCAGATCTCAGGGTAACTAGCGGTAGTGAAGCAGTGGTTTATTATATGCGCAAGTGGGCTAAGCACATATGGTAGAACAAGTTTAAGAAACCTAATAGAAATCCCGTCTTCACCAATAGCATTTGATATGATTTTTTTAAAACACGGTGCAACATCAAATTCACTTACTGCTTCAAAACTAAATTCATTCGAAAGAACTGAAATGCTTTCATCAAAATAGGGTGAGGAGGTCACGTCATGTACAGGGCTAGAAACGAAATAGTCATTAAGGGAATTAGCATCAATCTGACATTCATCAGCCTCATTTCTGCATACTCCAAAATCTTTTAGATTTTGCCAAAGCTGTTTCGATGGTAAAGTTGGACTTAATTTGGATAAGTAATATTGTTTTTTTGAGAGTCTGACGGCACGAGTGGCTTCATTTCTAGCCTTTTTATACAGCTGCCAGTTAAGAGCAGGTGGTGTTGCGTTTCCATTTGTTGTAATATTTGTTGCGATTATCTAGAGCCAGTTTCACTGAGTGTGTAAACCAAGGATAAGTATTATTGGTAACCCGACGGGTACATAGTGGAACGTGAGTATTAAAGAGATTAGTTATAGTATCATTAAAAAAAGCTAATTTTTCATTGACTGACGAAAGGAACCAAACATCAGTCCAATTTATGATAGACAAATCATTTATAAGCGACGCATAATCTATAGCTTTAAAATTGCGGTATGTAAAAAAAGTTTCAGAGGGAGTATGTGAGATGTCTACGTTTAATATGCAAAATATTAGATCATGGTCGGACAGAAAAGAGATTTGGTCAAAAAGCAAGATAGACGATGCGTCAGAAACAAAAAATATGTGGTGACTCAATAACTTTAAGTTGCATCACCACATTAGTTGAATTCCTAACTTCCATTTTACTTATCTTCTGTTACATTGATTTTCAACTTACGTTTTACTTACCTTCTCGTTGATTCTTAACTTACATTGTACTTACCTATTGTTGATTATTAATTTACATCTTACTTACCTCAACTTAACATTTATATTATTCTTATGTTAATTTATTTACACTTTGTTATAAATACTTGTTATTTTAAAAACATTTGTATAAATATTCATATTTGTATCAATCAGAAATTTTCATTTGAAAATTTCAGTTGAATAAAATATTTTCAAATAAACAGTTATAAAAAATATATTAAAAAAAAATAAAAATTATAAATCAAAATTAAAAAGTTTGTTGTGCACCAAAAATATATCTAACAAGCTAGAAACAAGCTAGAAAGAAAACCTCGTTAGCATAGCAGTGTTCACAACATGTAGTCCTACTTCAGTTAGTCTTTCCAGAAAATTTCTAGTAAGGTTATCATTGTGTAAAAGATTTAAATTGAAATCACCACATAAAACTAAATGCTGAAAACCTAAGGCATAGCTAGAGATGGAAGAGAAGACAGGTTTCAAACTGCAATTACGACTTGGATTATAAATACAAGAAAGAAAAATTTTAGTTACACTACTGCATATTTCAATATTTCGAAATTCGACCTCGGATCCACTTGACTTACTTAAGAATTTTACATTGAGATTTTCTTTACATTGAGAAAAATTTTAGTTACGCTACTGCATATTTCAATATTTCAAAATTCGACCTCGGATCCACTTGACTTACTTAAGAATTTTACATTGAGATTTTCTTTACAGTATATCCACACCTCCACCTCTTCTATTTGTTCTATCATGGCGGAATAGTTTAAAATTAGGTAAGTTGAAGTAAGAATCATTAACGTCCTCATTAAACCAGGTTTCCGTGACGCATACGATATCAACAGAAGAATCTGCAAAAACGTATTTAATACAGTCCAACTTAGTCATTAAGACTTCGTGCATTAAAGTGGACGATTTTTAGACCTGGGTGCTGTTTACTCATAACTTCAATTACAGTTTTATGATTTTCGTAAGCGCTACGATCAGAGCCATCTACACTAGTCATTAAATATTATATAGTTTAGGATAATGACCAAAAGCATTTAAAGTTAAGATATATGCAGAGTAAGAATATAAAAGTTGATAGTTCGAAAATAAAGATAAAGAAGAGAAATATTTGACTAAAAACAATATTTGAAATAAAAAACAAATGTATAAAGATGTGCCATAAAACAAATCAAACATGATCAGCAGCGCCATCAGATAAAAATTGCAGCTCACTAAGGTTGGAAATTTTAATACCTTCATCACCCTTTTGTAGTCTGACATAAACGCATCCGCGGTAACTAAAAGCATTGTAAATTTGTTTAGTTCATTTGAGGGCGATAGCAGCATGCAGATGTTTTCTGGTTTCGGCTGCAAGACTCTCATGTAGGAATACATTGTTGTCTGATTCAAGCCCGGCGTCTCTAAGATTTACAGCTTTTTTTGACCGTCTGCGGTAATCACCATAGGCCTTAAGGGGACCGTTTCGGTCAAAAGAAATATAAAATTTGATGATGACGATGCTGTTGTTATTAGACCTTGACTTGACCCGGAAAATGTCTTTTAGCTGAGGTGAGAGGAAATCTATAGATCTGCAGATAAGATTAAAGATGCTAAGAATATTTTCGCCCTCAGAGAATGATACTCCAAAGAGCACAGCATCTGTAGAATAATCGATGGAGTTAGTGAGTTGTGAGTGGAGTTAGTTGCTGTTGTTATGGTTGTTGTAGTTGTTGTCATTGCTGGTTTTAATTTTAATGAGCTCTTCTGCCAACTCTTCACATCGAGTGGTAAGAGCATTAACTTTAGTCTCCAGTAATAATCTTTAAGATTCGTACGCAACAAATTTGTTTCCTATAATAGACAATTCACTCTCCTGCTTTTCAAGTTTTTCTGAGATATCAGTTAAAAGGCTATTGAGAAGGTTGTGTAGTTTTAATCGCTGCTCCAATTGCTGAAGTTCTTCTCTTCTACTCAATTTCATGCGTTTTATTCGAGGTACGAGAACTAACCTGTTCTCGCTGTTGACGCGTTAGCATAGGAGACGGCGACATCTGCTCAGAAAATGCGAAAAGAAAGATGAGGAAAGCTGGTGCACTAATCTGAGTGCAATTCAAGCAGAAAAAACGTAGTAGCAAAGAAGACAACTACTGCTTGTTTACCACAGTGACCGAAGAAAACGAAAAGTACAAAGCACAAAAGAGTGATCAATAACAACACAACACAACACAATAATTTAGTTTTATTTTCGTCTCTATGAGTGATAATTTTATTGTGGTTTTTGTTTTTGTATTTTTGTTTAGTTAGTTAATATGTATATATATTTTTTGTGCATAATAGAATTTTAATTGTTACATGTATGTAAGTTTAATGTTAATTTTAGCTCACTGTACACATGTTATAAGTATTATTGTTGTTGGTTTTGTGAACACAAGAAAAAATATTTTTCTATTTTGAATTACTTTGAATTATAGAGAGTGATTATTAAAATTGTTAAGAGCAAAAGAAAAACACGTCTGTTCTTGTTGAGAGTTGAGACGTTATGACCGGTGGTTTTTATTCTTGTTTTTTTGAATCTTGAGTAATGAGCTAAATCCAGCAGAGACATTATTTTTTTAATGGCTTTAGCTTTTGTTTGTGTTTTTTTAGTTTGTTCTGTTTTTAGTTAGTGATTTATTTCTGTGTTTTTTGCATTAAAATAATAATAAACTGAATAAATAGACTATTTCAGCCCTAGGAAGGGCTTTCACCGAGCTTCTATTGATCAGTTGTGTTCTGCGTGTTATTAAATGTTTGAACACAAATGATCGAGAATTGCACCTACGAGTTTAATGCCGACTCCGAACGGCTTATGTTCTCAAGAATCTTTACTTGGCAGTTTTTACACTCTTAATTTTGCCATTGCCACAGAGAGCTGACGACCGAACAGAAAATTAATTCAATTGAAAAACCATTCTGTCGGTTCCTTAGCTTAGGGACCACGCACTCTACCCACTAGGCTACGGCCGCCACATAAATTGCTTAAAATATCAAGCTTGTCATTTTGCAAATCGCTTGCATTACGACTTTTTCAATAAACTACTGACACTTTTTTCGCAACAAAACCAGCTAAGCAAAATCAATTCTTTTTTATTGATCAATACACTCTTCATAAACATTTAACTGCATGTTTTAATCATTTTCTGCATTTGCATTAATTTTTTTCTTTTATATATCTTACATATGGCTCACTCATGAATATATCATTAAATATTTTTATTAATTTTTTTATATCATAAAAAGAATTGGTTGGCCGATGCACAATGGTCCAAACCGAAAAAAGACGGCCAAAACCTCAAGAAGTTGTCTAATCGGCACAAAAGTCTTATAGGTTTTTGGGGTCGCTGATCACGAATCTGAAGTCAAAAATTCAAAATGACGGCTTTAAAATGGCGACCATGAACATGCTAACTTTTCTAATAACTATATTATGCTTTTCAAATTTGGTGCTTCGAAAGTTTTCGAAAGTTTCAAAATGGCGGCCAAGAACATGCCAACTTTTCTAATAACTATATTATGCTTTTCAAATTTGATGCCCCGAAAGCTTTCAGGATCGCTGATTACGAATCTGAAGTTAAAAATTCGAAATTCAAAATGGCGGCCAAAAATACTATTACTTTTCTAATAACTATACTATGCATTTCAATTTGGTTATTTTTTTATTTTCAAACTAGCTGAAACCCGGCGCGTTGCTGAAACGCTCCCTTGCATGTGTAAATTGAGGTCAAATACTGAATTTCGATGCTGTGAGACCTATAAATCCAAAGCTGCTAGATATCCCAAATTTGGGTTGTATGGGAGGTGCAACGCCCCTTGACCAACGTCCATTATATGTGATCAATGAAACTGAATGTGTAAATTAAGGTCGAATACGGAATTCCGACGCTGTGCGACTTATAACTCCAATTCGATATCGCAAATTTGGGTCAAAAAAGAGGTCCCTTGGCTTGGGTTGTATGGGAGGTGTCACTCTCCCTTGTCCAACGCTCAAAAAATGTTACCAATGAAAGTGAATGTGTAAATTCGGACCGAATACTGAATTCCGACGCTGTGCGACCTATAATTCCAAAGGTATTCGATAGCACAAATCTGGGTTGAATGGGAGATGCCAGTCCCCCTTTCGTTCGCACATAAAATGTTACTAATGAAACTGCAAGTATGAATTGAGGTTGAATACTGAATTCTGACGCTGTGTTACCCATAACTTTAAAGCTATTCGATTTTGCATGTTTGGGTTGTACTTGTCCAACGCCATAAAATGTTTTCAGTAAAACTGCATGAGTAAATTTAGGTCGATTACTGAATTTCGATGCTGTGCGACCTATAACTTCAAAGCTATTCGATAGCACAAATTTTGGTTGTATGTGGGGAAGTGAAACTCCACCGTTTCCTACGCCCATAAAATGTTAATAATGAAACTGCATGCATAAATTGATGTCGAATACTGAATTCCGATGCTGTGTGACCTGTAACTCCAAAACTATTCGATATTGCAAATTTTAGTTGTATCGGAGATTCCACTCCCCCTTGTTTAACTCCCATAAAATGTCATCAGTGGAACGTAATATGTAAATTGGGGTTGAATATCGAATTTCGAGGCTGTGCGGCCCATAGCTCCCATAAATTTGATATCGAGAATTTTTTATGTATTTGTGGGCGGTAAAAGGGGGTGCGGCAATTTTTTCTTAAACAATCTCGTACTCGAAACAAATCCACTGCCAAAAATTTATCTCGATCGGTCCAGTAATTTCGAAGTCTCTTTATCTTTTCTTAAAAGTAGGCGTAGCTATAGTGGGGCCACGCCCATTTTAAGTATAGTTACCGATAGTTATCATACGAACTTAATTACCAAATTTTAGTTTAATACGACAAAAACTGTCTTAAATATAGCATTTTCATTGATTTGTGGGCGGTAAAAGGTGGTGTGGCAAATTTTAAATATGCCTATATTGTTCGCGTAAGTGCAAGCAATAAGTTGACAAAGTTTCATCGCAATCAGATGAACGGTGTTGCAGCGCATAGCGAACGAACAAACAAACAAACATTCATTTTTATATATTAGATGATCACAAAGCGTATTATATTTACAAAAATTTACTGAAACAGCTTACATATATAAAATAAGAAAATAGTTAGATAGCATTATCCAAATCTAAAAGATCCAAAAAAAGGAATATAAAGGCCATTAATTTCCAAAGATCCATCTTCAGCTCAATGACTCATCAGAATCAGTATTTGCCGATGTATCTAATATTGCTGTTTGTTTGAGGTTGATGCTTCGACTACTTCATTAGGTCTACAAATCAATAGTGATATAACCTTAGGTGGTAGGTTGAGTCGTTTGCGTTGTTCAATTCGTTTTTTTAAAGAAATGCTTGATAAAACTGGATCTGAAGTATCTAAGGCTCGATGGAAAACATCTGCCAGGTTGTAGTTGCGACTGCTCCTTCTACTATGGTGCAGCCTATCAGCCTTATACATTTTATTTCTGGATTCAGTTCCATCTTCTTCGAAACAGCCAACTGGAAGTACGAAATGCTCCATTATTTGCCTTGCGTGAATTAGGACTATATGAACAGTCATGGGAAGCCAAGGATATCTCTATTTGAGCCGTTTGAAAGCAATATTTTTCAAATTGATCTATATGCAAAGGAAATTGACAGGACATTCATATAAGAATAATTTTCAAATGAAAAATCAAATCAACATCCACTTCCGTTGCTTCAGAAAATAAGATATGATTCTCAAATGCACGCCGTGCAGTATTTCCATCGTTACTGCTGCCGAATCCACCTGTTTTAGGTTTATCTTCCCGCAAGCCAAGATTTTCATAAAGGAGATTTTGTATGTTTTCCTTTTTCTTAGCCACTTTTTCTTTGTCGGACAAGTTTCTTACTTGCCATTTATTTACGCCAATTTTATAGCCCGCATGCAAAACAAACTCAAAGAATCTAATCCAACAATGAAGTGGACTAATTCCAAATTTTTCTCTTTTGCCTTAAATTTTTCGGATAACGTTTTTAAAATCGTGAGGTAAAGCTCCATAAATAGGACATGCTTGCGAAGATTTTGGATCAGAGAAAAAATTTAAAATGTTTCCATCAATCAAAGTTAAGAGCAGCTGGAATTCGATTTGAATTATTTTACCTTCAATAAATTGTAATGTAAAAATCTCCAACGCACCTATTTCCTTCCTTATATCAGAATCTTCTTTTAAAATGGTTTCCTTAGTTTCTTTTATATATTCCAGTTTTAATGGTCTACAGAAGCTAATGGATGGCGGTGTTCCACTGTTCCAAAGAATATGTCCTGTTGATGAAATAAAACGCAAGGGGATAATTGTGGTTGCAAGGAGAAATGAATCTGAGTTCATTGAGCTACCAGGCTTTGAAAATCGTTGGCTATAATTGGCTTGACCAGTAGACCCATCAAATCCGTAACTAAGAATTAGTGTTGCACTTATTACATTTTCTTTATTCAAACCCATCACAGCTGACATAACTTCTTCCTGGACCTCAACAATTATCTTTGCTGTATGCTTTAAAAGCATTTCAAGTGGTACTTTTGCAACTTTATCAGACAAAATCACCCCTTGTGGCCTGCTCTGTGCTTTAACATTAAAAACTTTTTTATGAGGATGATATATATCACAGTTTCTGGCTTTACTCTCAAGACGTATGCTTAAGTATTGTTGCTTTGTGAAGTTATTTTCTAAAATGAATGCTAAGGCCTCAGTATAGGAAAGTGGTATCATTTTTTTCATTAGATTGTATAATTTTTTTATTTTTAAAGCTCTATTTTCTTTTTTTTTATTCGCCCGGAGGTATGAAATCTTCTAAAAATACGTATACCCGTGCTATACGCATACACGACTTACATTCAAGATGCTGCCCGGATCAGCCGGGACAGACTGAATGCACCTACATACTAAAAACATACCCCTTCAAAACTGCCCTTCTCTTCGACCTTTCTGGTTTTTCACGAAATGAGATAGAAGCACGCCCACCTAAGTCCTTATTACCTTTGATCTCAATTTCATTCTTCAGCCAGTGAGCATATTTCTATTGCACCCGTTGTTGTTGTTAATTTGCCTGTTGTTATTCGCTATGCACCTCAGAGAGTAAAAATTGCCATGTAAAGCTTCTTGAGAACATAAGCCGTTCGGAGTCGGCATAAAACACGTAGGTCCAGTTCTGGGTCATTTTGATCAAACATTTAATAGCACGAACAACACAATTGATCAATAGAAGCTAGGTCAAAGTCCTTCCAAGGGCTGAAATGGCCAGTTTATTTTTTTTTTATTCGCTATGCACTATTAATGCGCCTACTATTGTTGTTGTTAATGATGTTTTTGTTAAAGTTGCTATTGCTGGTGTTGTCGTTGTTGTTGCTTAAAAAACTTTGTCTTAACAAAGTTTGTAAAGCTAAAATTTTATGAAGCTTTGGTTCCTCACAAAATTATCTACTTGGTTTCTTTCAAAACGGACTTTTTTCCCTGAATTGAACACCTGACCTGAAATAATAATGTATATTATACAGAAGAATAAACCCATTTTTTATTTTATGGCAATTCAACTTGCATTTTCTAGATCTGATTTTATTTTGAAGAAAATGTTTGCTTTTTATATTTTGATATTTCAACAGAAGCATTCAATAAAAATATTTTCAAATAACAACATTAAAATAACAAATGCAATTAAGAAATTATATTTATGGACCTCTTAAGCCACCACAATTAAATGTATTTTCATTTTGCTATAGCTTTTGGTCTAAAGGAAATTTAATTCACATTGGTTGTCGTTGATTCAGTAGGCATTTCCTAATTGCTTATTCTTAATGCTCTTCACAAAGGAATCAAACGTCATTTGTTATGAGGTCCCGTTTTCTACTAAAATGTTTTGTTTAAGTTTTTTTTTCTTCAAAAAAGTAATCACAAGCCATTTGGATATATAAAACTAATATTAGATAAAAAGAGAAAAGAGTATTTAGTAGGTTTCAACCTCTTTAAAAAAATTGTTTCAATCACTATTAATCTAACTTCGTCGGCCGACTTGTTATTTGCTAGTAGAAACGCGTACTGCGCAATGGGTATATTAACTTTGTCTCTCCGTTTGTAACACCGTTGAGGAGGCGTGGCAGGTATAGAAGAGTATATATATTCTTGATCAGCATTATCTCCTGAGTCGATTTAGCAAGGTCCGTTAATCTGTATGTCCGTCTGCGATCACTATAACAGCCGTAATGTTAGAGTTTTCGTAACAACATTAAAAAAATAAAAAAATTATATATTTTTATTCAAAAATAGATATCAAGTTCGAAAAGGTGGAGATCACGACAAAATTTTACTATCTCAAATCGACTTATGGCTGGACCAAGCAAAGTTGCTAAAAACTACATTTTCAATGACAGAAACCGGATTAACTTATGTATATGAAATTTAAGAAGTAGCGTTTAACATATGATGAATTCATGGATTTTCTAGCACTAATCATCTGTAAAGGAAAGAAAATAGAATTTGAGGAAGTGAAAGATCTATTGTTGACAGCAGGTATTCCCGGCGACGCAGAAATTACTATTAAGTAATATTATTGAATTTTGTGACTGTTGAAACTTGTGGTTACGATAGAAATACAAATGGCGTAATTAATAAATGCAAAAATATGCGAAGAGAAAAAAAATAAGCCAAATCGGATAAAAACAACGCCTACCACCCATACGAAGTGGCTTTACCAAAACGGTAAAATCTTTTTAAATTATACAATAAAACTAATTTAATGACTTCAAATTTTGCACATAAGCTTTAATATACACTCTGAGTTTTAAAATACTGCCAGGAAAATTGACACTCTAATTAGAATTAGCTGAATATTTTCATGTAAGGATGACATACTTAAAAATTAATTAAAAAAATTTTAGTTTTTGGTGATGGATTTTTTTCAAATTTGTGAAATAATATAATCACTCTTTCATAAAAAGACATCAATGCTCAAAAATGCGCTGAAACACAAGAAAACCACTTTTATATATGAAGGGCTCATTGCAAGAACATGATAAACCACATAAAAAATTTTTAAATAATCGATTCTAAAGTTTTGAAAACACGGAAACTTTTAGAAATAGGTTAGAAAATTAATAAGAAATAGCCAAAATCTCTTCAGTGGTTGTTAGCAGTACACTGATTAATGTATTCAGCCTAAAAAATTGATTTTTTATATCATGTGGATTATCACGTTATTGCAATAAGCCGTTCATATAAAAACATAACAAAAAAATCACAAATTTTTAAGTACTTGCGATATTTTGAGTACTTATATAATTTTTAGCTGGAGTTACGTAAGCCTTTCTTTAAACACTACAACATATTTCTTGGCAGCGCCTAACAGACTTTGTTACTCTATTGACATGTGTTAAGCAAATTAAAATTAATTTATTATAAGTTCCACACAATTAATTACATCTAAAGAAAAAAAGGTTAGCCATTTGGGATTGTCGTTCTTAAGGCATATAGGTGAAATAAAGAAATTATGTTTTTTTTATGTCAATTATTGCTTTAGAAATGGTTAATTATTAAAACAAAACAACCAATCGGTGCGAAATTAATGAAGATGGCATGATAAAACACTTGTGAACTTAACCTCGCAGTAATGCTATGTTGTTCCATAGCGTATAGAGCAACATAGCACTCAAACGACGATAAGGCATCACGGGGAAACAGCTACATCAGCGGCAGAAAAATACGGCTTAAACAGAACAACTAAAAAACCATTATTTTACATTGGCGAAGTCATGGAGATATGTGGTATTTCTACTTATAATGAAAATTATCTGCGAAGACTATAGCCATACAACTAGGTCTTTATAAAACCGTATGCAGAAGATATCTCTATAACTCTTAGGAGTGAAATTTAGCTTAAACTTCCGTTTTCAAATAACCTGGCCTCAACATCGCACAGCCGCACGAAATATTTGTTTGATATTAACTTTGGCACGTATACATTAAATAATTATTTTCGTATATCAAATTAAACATTTTATTTATATGAGTTAATTTTTGTGTATATATTTATATGAATAAGTATGAAATCATTGACAATTTCTTAGTAAATTCTTTATAAACAACTTTATTTACGGGTCTTTCAGTTTGACTGAAGGTCGAATGTTATATATAATTGTAAAATTGTAGAAAAAATATGGTAGTAAAATGTGCCCATTAAAAAGTCATGACTTTATTAAAAGTCAATTATATATTATTTTTCATGTTGCATATTTTATGACCTTCTGATTTTATTATTAAATAAACAAATTAGCAGGCTTTAGGTCAGTTTTAATTATTTATTAATTATTTCCAATATTTCGAACTTCTTCGGAGTTCATTTTTAAGGACCAAAAAATTAAAAATACTTATAATAAAACAATTTTGCACTATGACAATAGAAAAAACACTTACAATTATATAAAAAATTATTTAAATTCACTAGGTAAACAAAATTGACATCAAAAACCACAACGAACAAAAAATACAATTCCACATTGAACAACAATAAACTTGAAAAAATATTGCACTAAGAATATTGCACGTCTTTTTTCTCCGCCTTGTAGTTGTAAAATGTTATGATTTCAATTTTGCTGTTTTGGTCTTTGCTGTTTTAGCTCTTATTTTAATTCTTTTTTGTTTTAATCAAATGTCTGTAAATGTGAGCGCAGTTTTCAGTGCCAGTTTTGTAATTGAGTCGTTTATATGTGGGTGTGTTAATTATGTGCAGCATCTCGAATGTAAATCTACGTGCGTAATTCTTTTTTTGTTGAAGTATTTGTATATTGTCAAAATTGGGAGAGTGTCCAGTTCTACTACAGTGGGCTGCAAGTGCAGTTATTTGTTCTATGGGCTTATCAAGAGCTTTTTGGCCAGATTTATGCCCTGCTATTCTGGTCCAAGTTTTTTCTGCATTTCATTTGACATTTATCAATTTCAGACTAATTCAATTTGAACCATGGAAAGATACACAATCGATCAACGCGTTAAGGTTATCCAGGCTTATTATGAAAATGGGCGTTCAATCAAAATGCATATCGTGCACTTCGTGATTTTTTTAGGTCAATTTAATCGTCCAAATGTGCGTACAATCGGAAAAATCGTGCAAAAATTTGAGCAAACTGGGTCTGTAGGAGATGTGAAAACACCAGTGCATGCTCTTACAGCTCGTACTGCAGAAAATATTGCTGCATAGTGTTCGCGATAGTGTGACTGAAGAGCCGTCCACCTCAACTCGTCGTCGTGTCCAACAATTGCACCTCTCACGTTCGTCGTTAATGAACATTATGCATAAAGACTTGCATTTACACGCTTACAAGGTGCAATTGACTCCAGAACTAAAGCCTCTTGAACATTTCAAGCGTCGTCAATTGTCAGAATGGTGGCAAGAAATGGCAACAGTGGATGATTAATTTTCGAAGAAAATCATCTTCAGTGATGAGGCACATTTTCACCTCAGTGGATTCGTCAATAAGCAGAATTGCCGTATTTGGGCGAATGATAATCCAAGAGTGATTGTCGAAAAACCAATACACCCACAAAAAGTGACTGTTTGGTGCGGTGGTAACGAACTTTTTATGGCCCGAATTGAAAGATATGGATGTGGACGATATGTAGTTTCAACAGGACGGTGCCACTTGCAACACAGCTAACGAAACAATGGCTCTTTTGCACGACAAATTCAATGGCCGTGTTATCTCACGTGGTAGCGATGTCAATTGGCCGCCAAGATCATGTGATTTGACACCGTTGGACTTCTTTCTTTGGGGTCATTTGAAAGAAAAGGTGTACGTCGATAAGCCAGCAACAATTCAAGAGCTAAAGGATGAGATAATTCGGCATATTAACGGCATAGAACCTCAATTATGCCTCAGAGTCATAAAAAATTTGGACGGTCGGATGGAGGTGTACCGCCGAGGTCGCGGCGGCCATTTGGACGATATTTCATTCCATACATAATTGAACCATACCAATATTATCATAATAAAAAGAAATGGCAATAATTTCCTAATTAATTTTTGTTTTATTCAAAATCAACATCGGCCCTTAAAATTTAACCACCCTACCTTATTGCATAAGTTGGATCCGTCACCTGCGCACGAAATTTGATGTATTAAATTTGATGTATCAAATTTGATTTGTCATTTTTGTCAATTGTCATTTTGTTTTGCTGAATAGTTGTCGTAATGTATAATTGGTCTTAAAAGCAATTCTATATTCGTCTTTATTGTACATGTCGGATTTTTTTAATTTTTCCGAATAACCCGGTAAATAAGTCAATGATTGGTATTTTTTTATATTATTGTCAATTTTTAAAGCCCCATTTGTTCTTTCTTTACAATCTTTTGTCTTTTTGATGTCCAAATTGGAAAAATATTTTTTGTTAGTATAGTCAGTATTTTTCTTTCATTGTTCTTGTGAAATTCTTTGTCACTACCCAGTAGGATACCGAGCGCTCCAATAGCGCAATTGAAGCGCTCCAAAAAACAGTAGAGCGCTTCATTCTCCTTGCGTATAGCGCATTTTTTAAGATTAGCATGTCATCAGATGTATGCGCTCCACTCCCGCTATTCAAAATATAAAATGGTAGCCAGTACCGAGCACTTTGTTCACCTTGTAGTTGATACGAAAGAGTTGCGAGAACCGAGCGCTTTGTTCGCCTTGTAGTTATTACGAAATAGTAGCGAGAGCCGAGCGCTTTGTTTGCCTTGTAGTTAATACAAAAACTAGCTCTTAAAAAACAAATAAATAGTACATTTATTAACTATTTGGCATTTATGCATTTAATGTTGTTTATTTTTATGTTTGGTGATTATTTAACAATAAGAATTAAATTTATAAATTCACAACGTTATAAAAAAACAACAAAAATTAAGTATGTAATTAATTAATTCAACTAAGTTCATTTATTTAAAACACAGTTTTACTGTTCACATCCCTGTAAAACTTATTTTTGTAGGTGCGAAATCCTGCCTTCATCTCCTTTTCAAATATTTCTTGGAACATTGTTGGTCCATTTACCGCAACTATGACAAAAACATTAATTTTTTAAGTCTTTTTAAATAGACTCACACTTACAAAACACGATTTCAGTAAAAAATTTTAGAGATTTCACTGCAAACTTTTTTTGGCGTCCATCCCAGTTTACGTGTACGAGTTTTCTTTAAAAAGAAAATGCAACACTTTTCGTACAGGTGTGTTGCCTACGATTGACTGCACGTATGATATCTGTAAAATAAGTTATTTTTAAAAATATTACGCAGGAAAATAGAAAAGATACATACTAAGTCATCCCTGGGATGAGATGTCAAAAAAGAGTCCGCATATTTAACATCATCCAATTTATTGAATGGAAGTATTTGCAGGTTGATTCTCTTAGGGAAAAGTTTCTCTACAATTTTATCCATTACGACCCGTTGATAAGCGTTTCAAATCCAAAATGTCAGTTTTAATTTGCTGAAGACAGTTTAAATTTTAATTGTTGATCTTTTCTATGAAAAGAAAATAGAATAAAATTTTCTTTTTACTTGAATTTGTTCTAAATCCTATAAATCTCTTATACTAGTAAGATAGAATGGCATTAACGAACTTTATTTAAGAATGGAACATACATATAGCTTTTTCTTCTACTGAAGTAATGTTTTGATTGCAATTTTTTTTTACTAACCTAAAGCTGCATATTTCTCCTTTAGTTGATTATTTTCAATTTGTAGCATGTCGTGGGTATTTTTTGTAAAGTTGAAAGCCATTGGAAGCATTGGTTTTAAAAATGGTGCAATAACGGAACAACGACCATTATACAAAGGAAAAAAACATTAATTTTTAGATTAGGTCTTTTGTTGAAAAAATATCGTCACTAGTTTTTAAATGCGCTACAAAAGCTATTCCTAAGTTTGATATAGAGTTTAAAGGCTCGGTAAAATAGTTTTCAACTGTAGAAAATAATTTGCCTACAACGAATTCTTGCCCATCGGATCTTTTAAAGAAGCCGCTGATTTTAAGTGGAGTAAATGGTCGCATACAGTAACAACAGTAACAAACAGTAGCAAACAGTAGCAATCGGGAGAGTCAACACTTAAAAAAACTCGTCAATTAATGTATTAGCATATAGTGGGGACTCGGAATATATAGAATTTGAGCATAAAATTCTCCTACTCGCATCTTTCTCGGTGTTGACTATCTGATTCCTCTCGTCGATTCTATTACAGATTTGCTGAAAGATAGAAGTAGGTTTGCGACAGTCTTTTTTTAGCTTTTGTAAGAAGTTTTCATACTTATAAGCGGAAAAAGAAATAAAATTAAAAAAATGATACCCATATCTATTTTGACCCATGGATCTTCACTATATGATATTTTTGGAATCCGCATAAATAACAAATAAGCCTGGCACACCCATTTCCCGTACAAATACTTACTTTTACGAGTTCCGCGTATTAAATTGATGATGGACTCGCTGGATAGACTCGATGCAGAGGGGCAGTATGATGTCGTCGCGCACGGCTTTGGAGCAGTACTTGCCCTTTTTTAAGAATATAACACATTATTTTATTTTATAATAAAACTTCATTAAATACTTACATTTATGAATGTCGCGTATTAAAAGGAGGACTCGCTGGATAGACTCGATCTCGCAGGACTTCAATGCAGTACTTTTGCATTTAAAACTTTAATTAAAACTTACTTTAGATGACTACGCGTATGAAAACACGGATGCCGCAAGAACTATGCTGCACTTAGAGGTTAGCAGGACTTAAGGGCGGTACTTAATGCGCTCGCGGGAATGACAGCTGTGAGGAGCAATAGAGCTCACAATAGTTATGCGCGATATGTGATGTGCTCGCTGAACTTATGGTCGATGGTTGATAAGCAAAAGAACGGGATGTGACGGGCTCTAATTTTAGTTTTTTTTTTATTTTTCCAAAAATTTATTTTTTATTTTTTTGACTTTACGTTCTAAGATTTGTTTGCTAGTGCTACGTTATCACTATGGAAAGAGCTCTAAACATAGCGCTTTACAAATAGCACTATACGCAAGGGGATGAAAGCGCTCTTAATGCGCATACGAGTAATGCGTATCAAAATTTTTTACTGGGTGAAGCGCTGATTATAATAGACGGAACGGAACGTTATAGAATGTTGAGAAATGTCACTTTACAATCTATTGCATGAGTTTCTTAAGAGTTCGATTATAATAAGACGGAACGGAGCGGCACGTGACGATGAGATCTATAGATTTTAGATTTTTCCGCTGCGTTCCGTTACGTTTTGAGCAAAAAGTGCCCGAATCAGCCGGGACAGACAGAATGCACCTACGTACTAAAACATACCCCCTATTGGCAATTAGGATTTTCCACTAAGCACATTAATTGGCTTTTCAGCGGAATTTAAAAATTGAATATATATAAACGCGTATTTAAGTATACTTGATTCTATATAAATAAGCAACATCGAATTAAATAATAGTAATTATCAATTTAAGGTACCCGAAAAACAATCAAAAACACTAAACTCATTTTAACTGGTTTGCGGCCATTGTCCAACCCAAGGACCTACGTGGAAATGAGATAAATCTCATATCCGCCAAATCAAAATCCCAATTAGTTGGATATGCATTTGGGCCAACTTTTGGATTAAAAATTAAAATATTGAGTAATTAAAAAGTAAGTTTTAAAAACGATTCATATTTGATGGTGCTTACTTTATAAAACATAATATCGAGACAAAAAAGAGAAACAGAACAATCTCAATTGCCAATATTACATTGTTATAAAATTGCGTTAGGTATAATAGGATGAAGTTAAATTGATTTAATTATTTAAATGCAATATAATTTTCCGTTTTAAGACGTCTACCGAATCAGAAAAATTAATCATGTTGAAGTTATCATTGAAATCACTGCACATACATCGTAAAGGTTCATGAAGAGCGTAATTAGAACTGCACTGACTCAACTTGAAAAACAGAAAATGTCTAGTTCCTCTCCTTGGGATGTTAAAATTTAGAGCTGAGATGAGATATTCCGAATTAATCTCGCCACGAAGTAATTTATACAGAAACATGACATTAAGCATCATTTTTCTGCTTCTTAGGGAATAGTAAAATAATTTTAAGGCGTAGTTCAAACGATGGGAGCATAATATTGGGGTTCCAACGATTATGACGTAAAGCAAAAAGTAAAAACTGTTTTTGAACGGATTCTATGGCGTAGATGTAGACATTATATTGTGGGTTCCATACAACTGATGCATATTCAAGAATTGGCCTTACGAGAGAGGTATATAATAATTTAGTAGTAAAGGGATCACTGAATTCTTTAGCCCATCTTTTAATGAAACCAAGGACTCCTCTTGCCTTTTTTATCACCATATTAACGTGGAGATTGAAGCAAAGTTTTGAATCGATAATAACACCAAGATCGAGAAAACTGGAAACTATTTCTAAGTTAGTGTTATTTATAGTGTAATTTATGTTACTAGCAGATCTTCGCGAGAATGTGATTTGCTTACATTTTTTTAAGTTGAGATTTAATATATTTAAGCGACACCAGTCCACAAGTCTATTTAGATCAGATTGTAAAAGATGTCGTTCTTCGGGTGATTTGTAACAAAGAAAAAGTTTTACGTCGTCAGCGTACATTAAGACGTTACAGTGTTTTATTACCGAAGGAAGATCATTAATGAATAGTAAAAACAAAACCGGTCCAAGATGACTGCCCTGAGGAACGCCAGAAGTGACCGAAATACTTTTTGAAAGAGAATTGTTATATAAAACCTTTTGAGTACGTCTAGATAAATACGAATTTATCCAATTTAATAATGTGACAGGAAACCCAATAAGGTGGAGTTTTTTCAAAAGAAGATTATGATTAACACTGTCGAAAGCTTTGCTAAAGTCCGTATAAATAACATCAGTCTGCAGTCCCAAAGTAAAACCATTTATAACAAGCGTAGTATACTCTAAGAGGTTTGTTGTAGTGGACTTACCCTTCAGAAAACCATGTTGAAAGACAGAAATGGTGGAAGACACGGAGTGGGTTAATTGATCAGTTATGATTTTCTTAAATAACTTAGGGATTGTACTTAATTTTGCAATTCCTCGATAGTTAGAAACATCTATCTTGGAGCCAGATTTATGAAGGGGTATAATATAAGAATCCTTCCATATAATAGGAAAATATCCACTATGCAAGGAAATATTAAAAATGTTTGCTAGAGGAGTACACAGGTTTGTAGCACATTGCTTTAAAATACAGCTTGGAATTTTATCAGGGCCGGTCGTAAAAGAAGATTTTACTTGTCGAAGATAACACATGACAATATTTGGGTCTATTACAGGAGTTTCAAAAGAGTTAACTGGCGGGAGAAAAGGATACACCGTGCTAGTATTAAATGGTATATCGGAGTAAGTTGATTTAAAGAAGTTTGCAAACATGTTAGAAATCACATTGTCACAAGATGATTCTTCCTGATTGAATTTCATAAGGGGTGGAAAACTGGAGGCTTTACGTTTTGAGTTAACAAAACTATAGAAAAGTTTTGGATCATCTTTAAATTGAGATTTTATGTTAATTATATAAGCAGAATAGCACTGTTTATTTAGTAGTTGATATCTATAACGACAAGAAGAATAGGAAGCAAAGTCTAAACTAGAACCAGATATTTTATATTTTTTAAATAAACGATTTTTTAAATTTTTAAGTGCCTTTAGATCATTTGTTAGCCAGGGTGGATTTGAAGGATTGGAGAAACACTTTTTTTTGGGACGGACAATAAGAAAGACCGTTGCAGAGTATCATTGAAAAACTGTACAGAAGATTCGACGTCATAATATGAATATGATGTTCCGCTAGTTAAAATTGGAAACCAATTAGTCTGCGAAAGTAAGGAATTAAGTTTTACATAGTCCGTTTTCTTAAAATTATAAACTTTTTTATTTCGCGCATCAGAAGTTACTTTATCTTCTTTTTCGTGGGGGAGTAAAACTGTTATTTCAAGAGTTGGATGATGTACATCTTCTGGAAGAGATACGGGATTCGAACAATGGAGATTAACAGTAGTGCATCTATCTACAAATACAAGATCTAGGGTTCTGTGGTTTATATTTAAAATATCATTGACTTGTTGAAGACACAGATCAGACAGCCTATCTAAGAAGTCATTTATCCAATCACTATTGGAAACAGGAGTAAGAAATGAAGAATCGTCAGACGATCTCCAAGTCACAAAAGGTAGGTTAAAATCACCCAGCACAATAAGAACGTCTTTATTTTTTACAAATTATGAACTTTTTCGATGGCGTGTAAGTGTTTTAAATACATTGCTAAGTCACATTTAGGAGGAATGTAAGAGCAGGTAACATAAATAATACTATTATTTAATTTAACTGCAACACAAATGACCTCAATGTCACTGGTGTCAAGAATTGTCAATTCTTCAGATACAAGCGAGTTTTGAACAGCTATCAAAACACCACCACCGATCTTATCATGACGATCTTTACGAAAAATTTGATATTTATTGCACATTATTTCAGAATTTAAGATATTAGAGCGAAGCCAAGTCTCTGTAAAAATTATAATGTTATATTCAAAATCAAAACTGTTTATGAAAATATTGGAAAGTTTGGAATTAAGACCCCTGACATTTTGATACACAAGCTCGAATTTAGACTTGCGGTTTATTAATCGTTTTTTGGATGAGATTCAGGGCTATTTCGGGGACGCGGCAAATGTCCAACATTTACCGATCTTGGATTGCTTTTAAATTCAAATTCGCGTACAATTGTGTTGGGCGGCCAAAAGTTTACATCAACTATGGAATTAAATAAATTTTTTAGGAACTGTTAATGTAAAAGAAGTAATCGACCTTACATTTGAATATTTGAATTTATGAACTGAAAGATGCAAGGAACAATTCAACTTTGATTTAATGAAAAAATCTATATCAACCTCTGTTGTATCCGCAGCTAAGCGAGAAACAAAGATTGATTTAGTTGGTGGAATTGCAATGATTGGCTTAGGTGGAACAGAAACCTGAGTAGTAAGAGGAACAACCTGGGAATCGACCAAAGTTGGTGAAAGAGAAACAGTTTGGGCATAAGACATGACTGGCAATGAAGGTGGAGGTGCCAGCACTGGCAAAGGAGCAGAAATCGATATGTTTGCTGTATTCGAAGTATAAGTTAAAATAGGTGGAGGGGCTGTTATACCACCAATGTCCATGTCATCAGCAATGTCATGTACAGAAGAATGTAGAGTTGGAGTTGAATCCGTTTTTTGCTTACTACGCAAAGACATGTTTTTTTTTCCTTTTATGAGAAGGAATTGACTCTTCAATATATTTAAAATCGTCGAAAAGAGACTGATATTTGAAAAATTTTGCAGAAAGCGAAGAAAGTACTTTACTTATTTCAGAGAACCCTTGCTTTGTCTGCTTGAAAAGCTTGTAGAAGTTGATGTCAGCCAATCTACATTTCTCGCAAGACCAACGCAACCCTTTACCTTCCTCAATACAATCCGCAACTTGGCCTGTCACGCCTGCACATTTGGTATGAACAGCATTATCACATAACCAGCATGATAAAAGCCGCTCAGTTTCACCCTTTACAATTTTAACAAATTTTATCAATAAGAATAAAAAGAATAAAAATTAGCTTTGTAAATCACCCTGTACTAAAAGTGCCTAAAAGTATACAGCGATTAACAAAAGCAAGTAGCAAAAATTAAAATACAATTGATGCACAACTGCTAATGTAAAAATGAGACAAATAATCAAACAACAGAAACAAGCGAATATGAATGTAAACACAAAACTCAAAAACTTAGCTTCCACAGCTTATGAAAAAAAAAAATTGTCAGAAACAAATTTTATTTTTCTTCTTTAATAGAATTAAGTGAAAAAATAAACAAAAATTACAAAAACCTGACTGGAGTCATCAAATGTCCCGAAAAGTACAAGTTTACACAGAAATTAGTTTTAAATATTCAAACACACTGGATTAAACACACTGGATTAACTTAAAAATTTTCGCAGCTAAGTTAACAAACAATCTGTTTACAACGAGAGTTGATTGAGAACTGATTGAGTTGATTGAGAACCGGTTAAATGAGAAGAAGAGAGAAAGTAAAAGAGAAACGAGAATTCAAGAAAAATGTGCAGATATTAATTGCTTGAAGTTTTGTGCGTTGGGAATAGATTTAAGATACCTTGTCAAAGAGTTCCACAATCTAATGGTGCTTACGAAAAAAAGTCTTGAGGAATTTAAATATTTAAAGGGATGAATTACCAAATAAGCTTCTGGCTGATAAACAAAACTGAAGTTTAGAATAAAGATAGTTTGGAGTTTTTTAGTGTATCAGCTTATGCAGGAATATACAATTTATTGCTTTTAAATAATGTTCTACATTGCATCCTAGAGCTCGGGTGCTTAGACCAGTAACTTAACTAAATCTTCGGAGACCATACACATAACAGGCCGCATAGTTTAACGCCACTTGCAGTTTATGTAACGAATGTGAGTCTAGATTAATAAACACCACTTCAAAATAATTTATGAAAGGCATAATCAACTGTAACTTTTTCCATGGTGAATTTTATCCGTCTTTGGAATGTATTAAGTTTGTCTAGAGTCTCCTTAATTTTGTCATTTTTAATTATAGCAAATAAGTCGTCTACATATTTGGTCAACATTCTAGGTTTAACGTCAAGTTCTTCTAAGGATTTGTCCTGTTGTTATTCTAATATTACGTCAGCCACTACAGGTGACGCAGGGGGACCCATTGGCATTCTTTTTTGCTGCAAGAAGGTTCTGCCATCATATTTAAAATATCTATTGTCCTTAATACAAAATTTTAGAATGTCCATAAACATTTTTGCAGTCATTTTCGTATATTGCTCGATAATTGTCCATTTTTTGTTTATAATGTTAAGTGCTAAGTCAACTGGTAAGCTGGGAAATAATGAAACTACGTCAAATGATACTATCATTTCATCGTCCTGTATATAACATTTCTTGAGTCTGTTTTTAAAGTCCACCGCGTCCTAAACATTATAAATATAATTCTTAGTACATTTTTCAAAATCTTAACTATATATTGACATAAATTTTATGATGGTGAAACAACGTATGAAAATATTGGTCTTACTGGCATGTCTTCTTTATGTATTTTCGGTAGTCCATATATCCTCGTGCAATTGCAACTTTTTTCATCATCTTTAATCTATCTTGTTTAGTTATAATTTCTGTATTAAGCAATGTCTCCAGTATGTCATTGTACTTCTTTTTCGAAGTTGAAGTTGGATCTGTCTTTTTTTTCCCTTCCCTGGTAAGTTGTGATGTCGCTTAATAATATTCTCATTTTTCTATCGTAGTCCGATTTATTTATTGCCACTGTATTATTTTCCTTGTCCGAACTCAAAACTAAAATGTCTTGATTTTGCTTTAAAAATAGTCGTGTTTTGTCCACTGTGCTAATGATAAATTTCTCTCTTTCGTTTAATTGTATGTGTCTGCTATGATTTTCTATTAGTGTAGTTAGCCTTACTCTAGCTGTTTCTTGTTCTTCTTTATCCACCATTGTAAAATCCCACGCAAATAAAAAAAAACACGAAAAATCTCATTCGTATTTAAAAAAAACCACGAAAAATCCCATTTGTATTAAAAAAAACCACAAAAAATCCCTCTTCTATTAAAAATTACCACAATAAATACCACATAACAAATTGTCAAAAATTAAACAAAAAATTTAATTTTTATATATAAACGAATATAAAAGAACAACTAATATATTTCGCCGTCTATATTTTAATTATTCTTGTAGTAACAATTTTCAATAAAAAATATTTGTTTACAACAGTCTTCATTTTTGAGATCTTTATATTAATCTTTATCTTTGAGATCTTTGTATTAATCTTTATCTTTGAGATCTTTATATTAATTAAATAAAACTAATTTTTATGGGCACATTAATAAAATATATACTTTTGCCTGAGTAAATGTTGAAATAACAAATGTTAAATCAAAGGACACAAAATATGTAACAAGTGTCACACACATTCGCTGCATTCAGCGAAGTCAACAATTACACTTAAATTATTTATATAATGTCATATTAATAATAAAATTAAATAATTTATAACTTTTCTGACGTTTACAGTAAAACACATTCAGAGAAAAAATCGTTCACTAAGGCTTCGCTACCATAACAGTTGTGATCGACACACGTTCTAATGATACCTAATAGTTATTAATAACAACTGTATCATGATTGAATTGAATTTTGACTGCCACGGTAGCGCTCTCTACGAGTCGTTTTTTGCTCCTTTGAGAAAATTTGTTATCACGATTATATTATGGCGAAAGGAACGTAGCTAATTTCAAGATACACCAATTTTGCATATTGATTAAAAAGTAAAAAAAGAAAATCACTGAATATTTTCTTATTTATAGATTTTTAAAATCTAACTCTAATTTTTTTATAAAGATATAAATTAAAAAAAAATAAACACAAAATAATTCAAAGTTTTAATATAAAAATTAAGCTAAGTACGAATTTTTAAGTTAAGCTAATTATAAAGAAAATAAAAATTAATAATATTTAATGTAAAAAACGAGAGTATAAAAAATGCACCATTTAAATATTGCAATATTAATAAAAGTAAATGAAATTAAAATGTAAGATTTTCAAAAATACATCTTCTTGGTTTACTTCTTAGAAAAAAAAGGAAAAACAAAATGAAAAAAAGTAAAATAAGAACTTAAGCAAAAATAAAAAAAAAACCGATACATCATTTTTTGATTTAGGGCATCGGTATTTTAATTTTACGATTTTTTAAATTTAAGTTAAGTTTCTTTCAGGCATCGGTATTTTAATTTCACGATTTTTTAATTTAAGATTATTTTTAAGATAATAGTAAATGAATAATAGTTAATATAGGAAAAAAAAATTATAAAAAATGCACCATTTAGGTATTGCAATATTAATGAAGTAAATGAAATTAAAATGTAAGGTTTTCAAAAATATATCTTAGAACAAAAAAAAAAATAAAGGAAAAACACAAAATGAACAAAAAGTAAAATAAAATCCGTAAACAAAAATTAAAAAAAAACAGATACCTAAATTTTTCATTTAGGCGTTACTTTGGTTTTTTCATTACTCTGAATTTTTTTTTAAATCGTATATAGCATTATTAAATAAATCATAATGGTTTTTATTAAAAGTTACTTCGAAACATTTTTTTATTTGCGATAAGCGCTTCGCATGAAGAATCGCAGAGAGCATATCAGTCGATATCCTGTTTCTTATTTAATTTTTATTTAAATTAATTTGCGAAAAAATTCGCTCAACATTTGCGGATGAGTGATTCAATCAATGTTCTCATTTTTGGAAACTGGAAAACATCACAATTTTCTTTTTTTGTACCCAAAATTTCAGACCAAAAATCTGAAAATGACAAGCTTAGATTTAAATCCAGTTGTTTAATTTTTTTAAACTCCAAGTGAATTAAATTTAAATCGTCTTCAGATATAGTCTGTGGCAAAAGACGTACTAAAGGTATAACCGAATTTTTTGAAATTTTTTGGGTCCAAAATTGTCAGTTTTTCTAAAACTTTCAGATTTTCGGTAGATAATCTTTTTAGAACCTCTTTTGCACCAGTGCTTAAAAATTTCAGGCAATTTTTTTGAAAATATCAAGTTCCCAGTTACATTCTAAGCTTTCTAGTTGAATTTCTAATACTCCACCTAAATCCAAGTTGGCAAAATCATTCGATTTACAATTTTCGTAGCCAGTATTTATGAACTCCTCAGAAAAAAATTGATGGCTCCACTGCTTGGAGATATATTTACAAAATTGTCTAATAAAGATTTATACATATTTGTCATTTCGGAATAAACTTTATGTATTTTCACTTGAGAAGACTGCATTTCAATATTTATGTCCGTAAATACAGGTAGAACGTAGTTCAAAAAATGTAAATAAAGTTTTGTTATAGGATTATTTAACTGATTGCTTTGACGTTATCTTTTTCGCAAACAAAAAAATCTTTTAAGGCTTCATAATTATTTAAGATTCTTTCCACACATTTTTGAAAAGAAAGCCATCGAGTAGGAGCAGGGTGAAGAATTTTTCTTTTCTAATTTCATGCACTTTTTGGTAAAATGCCAAACCTTCAATGCGTTTTGATGTGGAGAAGTAGTTGGAGACATTTTTAAGAAACGCTTTTACCTCTTCTGGTAACTCCTCTGAGGCATGCGAAGCACAAAGGTGGGAAGTGTGGCAAACACACTTCATTGCAAATAAGTCTGAAAAATTTTATGAAATAATACCTCATTGCAAATCGTTCCAATCAGATTCGTATGTTGTAGACCATGCCAACAACATTTAGATTTAATGTATATAATTTTTAAAATAAATTTCAATCTACCTGGTATATCACTTTTAAAATATGTGCATAAGGAGTGGTGTGCACCAAACATAACTGCAGCACCATCGGACCCATACCCAACCATGTTTTTCTTGTAGTTAATTTTATGATTTACGGATATGCACCTGGAATGTCCGCACCCTTAATTGGGAAGGTGCCTCTATCCAACTGACTGATGTCTTGGAAAGATACAAAGCTGGTATCACTGCTATCCAAGAAATGAGATGGAAGGGACAGGGTTGCATTCGGCATGCACCCTGTGATATCTACAACAGCGGCCATGCGGAGAAGCACGAGTTTGGATGCGGATTTGTAGTTGGCAAGAGACTACGGCCCCACGTCCTGCGATTCACACCTGTGAACGAACGACTTGCCATAATCCGCATCAAGGTTAAATTTTTTTATATAAGCCTAATATGTGCGTACGCTCCGACAGAAGTCAAGGACGATGAGATCAAGGAAATTTTCTACGAGCGCCTTGAAAATGTAAATGCTTACGAGCGCTGCCCCCGTCACGACGTAAAAATCGTGCTTGGTGGCTTCAACGCTAAGGTGGGCAAGGAAAATATATTTGATCCAACAGTCGGAAAGTTCAGCCTCCACGACAACACCTCCGATAACGGAATGAGGCTGATTGACTTCGCCGCAGCACGAAACATGGTCGTAAGTAGCACTAGATTCAAGCATCTCAATATTCATAAAGCCACCTGGATGTCCCCTGATCGAAAAACCAAAAATCAATCACGTTTTGATCGACGGAAGGCACTCTTCCAGTGTATTGGATGTATGCACGATCCGTGGTGCAAACATTGACTCGGGTCACTATCTTGTTGCAGCCAAGATCCGTACACGTCTGTGCGCAGCTAAGAATTCACGCAACCCTACACAGAGAAAGCTAGAAGTCGACAAGCTGCAATCGAAACAGACAGCCGATGCTTTCGCCACTCGACTCTCACTCCTGCTTCAAAGCACTCCTCCAATCGATGATATATGAGCGCAGTGGACACACATTTCCAACTCCATGCGTGCGGCTGCTGAAGAGGTGATTGGCTACCACCGCCCTCGCCGAAACCAGTGGTACGACCAGGAGTGTCGCGACGCCACTGCAGAGAAAGATGCCGCCTACAAAGCCACCCTGCAGTCGGTTGTGACGCGCGCTGCTAAGGAGCGATACAAAGAAAAGAGGAGGGAAGAGAGACATATTTTCAGGCGGAAAAAGGCAGGCAGAAAAGCGCGAGCAGGAGAAGATTGAGATGTATGGTGACAGGAATGAGGCCCGAAAATTTTTCCAAAAAATAAGACGCCTTGCCGATGGTTTTAAAACCGGGGCCTCTTCCTGCAAGGATGAAAATGGGAATCTAGTGACAGATGTCCAGAGTACACTGACGTTATGGAGGAAACACTTCTCTAAGCTTCTAAATGGCGACGCTGACGACAATCCCGCCAATAGAGATGATATGCCGGAAACCCCAATATTGGATGACAGCGTCGAGGTTCCGCTGCCCGACTATGATGAAGTTCTGACTGCTATAGCTCGGCTTAAAAATAACAAAGCCGCGGGAGCTGATGGCTTACCTGCTGAGCTGTTTAAGAACGGAGGTGAAGCTCTACCTAAATGCATTCACGAGCTTCTATGCAGAATATGGTCGGAAGAATGCATTCCGAACAATTGGAATCTCAGTGTGCTCTGCCCAATCCACAAGAAAGGCGATCCCACTATCTGTGCTAATTACCGTGGGATTAGCCTTCTTAATATCGCATATAAGGTCCTGTCGAGCGTTTTATGTGAAAGATTGAAGCCCATTGTAAACGAACTGATCGGACCTTATCAGTGTGGACCTTTCAGACCTGGAAAGTCCACCATCGACCAGATTTTCACGCTACGACAAATCATAGAGAAGACTCAAGAAAAACAAGTCGACACCCACCATCTTTTGTCGACTACAAAGCCGCCTTCGACAGCCCAATAAGGAAGCACCTGTACTCCACCATGTCTGAATTTGGTATTCCTGCAAAACTAATACGAATTTGCAAGATGACATTGAGCAACACCAGCAGCGCAGTTAAAATCGGGAAGGACCTCTCCCCACCATTTATTACCAAACGAGGTTTCAGACAAGGTGATTCCTTATCGTGCGACTTTTTCAACCTAATGATGGAAAAGATCATCCGAGCTGCTGATCTGAGCCGTAGTGGCACAATATCATACAAGGGTGTTATTATGCTGCTTGCGTATGCTGATGACATCGATATCATTGGCAATAATACGCGCGAAGTCAGTGCAGCATTTTCCAGATTAGAAAGAGAGTCAAGTCGAATGGGTCTGGCAGTGAATGCAGATACGACGAAATACTTGGTGTCAACAAACAAAAAGTCCCAGCGTCTTAGAACCCACGTTACAGTTGACAATACCTTCTTCGAGGTTGTGAAGGACTTCGTTTATCTGGGATCCAGAATAAACTCAACCAACGACATCAGCATTGAGATCAAACGAAGAATAACTCTTGCCAGCAGGTGTTGCTTTGGGCTTAGTAGGCAATTGAGAAGCAGAGCCATCTCTCGACGAACGAAAATCACGCTCTATAAAACGCTTATCATGCCCGTCCTACTTTATGCATCACAAACCTGGACGCTGAGAATTTCAGATGAAAAGACTTTAGGAGCATTCGAGAGAAAGATTCTTCGTAAGATCTACGGACCAATCTGCGTCAATGGCGAGTACCGAATACGGTGGAATGATGAACTGTATGAGCTGTACGCTGACATCGACATAGTCAAGCGCATTAAAATCGAGCGGCTTCGCTGGCTTGGTCATGTTCAGCGCATGAAAGACGATGCTCCAGTGAAGAAAACATTCGATTCGGTACCCAGCGGCGGTCAACGCAGAAGAGGACGACCGCATCTTCGTTGGAAAGACCAAGTAGAGGACAACCTGACGAAGCTTGGAATTTCCAACTGGCGCCAGCAAGCGAAAGACAGAAATGGCTGGCGCAAATTCTTAGATGAGGCCATGACCGACATACGGTTGTAGCGCCAACTAAGTAAGTTAAATGATTGTTAAAAAAATCTAAGAAGAAGTTTAGTTAATATATAAAACAAATTAAAAGATATATAACTTCTTACTAATTATACAAATCTTCAGCTCGTCCTTTCTCTACATTAAGAAGTGCTAAAAAGTCATCATGAATTTGTAAATTTGTATCGACGTATTGAACTACAATTGCCAATTGTTTTGTGCAATCAATTGTGCAGACTCGTCACAAGTTATACTAAATTTGGTCTATTTAATAAATTCAATTAAACTATTTTTGGCTTCCTTGCCCAATACATTTTTTTATAATGCGAATGGCCTTAGTCCTGCCAAATGCTATTTTTTCATTAGGATTGAGATGGTTACACAAACCACTTAGGTCGTCCGCAACCGACTCCGCTAAGTTGTTGTGGACAATAAATTAAGCCATCAACAACTCCTTCCTCTTCGTCTCGTCCACTTCTATCACAGCGACCATTTTTTGTGTTGCTTCGACTGACTTCATGTTGCTTTTGTGCTTTTTTGACATCATATGCCTGCGCGCCTCTTCTTTGCACAGGGACGACACAGAAAATAATATTGTGAACCCGCATCTTGCTCCATCCAATCTTTAAAATCTTGCAAAGAAAGCCACTGTTTCTGGAATGTTTTCCATTTTTACCTACGTCAATCAATAATTAAAATTTCGGAAATTCAAAAGAGTTTATATTCGGAAAATCAGTTATCAAAAAAATTCAGCTCATAAAATAAAAAAATACTTTTTAGTGGTCGAAACAGTAATTGATTCCTCGTCGTGAAACAGCCGGCGTAACTTGTGACGTTTTTTGTGATTCATAATCCTGCGCGACAAGTTCCTGCGATTCCGGCAATTTTAAAGTAGTCGCTGTTTCTATATTCAGACGAAGGAGCTCATTTTCTACTTCTGCTAAGCTATCGTCTGAAGATTGGTTGAAATTTGCCAAAATTTGTGCAACTTCGGCCCTTGCTGATGTGGAAGCACAAGTGCATAACAATAGCTCTGTCGATTTGCACTCGTCACAGACAACGTTTTTCCTTGAAAAGATATTTTTAACCTACAAATTCAATATGTAATTTAATTTACTTACGGTATGTTTCGAAAATACATAGAAATTTTCCTGTCTTTCTTCTCGGGTGTTTGTGGCAATTTTCTTTTTCTACCTGTCATTTTTTAAAATTTTAATTGAATTAAATCTTCGCTTTTGAACTTATATTTTTCAAAACTTTTGAAACAACCGGTCGTGAATAATTCGAATTTTCAACGGTGCGTTGATTGTTTTGATGCGTTTGCTTTGAAAACATTTGATGCGTTCCCAACTCATGTAATTATGTCAACAGTGAAAAAACTGCCCAGCAAACCAAAGTAACCTAAATCTTAACGAATTCGTTGCGAAAATCATATAGAAGACTTAAGACGATTTTGAAAACGAACAAAACATGAAAAATATACGCTTTTATGTATATTTTTATACATATAAAAAATAAAAATAAACAGGGGCCACGCACTCTACCCACAAGGCTACGGTCGCACATATTTTTATACATATTATAACTTAAAAATAAAACCTTAAAAAAATCCCACAAAACAAAAACAATCCCACGTGAATTAAAAAAAAAAACACACTGAATTAAAAAATCCCATGGGAATTCCCATTACCCACGGCAATTGAAAATAACCACAAATGGAATTTTTCCCACAAAGGTGGCAACCGTGGATTGTTGTCTTTGTATTTGTCAGCTCTATCTTATTATGTTTTAATAATTGGTGTTTTTGTTTAATCAGCTGGTTTAGCATTTTGTTTTGGAACTTCCGTATGATTTTAAAATCTAGTTTGTTAATTTTCGGCGGGATCTTAGAATTTATTTAAAAAATGCTTTTAATATTGTTTGTCATATTTGTCCATGAAGTTAGGTACTGCGTCACATTTTCTACATTTTCAATTAATAGAAGCCTTTAGTTTCGATTTATTATTTCTTGACTTCTTGTGCTTGTTGATAATTGTTTTGATGTTATTGCTGTATTTTTCTTTAAGTTGTTTGTAAAGGTTCATGTTTGTGCTTTGTGAACGGCGCACAGTACTTTGTCCAGTAGGAATAAATCAAGAGTTTCATTTTGACGAACCCTAACAAAATAGATATTGTAAGTTAGGTAATTTTCACTAAAAAGAGTTTAAATTTTCTTCGCAAAAGAAGTAGTTTTGTGGAAACTACACCTCTTCAAAGTCAACGCTTTTTATGCGTTTTTATTATTGTAGAATTTTCGACTTCGCGTTGTATTTAAAGAAAAACATGCTGTTAGCACAGTTTTTACGCTATTCAAGTGATTTTATTTTTGTATTTTTAAGGAAACAGTGAGAAAAAATAAGTTTTAACTATATTAGCAAGAAAATTTAAAATAAGTAATAAAAATTGAATTTTAAATTATCAAAAAATTTTGAAAAAAATTGAAAAATTTGCTGTTTTCAACAGTCATTTAAAAAAAATGTCCACAAGTGTCACCTTCAATTTTTACATATGCATTTCTACGTCTCTTTACCTTTCGGAAACATTAAATATTTCGTCCAACTTCGAAACACTTTTTGAGTTATCGTGTTTTTAAAAATGGTCCAAAAATAATTTTGTGAATTTTTTGCTTATGTGCTTCATTCAAAGAAAAAATGCCGTAAGCACGTTTTTACACTATTCCATTGATTTTATTTTTTTTTAAATAATAAAAAACAATACGTTATTTTATATTTATAAGAAAATGTAAAATAAGTATTAAAAAATTTATTTTAAATAATAAAAAATTAAAAAAAAATTTTTTAATTTGCTGTTTTCAGCAGTCATTTAAAAAAAATGTCCACAGGTGTCATATTTAATTTTTAAAATAAATTATTGTATGTTTATCTATCTTTCAGGAACATAAAATATTTTATCCAACTTCGAACTATTTTTTCAGTTACCGCCTTTTTAAAAATGGTCTAAAAATCATGTTTTGCAAAAATTAGCTAAATGTTGTTAGTGTATGTAACATTCAGTATGTTATACAAAAATAAAAAACGTAAACAAACATATTCTTTGTACTCTATACCTAACAGAAGGGCATATCAGCTTATGAAAGTTAAGTTCTTACAGAGAATGATAACACTGTATTTTTTTACAGAAATGTAAGAACTTTTTCATAAATTATTATTAATAAATAAACTTATTCTTCAAAAGAATGTTTGAGCAATCGAATTGAATATTAATAACTGTTATTAATATTACTACAAATTAATTTATAAATTGTTAAATGTAGGGAACTCTCATATTCTCTCAATGCTACCCAATTTTTACCGTATTTTCTTAACAAAAACAGAGAACTTGCAAAAAAGCTGTGGAAGTTAAAGTCTATTTGCATGTGCATTAAGAAAAAACATAATATATTATTTTTTATCAAAAATGTCAATAATTTTAACTAATAAAGATTTATTTAATTGCTGGATTTCTGCTGGTCCAAGAGATAAATTTTTGATTTTAAAAAGTTTTGTTAAAAACAAAATTGGTGAAAGACTGTTTAATGAAGCAACAATAGAAAACATTCGGATTTTCAGATTAAATTAGATAGAAAGTGTAAGGAGTGCCACTATAACAAAAATTTGTTTATAAAAAAGTATGAAAACTGGTTAAGTGTCCAAACTTTTATTATCCCTGATCCAGATGAAGTAAGTAAAAATAAAAAAAGTTTTTACACAGTTTAAATAAATCTTCATATCTAAGCAACCTAGCACTAGTCGCGGAAGACCTAAAAAGGAGTTCCACTTGTTATCTGAACAAATGAAAAGAAGAAAAGTTGCTGAAATAGTATCTGACTATACTGAAGAAGAATTAGAATATGCATCAGATTTTGCGAGAAGAAAAGGCAGTATTAAAAAAGAAAGTGTCCTCTCAGTACAGGTGGCATTGACAATTTATTTAGACTTGGATCTCTCGGAAGTAAAGTATAATATTCTGCGCAAAACTGTCAATGAACATCATGAAAACTTCTTTCCAAGCCTATATGCAATACAAAATTTTAAAAAGAATATAGTCCCACCTGTCAAAGCTTCTGAAAACTCTGCAGAAGTGGAATTAAAACCAATCATGCGAAATACAGCTAAAAGTATATTTAAGCTTTGTGATGGCGAAGAGACTCCAGATAAAGTAACACTGATATGCAAATGGGGTATGGATGGCAGCTCGGGTCACAGCCGATACAAGCAAAATTTTTCAACGGAAGATTTCAGCGATGAATTTATATTTTTCATTGCATTTGTCCCAATCAAGTGAGTAAAAGTTTAAAAATTTAACTATGTATATTTTAATGAAAAAACAATTATTTTTTGAATAAAAGGCTAATTGATTCGTCATCAAAGAAGCCTCTTTGGATAAACAAAAGCCCTTCTTCTACTCTTTTCTGCAGACTCATAAAAATTGTAATGGCTAAGGAAAATAGGACCTTAGTTATACAAGAAAATAACGATATTAAAAAACAAATAACCGAATTAGAATGTGAAATATTGGAATTTAATGGGAAATCTGTAGAGGTTTCATATGAAATGAAATGTACAATGATCGATGGATCCATTGCAAACGTTCTTACGGAAACAAATTCAGCTAGCAGATGCTTTATTTGTAATGCAAGTCCAATTGAAATGAACAAAATAAATTTTACTAGATCTGCAAACACAGATTCTTATAAGTATGGACTCTCAGCACTTCACTGCTGGATTCGGTTTTTTGAATGTTTAATCCACATATCATATCGTTTGCCATTTAAAGCTTGGCGAGTAAGGCAAGAGAATCAAGCCATTTTTTCTGAAAATAAAAGCCGAATACAAAGAGAATTCAGAAAGAGAATGGGCCTGCTTATAGATCACGTCAAACAAGGTTATGGCACAACTAATGACGGAAAAATGGCTAGGAAATTCTTTGCCGATTTTGATGTTCCTGCGGAAATTACTGGCCTTAATAAAGATTTAATATATAACTTCTCATTAATTTTGCGAATTTTGTCATGTGGAAGAAAAATTAAAATTGAAGAGTTTAGTAAACTTCTTATGGATACCAGGAACTTATACTTAAAGTGTTACAGTTGGTACTATATGCCCAGCTCTGTGCACAAAGTTTTAGTGCATGGATGCGAAGTAATGAAGTATTTCGATTTACCCATAGGTGAATTTTCTTTAGTTTTTCTAATTGAAATAAAATAATAAATAACGCAACCTTTTTCTTTTGAAGGAAGTTTATCGGAAGAAGCATTGGAGGCTTCCCACAAAAATATTAGATATGCTCGTCTAAACCACACGAGCAAAAGCTCTCGGGAGAATTCAAATAAGGATTTGATGACACACCTTTTGATTTCAACAGATCCTGAGTTATCATCAAAAAGAAATATTCAATTTAAAAACAACTTTAATGAGGAAGACCCTTATTTTACCTTCTATATTGAAAGTGAGACAAACTAAGATCTCTTATAAATTTCATAATATTAAAAATTTTAGTTTCATTTGTTAAAAAAAATTGTTGATAACAACATAAATAAGTATTTCTTTGCAAAAAAGTATTTTTTTAATATATGTTGGTAAAGATTTATATATTGGAAAAATTGCTTAAAAAACTATATGTATATCTTTTAAACGAAAAAACATATTTCCAAACGAGGTCAATATTAAAAAGTTAAAGATTTAACAACTTAATATCTTTAATTTTTTTTTTAATAAGTGTTTTTACTTATTTTATTATTCCCTTTAAATCACAGAAATTTCGATATTTAAACTTTATTTCCAGCGAAAGTAATAGATCTACGTTAAATCTGATTTCATTTTTAAAATCAGCGGTCATAAATTAATCAGCATGCAAAATTTCATAAAAATCGAACGGCTCCTTGTATTTATTCCTCACTTTTGTATGGGCTCAAAGTACTGTGCGGCGTGCCCTCCGTGTTAGATAATGTCGTATTTTTTATGACCTTTGGTTTTATTATTAAATAAACAAGTTAGCAAGCTTTAGGTCAGTTTTAATTATTTATTAATTATATCCAATATTTCGAACTCCTTCGGAGTTCATTATCAAGGATATTCACTGACTGATAGATGTCTCATTAATAACACAATTAAGATTTCATTGTTAAAATAAGCAATTTCATTGCTAAAGCATTTGATTCTGGCACATGCTTCTATACTACATGCTTCTAACATAACAAAACATAACGTAACGTTACATAACATAACATAACATAAAATGCAATTATTTTACAAGCATTTTACAAAGATATAGAATTATTTTTATACCAGTGTACATGGGCGTCCACCGCCCACTTTCCCCCTATTAAATCAAAAAAGCCATAATTTTAAATTTACAAATTTTAAGAGAGAATCAAAAAGCTTTCTAAATTGTAGGTTGCGCTTAAATTTAGGGCTTTGATAACTTTGTGGGGCTGTGCAAATAATAGCCCAAGTAACAATCGCCCAAAACCCAAAAATGAACAATCACCCAAAAACAGTTGGGCGTTTGTTCATAATGTACAATCGCCAAAAAAACGATGAAATCTCCCAAAACTACGAACTTTCGCCCAAATCGTGAAATGAATAATCGCCCAAAAAAATTTGGGCGTGCGTTCATATTTTTGGGCGATTGTTCATTAAAAATTGGGGCATTTGTTCATTATAAACAATCGCCAAAAAATTTTTGACGGTTTTATGGGGAGGCTATGAAAAATCGCCCAAAAAATTAAAAATCGCCCAAAATTTCTTCATACAAAAAATGTGTGATTTTTTTGGCATTTTTAATTTTTAATTTTTTTTTGTGCGATTTTTAATTTTTTTGGGTGATTTTTCATTTCACTTTGGGTAATTTTTAATTTTTTTTTTTGGGCAATTTTTCATTATTATACTTGTTACTTTTTACTTGGTGTTTTTTTTTTTAAATCGAAAATGCATTTTTTGAAATGTAATTTTGGTTAATTCAGGTAAAATGATTAAATTATCACGGAATGGTGATAACACCATCCACAAGGTAAAATCAATTTTTTATGGTATTTTTTACGATAAACTAATTTTCCCTTGTACGGAAAGTAGTTAATTCAAGCATACGAAGCCTGACTTAAATACTTAGGTTAATACTAAGTAAATATTTGCAAAAATTTTATTAAAAATCGCCGCGGCACTTTCTTCTTCCATCATTTAGGTAAATTAGTTAATAGTTATTTGTAAAATTTTAGTTGCTATCACCATTTCGTACAAGGCAAATCAATTTTTTATGATCCACTACTATAAACACGACCTTAATATAAACATTTTTACAAGGAAGAATGCAAAACATTTGTTTGGTATTATGACCGCTTAAAAAAAGTGGCATTATCCCAAATTTGGGTCCTCATATTAAGCGATCATATTCCCAAATTAAATTTTTGGTATTATGTCCAATTTTTTGAGGACATAATCCCAAATTGGAAATGTCCCTTGGGGCTATGTCCAAATTTAAAATTTGAGATTATGTCCCTTGTGTTGTGACTCATATCACAACTCCGTATCCCCAGCAATTATTCTGTTGTTAATGGCCAAGTGATGACAATGAAAACTGATCTACCGCAAAACCAATTCGGAGGATCAGCGTTCATTGCATGGCAGCACTTTTTTATTTTTTTTTTATTTATTTATTCATGTAATATAAAGAAGCCTTGTTGACCAAAAATAAATATTACAGTGGTTGTTTTAGAGTACTTAGAACTACTATACAAGTTTATTAGTGTATGCTTTAAAACTACAAAATTAAAAAAATTAAAAAAGAAAAAGAAAATTATACTATCTTTTACCAGTTTCAATAACAGCTTTCCAATTTCCAACTTATATAAAATTATATATTATTTTTGCAGTTAAAGTATAAGAAGATAAGAAAATAAGAAAAATAAGACCCTTAGCGCAGCGACATATGTATTTAATAGTTATGAGTTCTTAAAGCACATTGTTATAAGCATATTGTGTAAGTTTTGCTCTAAAAGTATGAAGTTGTGCCGAAAAGTTTTTTAACGAGATAGGTAATTTGTTCCAACCGCGTGCAGAACGTATGAGAAAAGAACGTTCGAAAACAGACGACACAATTTTAGGAATACGTATCTGTGGATTTCTTGTCGAGCGTGAAAACAAAAATCTACTCACTAGATAGTCTGGAAACCCCTTTTTAATTAATTTATAGAAAAAAAGTAATATTCTTATTTTAATGAAATCTCGAAAGGAACAATTTAAAAACTTAAGACACGTAAGTTGAGACATGATCACTCCATCGAATACCATAAACAAATCGAACAATTTTATTAAAAATAATTTCAAACTTTTTGACATTGTAACCAACGGTTCCAGAATAGACTTCGATACAATAAGACAAACAAGACATAAGAAGAGAATGAGCAATATTATACTTCACGTGTAAAGGTAGATACAAATTTAGACTATAAAGTTTTCTTAACGTCAAGCCAATTCTAAAACCGAGTGCATCAATGTGGTGCTCAAAGCTCAATTTACTATCGAGGAGAACGCCAAGACATTTCATCCTGTCAACAAATTCAATCTTATTATTCAAGATGCTAATTTCGATTGAAGGAGTGTTAGACCTTGAAGGGTTAAATTTCATTGCTTTCGTTTTATTAGGGTTTAGAACTAACATATTAGCAGACATCCACATTGACAAGTTGGACAGATTGCAATTAATAACATTTTCAAGCACGTCATAAAACTGGCTTTCACCAGAAAACAGAATTTGAATGTCATCAGCAAAAACAAACATCTTACAAACATCATGATCCACAACACTAACCACATCATTTAAATACATCATAAAAAGAATAGGGCCAAGGACAAAACCTTGCGGGACACCAGATATATTGTTCAGTGAACTCGATTCATACCCATTATAAGACACATACTGTTCACGATCACTTAGATACGATAACACTAACTTACAAGCAGAGTTCGAGAAGTTAAAGTGAAATTGAAGTTTATTTATTAAGTTAAAATAGTTAATCGTATCAAATGCTTTCGTTATGTCCAGAGAGACAAGAATGCTAATTTTGTTTTTATTTATATTATCTCTTATGGAGTCAGTAAGCCCAAGGAGAAGCGATGTAGTGCTGTAACCGTCTCTAAATCCAGATTGAACGTCATCTATTAGAGAGAATTGATTTGTATATTGCAAAATCTGTGACTTCATAATACTTTCCACAACTTTCGAAAGTGCTGGCAGTATACTTACTGGCCTAAGATTATTGATAGAAGTAGATGAAGGGTTTTTTGGTATAGGCACAACTCGAGCCTTTTTCCATGAACGCGGATAATGAGATCTAGCAAGAATACTATTAATCAAATGAAGAAGGTGATTCTGGATAAAAGGAAAAATCAGTTTTACAAATCTGATAGAAATATTATCACAGCCCATAGAATTAGATTTAATACCAGAAAGGGCTTTTTCAAGGTCATCCAAATAAATATTTTTAAAAGAAAAACAGTTTAGCACATCTTGGTTTGCGTCGAAGTCAAATATATCAGAATAATTTGAACTCTGGTGATTAAGAAAATGAAGGTTTATGGAGTCTGCATCATAATCTTCTATAATATTTGGTGAATTTAGGCAACCATTGTTTCTAAGCGTGTTCCACATTTGCTTGCTCTCTAGACCATCGAAAACACGAGTTCCAAATTGTATCTTAGCTTTACGAATAGCTGACTTTGCGCGATTTCTATACTTGCAAAAAATGTTCCAATTTATCGCAGTTTTTTCTTGCAAGTAAGCTTTAAAGGCAAGATCGCGTAAAGACTTTGCGTAACTAATTGCCTTTGACTTAAGGTAATTATTTTGATATTTTTTAATTTAAAATTTAGTGATCGGAACAAAAGAAAAAGCTTCAGTCATTAATGCATTTAGAATAGAAAGTTGTTCATCCACATCGCATGTTAAGTATAAATCACTGAAATCAAAACTATTAAGAAACAAGGATAAATCATGGAAGTTAATATTATTATAGTTTCGATATTCAATGATTTCATACTCGCGAGACACAGGAAAGTCAATCGAAGCATATATTATCGCATGATTTGAAATAGCAGGCGAAAACATTTGTCCTGAAAGTTTTAATGCACTAATATCACTGATTAAAAAATAATCAATAAGTGATGTGGTTTTATTATGAACATCATAGTGACTAGGCATAGAATTATGCACCGAATGCAAATTACACCGTTGACACAAGGAACGCAGACACGCAGATTTGGAAACATCAAAAACATTATGATTAAAGTCGCCTACAACAACAACATTCGAGTATTGCACAAACAAATCTGACATCAAGTCCTCAAAACAAACAATGTTCCCATATGGAAGATAGACAACTCCAACTAAAATTTTATCAGTGTTATTGGAAATTTCAATGAATAATGATTCGCACACATTGTAGTCTTAAGACTTAAATATAACTTTAAATTTCAACTGTTTAGAAACGTAAAGACCAACACCGCCCCTCTTCTATCTGGTCGATCATTTCTACAAAACTCGTATCCCTGAATATCAACAGTCTGTGTAGAAATGTTCGGTTTTAACCATGTCTCAGACACTCCAACTATGTCTAGAAAGCCTCCACTTAAAATACACTTTATTTCTTCAAGTTTAGTTGATGGTGAAGAAGGTTTAAGACTTTGTGAGTTAAAGTGACCAATATTTAAATAATTTTTATGAGATGAGAGATTAAACTTTAACTCAGAATTGTCGCTCACAATGGGCCCTAAATTATTGTCAAACGACATCATAAGAAAAAGAGGAAAAGGAAAACTGTACTAAAACTGGTAAAAAAGTCATGACTTAATATCTAAGAAAGCTATATAATTCAAAATAAAAAAAAAACAAAATATGCAAAATAAAATTTCAGATTTATCTAATTATGCAATTAACAGTCGATCAAGATTAATAGGATAAGAATTATTTGCTGAGTATTTCAAAAAGCAAAAATATAAGTTTCAAAGAAAAAATAAAAATTTAAAGAAGAATTAGAATCAAAGTATATAGTAAAAAAGAAAATATAAATATGGCTATAAATACGGCTGTGCAATTATTGTCCTGGTGAGAAGGGGCCTGAGACAGCGACAGGTGAGCTTGGAGCAGCACGGGTAGGCAAAAATTCAGCACTGGTAAACATTGATGAGCACTGCTGCATATTGCAAATTTCTTCATTGCCATTTAGCGTGGTAATCCTCGATTTAGGTGTATCAGAGTTTATTAGTTGGAATTTTTTTATTTTGCTCTCTTTTAATAGTTTTCGGCAGATGTAATTTAGTTTGCTCGCAGTCGGAGTATAGTGCTCATTTAAGTAGACCCTAGAGCGTATGTTACCTCCCATAACTTCACAAAGCATTAGTTTTTTGTGCTTAAAATATTGGGACAATATATTACCACGTAGTCGTACAATATTCAGCTTGACGAGTATTGCCGTTTGATGGTTGATGTAGACACATTGAATGATGTCATTCTCGGTAACGTCGACTTTAAGAAACTTAGACAATTGCAGCACCGGCTGATATAAATCTGCCATACCAGATGGCAAGCCATTAATGACGATATCAGCGCGATTCATCCTGCGATGAAGAACGTTGTTCTCAGTTTCCAGGTCTTTAATTTTTTCCTTTACCTCAGTATCTAATATTTTTATAAGATTGTTAGAATGCACGATGTCCGATTTGACCTCCATTAGTTTTGTTGACCACTCTGCTTGTATGTTATCAATAGCTGAAACGAACCATTGCTTCATGTCCGCGAAGCTTTCGCGGAATTCGGTACGAAGGGCTGCTATACCATCATCGCGAGCCGGAGGGTTTTCAGTGCAGGATTTGCATGTAAAGGAAAACATACGATTTTTTAATAGAAACCCATACTGCTCCTGAGTAACATCGACGCATGATATATGGAACCAGTTACCGCAGACTCCACATCCAACGCTAGGCATTTGCTTTCCGACATTTTTGTTGCATTCTTTGCAATTGTAAGATTTAGGAGCCATTTTAAGCGCGCAGCAAACAAAGACAACCAAACCACCAAACGCAAACAGCAACAAACGCAATAACAGCAACAGCGATAATAACCGTAAACTCAAGTTTTTTCCTTTTTACTTTTGTGTTCAGAGCGAGGCAAACTTTATTTTATAAATAAAGGCTAGTTATGTGTTATAAATTAAGGAACTTTTAATATCCACGAAACCACCAATTCTTTATTAACAATGTTTTGATAATATCAGAATTGTTTTACTTTTTTAAATAAAGTTAAAGAGACTTGATCGACGGCTAACAATTTCACGTTCTACTCTCAATATTATTTAAGTCAATGCCAAGGCCGGTTAAAACAGAATAAGAATGAAATAAACACTGACGCCAGTTGGGCGATCAGCTTTCATGCTAAACACTGACGCCAGTTGGGCGATCAGCTTTCATGCTAAACAGTAAGAGTCATTCAGTCAAACAGTTTACTTCTGTGCGGCTAGTGCCAAAAAAGCTTACAATGAATTTTCGGCACGAGTCAACCAACTTAGAGGTAATATAATTTAAATTGTATTTTATTGTTGTAATTAGCGTACATACATTTTGGCTATGCGAATAAAGTAGAATAATAATTTATCGTTAATCTTTAAGAGAATTGGTAGGTGGTATTTAACTGTGAATATAAGTAGTTGTGAGTCGTTTGTGAAAATAAAAAGTATACAGTCACTATTGTGACCAACAGGAGAATTCCAAACAAAAGCGTTCTTTTTCTTGCCTAAATAAAACGAAGGACCCGAGGACTCTTCATTCTCTCGAAGCTGCATCAACATAAAAAACTACGGTGAGTATAACTAAGATAATTTTCCGGCATAGCGCACCATGCCTATTAGAATAAGGTGAGCGACTATAACTAGGATTTGGGATGAGTTCCCGGTCTGGCCAGTAGGGCCTTAGACGAGCGATAGAATCTACGCGCATCCAGGTGGGAGGATGCAACACTTGGGGCTGTCCCTGCACCGGCCGCAGGCCACTTATTAAAAAAAATAATTATATCCAGAAGTACTGTAGACAGCGAAGACGGTGTTGGACTTACTGAGGGTTGTAATCCCTCAGCAGCGGCCAAAGGCCGCCTATTAAAAAGAGAAAACTAAGTTGTCAAAATTTCTTCATACAAAGTTGGGTAATTTTTAATTTTTTTTTTTTTTTTTGGCGATTTTTCATTTTACTTTTGGGTGATTTTTAATTTTTTTTGTGCGATTTTTAATTTTTTTTTTTTTGGGGCCATTTTTCATTAAGTCGATTTTTTTGGCGATTTTTCATAGTGCCTGTTTTCGGCGAATATTCGCACAGACTAGTACGAAAATGAACGATCGCCCAAAACAGGCACTTTGAAAAATAGCCAAAAAAAAAATCGCCTAAATGAAAAATGGCCCAAAAAATAAAATGGAAAATCGCCCAAAAAAATTAAAAATCACCCAAAAGTAAATGAAAAATCGCCCAAAAAAGAAAAATTAAAAATCGCAAAAAAGCGATGAAAAATTTTGACGGTTTTTTGGGTGATCGTTCATTTTTGTACTTTAGGGCGATTGTAACTTGGGCGATTATTCGCACAGCCGTATTAGTCTTTGCGAATATTCGCCCAAGCTGCAATTATCCAAATTTTTTTGGGTGATTGTTCATTTTGGCTTGGGCGATTATTCGCACAGCAGTATTAGTCTATAATTGTCCTTGGTCTTGCAAGGAGTGTAAAGCTAATCCGATGACTCAAGAAAACTCCATAGCGGCACTGAATTCTGGACTCCGAGAGCTGCGTGAGGGTATAACTGATATGAAGCAGGATTTCACTAATCTTATAGAGGATGTGAATTTGGAACTTTCTTCTACAGTAAAAGAGCTGAAATCGGATATGGAGCATTGCCATCAACTCATTACGCTTGTCGACGCTACTGCCACCAAAAAAATAGAAGAACTGGAATTTGTTTGCAGCGCAGGCTCAATCATACCGACATCATTGTCAGCGACTTGCCGTCTGGTATGGAAAATTTGTATGAACCTGCTAAGGCCCTTGAATTATTTTTTAAACTTCCTGCAACCGAACACGACATTCAGCAATGCTGCTACATTCACAGTCGGAAAGTTCAGCCTCCACGACAACTCCTCCGATAACGGAATGAGGCTGATTAACTTCGCCGCAGCACGAAACATGATCGTAAGTAGCACTAGATTCAAGCATCTCAATATTCATAAAGCCACGTGGATGTCCCCTGATCAAAACACCAAAAATCAAATTGATCACGTTTTGATCGACGGAAGGCACACTTCCAGTGTATTGGATGTACGCACGATCCGTGGTGCAAACATTGACTCGGATCACTATCTTGTTGCAGCCAAGATCCGTACACGTCTGTGCGCAGCTAAGAATACACGCAACCCTACACAGAGAAAGCTAGACGTCGAAAAGTTGCAATCAAAACAGACAGCCCATGCTTTCGCCACTCGACTCTCACTCCTGCTTCAAAGCACTCCTCCAATCGATGAGAAGATTGAGATGTATGGTGACAGGAATGAGGCCCGAAATTTTTTCCAAAAAATAAGACGCCTTGCCGATGGTTTTAAAACCGGAGCCTCTTCCTGCAATGATGAAAACGGGAATCTAGTGACAGATGTCCCGAGTACACTGACGTTATGGAGGGAACACTACTCTAAGCTTCTAAATGGCGACACTAACAATACCGCCAATAGAGATGATATTCCGGAAACCTTAATTGCTGATGACAGCGTCAAGGTTCCGCTGTCCGACTTTGATGAAGTTCTGACAGCTATAGCTCAGCTTAAAAATAACAAAGCCGCGGGAGCTGATGGCTTACCTGCTGAGCTGTTTAAGAACGGAGGCGAAGCTCTTCTTAAATGCATTCACGAGCTTCTATGCAGAATATGGTCGGAAGAATGCATTCCGAACGATTGGAATCTCAGTGTGCTCTGCCCAATCCACAAGAAAGGCGATCCCACTATCTGTGCCAATTACCGTGGGATAAGCCTTCCTAATATCGCATATAAGGTCCTGTCGAGCGTTTTATGTGAAAGATTGAAGCCCATTGTAAACGAACTGATCGGACCTTATCAGTGTGGCTTCAGACCTGGAAAGTCCACCATCGACCAGATTTTCACGCTACGACAAATCTTGGAGAAGACTCAAGAAAAACAAGTCGACACCCACCATCTTTTTGTCAACTACAAAGCCGTCTTCGACAGCCCAATAAGGAAGCACCTGTACTCCACCATGTCTGAATTTGGTATTCCTGCAAAACTAATACGACTTTGCATGATGACACTGAGCAACACCAGCAGCGCAGTTAAAATCGGGAAGGACCTCTCCCCACCATTTATTACCAAACGAGGTTTCAGACAAGGTGATTCCTTATCGTGCGACTTTTTCAACCTAATGATGGAAAATATCATCCGAGTTGCTGATCTGAGACGTAGTGGCACAATATTCTAAAAGAGTGTTTGATTGCGTATGCTGATGACATCGATATCATTGGTCATAATACGCGCGAAGTCAGTGCAGCATTTTCCAGATTAGAAAGAGAGTCAAGTCGAATGGGTCTGGCAGTGAATGCAGATAAGACGAAATACTTGGTGTCAACAAACAAACAGTCCCGGCGTCTTGGAACCCATGTTACAGTTGACAATACCTTCTTCGAGGTTGTGAAGGACTTCGTTTATCTGGGATCCAGCATAAACTCAACCAACGACATCAGCATTGAGATCAAGCGAAGAATAACTCTTGCCAACAGGTGTTACTTTGGGCTCAGTAGGCAATTGAGAAGCAGAGCCATCTCTCGACGAACGAAAATCACGCTCGCTTATCATGCCCGTCCTACTTTATGCATCGCAAACCTGGACGCTGAGCAGTTCAGATGAAAAGACTTTAGGAAAAGACTCACCGATCTGCGTCAATGGTGAGTACCGAATACGGTGGAATGATGAACTGTATGAGCTGTACGCTGACATCGACATAGTCAAGCGCATTAAAATCGAGCGGCTTCGCTGGCTTGGTCATGTTCAGCGCATGAAAGACGATGCTCCAGTGAAGAAAACATTCCCCGGGAATTACCCAGCGGCGTTTAAGGCAGAAGAGGACGACCGCATCTTCGTTGGAAAGACCAAGTAGAGGACAACCTGACGAAGCTTGGAATTTCAAACTGGCGCCAGCAAGCGAAAGACAGAAATGGCTGGCGCAAATTCTTAGATGAGGCCAAGACCGACATACGGTGTTAGCGCCAACTAAGCAAGCTACATTCAGAGTATGAAGGCACTACTTATAAAGTTCTGCAATCTGATCGGTGGAGAAGTCCAGTCTAGAATTTACTTCAATGATCATTACACACCAGCTAGCAAGCTCAACTACATGTGTAGAGGGCTATTAAAGAATGGAAGAATAAAAATATATACATTTTTAAATGTTGATATTCCTAAATCTAAAACCATATTAAATAATGGCACTGAGAGAGAATTCAACATACAGGAAAGCTCTAATTTTTTGATTAAAAATTTGTGGTGACTGACTTTTGTATTATTATTTTTTCTTTTTCCATTTGTTAGTAGCATTCTATAATAATTCTAAAATTATCATAATTTCAGTTTTTGTTTCAGTTCTTCTTTTTTTGGATTTTTTTTTAATTATAGTAATCAATTAATCGCACTGATCGACATTTAATGGAATTTGAATTTAATTGAAAGATTGTAAAAATTTTTTATCGGCTTATCTGAGCATATAAAATGTTTTTTTCTTTTTATTACATTAGCTTCTCTAAATTAATTTTTTACTTCTTTTTCAATATGATCTCTCCCAACTTCAATTTGGGTCCCATTGTATGAGATAATACAGAACTCCGATCCAACCTACGGAATCATAGTCTAAATTTCAATGTTGGTCATGTGAACTGCCAAAGTCTCAGACCTTCGAAATCATCGTCGAAATTTTAAGAAATTAAATGTATTTTGAGTGGTTGTCATTTGGATGCTTTTGGGGTCTATGCGACTTGGCTTAAGTCTTGCATGACCACCAATGCAGTGAATATTCCCGGTTATACTTTTTGTCGTAATGATCGTCCTAATGTTAGAGGAGGAGGGTTTGGTATTTATATATCTAAAAAAATTAAACATAAAGTTGTCTTCAAGTCGTCTGATTATGGTATTTGTGAGTCTGATTTTGTAGAAGTCCTTGACAATACTAATTAAATATTGCTTGGTATTGTATATTTGCCTCGTAGAGACATAATATCGTTTGAAAATATGTTTAGTGATCTTACAGTGAGATATTCCAATGTAATTGTTGTTGGTGATTTCAACCATAATCTTTTTGACTTATCCAAAACTATCAACCTTCTATCATTATGTCTTCGATGTAAATTAACGTGTGTTCGTAATGCTTTGCTGACACATTATGATGTCCACCATAACTCGACTTCATTACTAGATTATTTCTTAGTGAGCGACATTATAAAATTTTCTGGTCAAATGCTGTCGACCGCCATCTCTCACCATGCAATAATTTATGTCTCTCTTGCACTTCCGGTTGATCGTGTGCATTAATACGTGGAATTCCGTGACTACAACGCAATCAATCACGAACTTTTAAATTAATTTTTAACCGACACTGATTTTTCAGAGTTTTATGCAAGCTCGAAAGCAGTGATTTTTGCAAAATCTATGCGTGATATTGCTTTTAAGGCATATTTAGAGGATAGATCAGAATCCAATTGGAAAATTTTTCGCAAATATCGGAACCGTGCTAAGGTCGTCTTACGTAAAGATAAAAGAAAAGTTGGGTTGCGTTTATTTGATGGCCAAAATTCAAGATGCTGGCTGTTTGAACTCTAATGAGTCTAGTGATAAGCTAGAAGTCAATATGATAAACACTTTGTTTCGAGTCAAGAAATAAGTGATGATGATATGTTCAACTTTGAAAACTACGAAGACTCTGAGGACTGTTTTTCATTCAGAAATATCTCTGAACTTGAGTTACAGGAAGCTCTTATGAGAATCAAATCCAATGCTGTTGGAATCGGTAATATACCTATTAGGTTCATTAAAATAATCTTACCGTACTTTGCTAGTCATTTACTGTCTTTTATTAATCTCATTCTTACAAGTTCTACGTTTTCCTTAGCATGAAAAGCAGCTAGGGTTGTACCTTAGGGTGGCCATAGCTGGTATAGAGAAATTTAAAACTGCCCACTTGGTCCCTCGCTCCCACTACGATTGTGAGGTTGGTGAAGAAAAATTGTCATGCCAATGTTCACCATATGGTCTCAAACAAAAAACCTCTTCGGCGTTTGAAATTAGACGAAATGACAAAAAATCACGATTTTTCCGTTTTGAAACACTCTTACCTGTTATAAAAAGCACAATTGCCACAACTAACCCAGGAATATAGTTTAACACTAAATTACCTTTTCAGAAAGTTTAGATTTTTCAAAATCGGATCAGTTATCGAAAATTTATGATTTTTTTAAACATATAGAAATAACCAAAAATATGCAAATTAGTATTTTAACCAATTTACAAGATTTCAAAAACAAATATTAATTAATAAATAATTTTAAAAATCATAAAGTTCAAGTGTTCTATAAAAACTAATTGATAACTAAATTATCTTTCCAACCAGTTTTAACACATTTACAGTCAAACCTAAATCAGCGCGGAAGCGTTTTTTATCTGTCAAAAATTTCTCATGCCCATACGATTTATATGAAGCAAACCATAATAACGCGGCGGCAATGCTCGGCGGTTGAAAAATCCAATTTTGACAGAGCGTTAGAAAGTAAAGTTGGCTGCAGAAAACGATGAAATTCTAAATTCTGCGAAAAATTTGTCATTCATCACTATGCCCGCATTCAGCGTCAACAGCTGGCAACTGTTGTGTTAAAATTTACTGAATGGTGCAATCAAATTATTTACTGATTATTAACAATTACTATTATATTTTTAGGTACTATTTAACGTGTTTATTTAACTATTTAACCTTTCTGACTTTGAGAGAAACAACATATTAAGAAAAAAACATCGCTCACTAAGGTATCGCCACCATAACAGCTCAAAAGTGTTGACTCCGCTGAATGTGGCTTGTATGCCAAACACTTTTTGACAACATCTGGCATAAGGCCGCCGCTCTTATTTAGGGATGAAAATTCAGCGTTAGCGAAAAGCGGTTGGCAACGCACCGCTCAACGCTCTTATTTAGGTTTCGCATGTACAAGTATACAAGGTACATGCACTGGTGTAAATTTTTTTTATTTAATTCGTTTCTCATTAAGTTCAAAACTACCAACATTGGCGAAGCAATTGATTCGGTTATTGCAACATTTAGTGTTTCAAAGCCCAAATTTCTATTATTGCGTTGTGCGAGGTCGTACTTTATTGAAGTCTTTCATTCAAACAGGTACTAATTGGTTTTCATCGTTTTATTGCATTCCGTTTTTAAATAGTGGTTATAATTATATTATTTATGCTGCAATTATTGGGGGTTGGAATTAATTTTAAAGGTTTTTTTTCGGTTTTTAAGCATTTATTTAGAAACAACGGTACAATGTATATTATTCAAAGTATTGTCCATCGTTAGCTACAACATTTTCCCATCTTTCTGGCAGCATATGGATTCCTCGCCGGAAGAACGATTCGTCTTTTGAGGCAATCCACGAATCGACCCATTTTTTGGTATCCTCGTAAGAAGTGAAGCGCTGCTCAGCCAAGCCATGCGTCATCGATCTGAATAGGTGGTAGTCGGAAGGGGCTATGTCTGGGCTATAAGACGGGTGGGGTAGCACATCCCAATTCAGCGCCTCCAACGTTTCCTTGACGGTTCTTGCAACATGTGGCCGTGCGTTGTCATGTTGAAAAACCACTTTGTCGTGTCTTTTGGCATATTCCGGCCGTTTAACCTTTAATGCTCGGCTCAATTGCATCAATTGTTGTTGGTAGCGTTCCCCAGTGATGGTTTCGTTAGGTTTTAGCAGCTCATAGTACACGACACCCTTCTGATCCCACCAAATACACAGCATAAGCTTGGCGCCATGAATATTCGGCTTGGCCCTCGATGTTGATGCATGGCCGGGTGGTCCCCACGATTTTTTTTCGCTTAGGATTATCGTAATGGATCCACTTTTCATCGCCAGTGACAATACGATGCGAAAAACTCTTCCTTTTATGCCGTTGAAGCAGTTGTTCGCACATGCAAAATCGCCGTTCAACGTCTCTCGGCTTCAACTGGTACGGCACCCAATTTCCTTGCTTTTGAATCATTCCCATGGCCTTCAAGCGTTTGCCGACCGTTGATAAGTCGATTCCCAATGATTCTGACAATTCTTGAAGGGTTTGACACGGGTCTTCATCGAGCAAAGCCTCCAATTCCTCATCTTCAAACTTTTTCGGCTGGCCCGGACGCTCTTTGTCTTCCGTATCAAAATCACCACTTTTAAACCGACGGAACCAGTACTCACAAGTAGAAATCGATGGAGCATAGTCCCCGTAAGCCTCAGTAAGCGTGCGTTGTGCTTCAACCGCTTTTTTCTTCAAATGGAAGCACAAAAGTAAACCTTCCCGCAAATTGCGTTTTGTTGGAACGAAAGTCGACATGTTCACAGAGAAAAAAATATATGTTGTTTACACTTCAGTGGAATGACACATACTAAAAAATGAAGCTTAGACAATGTGCTTTGAAATGAATATAGTCACAGGTGTGCCCGATGCGATCTATTGATAGTTACGCCATCTCTTAGAAAACCTTTAAAACTAATTCCAACCCCCAATAAATATTATGGCGGAATTTAATATAACGGTGCAAAAAAATAAGCTACGGGCTCCTATATATTTGGTTGGAAAAGAATACTCACAAATTTTTGCATCCATGGTACCGTCAAAAAAACAAGTACTATGTAGTTTTTTTTAATACAAGATTAAAACTTAATGCTCGAGATAGCAGTAGCTTGGTAATTGATGAAGTATTGATTTTTTGGCGAAAGGCTCAATTCCCACTCGCGACAAACATCATTGCATATATAATTGTGAAAAATTGTACATGTAATGGTAAAATTTGCAGAAGAACGCTAAACGACAAACGGAAAACCAGAAAAGTAAAGAACAGCAATTCAGTGATAAACTTGATAATCTCTTTGACATCGCACACGCAGATGCATTGACCATTATCAATATAGAAGAAGATCGAAAGTTTTTAATTATGCAAAGAGAAAAAGGTCGCCCAGCTTTCATGATCGGTGTTGATGTGAAATTTTTCCAGCAACACTCACGCAAATTATTACGCGAAGAAGAGGAAAAAATAGAAAGAAAAAACACGAAAAAGAAAGCAATAACAGAGGTAAACTTCGGTTTAGTGTTCACAATTTGGAATCAGTAGAGTTATGTTTCGGCTTTTAATATTTTGTTTTACAGAAACAAATGTGGTTTTAACATCCAGTAGTGAAGAGGAAGTAATTCACACAGAAGAAGAAAATTACCAGGTTGATGAATTGGTTGTTCCCGGATCATCTAGGCAAAAACGAGGGAAATAGCAACCGATGCGTTTTTTCCACCGAATATATTTGTTCAAAAGAAATTTACGACTTTGTTACCAATAATACTAATTTTTCAGTCGTTTCGGAATATCAATAAAATTTCTTAATCATGATCCGAGTGCTTGGGCATCAAGAGATGATTACAACTTCGGTGCAAAAATTGCATATAATCTTCAAGTTTTCAATGACATTGCAGAACGAGGCGTTAAGGTAATTAAAGATTTCACCAGCATTCTGACTAATGCAGAAGAAGACGAACAATTTCTTCTCCAAACAGTAACGGAGTATAATAACTACAACTGTTATAATAACTACAACTATTCCTTATTTTTATTTTCCATATTCTTTACGTTAAAAAAAATTTAAAAAGCTTATTATTATCATTTAAATAAATGCAAATAAATTCTCTTCGATATGAAGAAAAATTTAAAAAAAGCATATTTTATTTGCTTGAAGACATCACAGCTTCCTTAACAATAATGCAATTTAGATGTGTTAAAACTTGTTAGAAAGGTAAGTTATCAAGGTTAGTTATCATTTAGTTTTTATAGACCACTTTGATATCAAACCAGATTTAATATTTTGTCGCTTGAGAAAATAAATATCGTATGTGAAAATTTTCACTTTTGAGATTATTGATAAAAAGGGGCTAAACAGTTTGTGATTTGTTGGGTATTGTTTCCGGTGTTCCGCAGGCTTCGGTGCTTGGTCCGCTTTGTTTTATGTTATTTATGAATGATATTGTTGAGACTCTTGATTTGAATACATGTAGACCATTTATCTATGCTGATGACATACAATTTATTTTTAAGTCATTTTCAGTTCCCTGATGTTCTTGAGTCTGTAGTTAATTATAACCTAGATCTTGTTTCTGCCTGGATGTCTGAAAATAGATTAACTATTAATTCTACTAAAAATAAATGTGTTTTTTTTCATCCATCCAATCTCAGTACGTCTAATTTCAATATAAGACTACAGGATGTGCAAATTCAATTCGTTGAAAATGTTAAATGTCTCGGAGTTGTAATTGATAAACAATTAAATTTTAACGCGCATATTAACATACTAAGCTCAAGAATTGGTATGACTTTGCGGAAGCTTTATAGTATTAATTTAGAAAGTTAAACACAAAATAGGGCATGCACTGTTAATGTCTTGCTTATCGTACTGTATGGAAGTCTACACGTGCACTGTTGGATACAATGTCAAACGCATTGAAGTAGTGTTGTACTCTATGTTTTTCAAATGTTCGTTCAGGTCTTTTTTGAAAGTAAGGCTCTTACTATCGTTCTATAAATGTGTAAAAAATAATGTTCCAACCTATCTTGTGGAAAAATTTGTGTTTAGTCGCTCTACTAGGAACAAACATATATGTATACCGAGAATATCAACATCTATTTTTGATCGTTCATTTATTGTGCGAACTGCTCGCTGTTGGAATGAATTACCCACTTCGTTACGAAATTTTTCTGGAAGTTCCAAACGTTTAAAAGGAATCTACTGATTCACTACCTGTGAACTACGGTTGGATTGGATAATAACAATAACAATAGTAAAAATAATTTTACAATTTTTTATACTTTTATCACTTTTAGGGAAGCTTTGTAATATTAATTAGAATATCATTTAGTTTTTTAAGGTATTTCTTTTTGTTTTTTACACAACAAGTATTCTTAGTTAAGTTCTTCTCAAATGTTAGCATATAATATAGTTATTGGCCGAAGAGGCTTTGTGTATTACAAGGAATAAATAAATAAATAAATAATTTGCCCTTGTACGGAATGCAGTTTTTAAATTCCGTATAAGGGCAAATAATTTTACGACCATAATGTCCATCATTATCTTCATTCATTCATTCATTCATCATTCATTCTTCAAAATTTGGGCGAACATTCATTATGAACAATCGCCCAAACTAAAAATGAACAATCGCCCAAAAATGTTAGCGTTTCTTTTTTGGGCGATTATTCATTTCATAGTTTGGGCGATTGCAACTTAGGCGAATGATTCATAGGTTCATAATGTACAATCGCCCAAAACTGCAAACTTTCGCCCAAATCATGAAATTAATAATCGCTTAAATAATGTGGGCGTTTGTTCATAATGTACAATCGCCCAAAAACTTTTTTGGGCGATTATTCATTTTTTCAAATTTGGGCGGTTGTTCATAATGAAAAAAAACGAACAATCGCCCAAACGCACAATGAATTTGAGGTTTTTTGGGCGATTGTAACTTGGGCGATTATTCGCACAGCCAATTTTTTGTAACCTACGGCTTGTTTTATTTCATATGAAGATATGTTTATTATGTATTTAATATATTTTGAAGAGAATACAAAAATACATTTTTTAGCTTAATTTTTAAATAAAGCTGATCTAAACCATTTATTTTTAAATAGTATGTTGTACCCTTTGCTGAAAGGCCGTGTTCATATTTCGCGTTTTTATCGCGATTGCAACACCGCTCTTTTTTCGCAGAATCGGCTGAAAAATACTGAATTTTGTATGTATTTTAATACATTTATTTATTTAATATACAGTATTTTGAAGCCGCGTTTGCGAAAAAAATTTAAAGCAGTGTCTCAATCGCGACAAAATCACGTCATATGAATACGGCCTAATAAGTTACGATACCATTTCATTTACCCTTGTTTCACAAACACTTTTCAATACGTATTCTCAAATTAAAAAAAAATTTGTAAGCATTATATTCGTAATTGTCAGCCACGAATAGAATTCGTGGAATGGACGTAGTTTGATACACATTTCGAATATTTTATTCGTATTCGTACAAAACAAATGATTATTGTACGAATACATTTACGAATGATCTTAATAGTTACGAAAAAAAGCTTCTGTTCAGCTGGGGTTTGAACCACGGTTCTTTAGCTTTTGGGCCACGTACTCTTCCAGTAGTCTACGGCCACCTTGCAATCACACATTTCCTTATATTTTTTAAACCCAACTAAAGCTTCGTACCTTCTACAAATAATGAGTCAACGGTCAACCTACGAATGAATTTTTTAGTAAATACTATGAATGAAATGAACTCCATCAACTCTAAAGTAGCCAGAGAATGCCGTGCTGCATTAGGCGAAATGTCAAAGTTCTTTGACATCAGCTTAATCTGGGTACCTGGGCATAAGGGCATACGTGGAAATGAAAAAGCAGACGAGCTTGCTAGGAAAGGTACATCGGTGACTCTAATGGGTCGAAACTCGCCGAGCATCCCGATGGCAACTGTCAAAATGCTACTTAATGAGTACACCACATCTAAAGCCAACTCAAGATGGGCTGAACTCTCAACATGCAGAACAACAAGGCTTATCTGGCCGACTCTAAACCCAAAGCGATCGAGAGTCCTTCTCTCGTTGGGAAGATCAGAGGTGGCTACGTTAGTGGCTGTTACCACAGGGCACTGCCTAATAGGCAGACATGCCTCCAGATTGGGAGTCATCACTAATGACTTCTGCAGAAGCTGCAGGGACGAGGAGGAGGAGGAAACTATCTCCCACCTTCTATGTTCCTGTCCCGCGCTTGCGAGAAGAAGGCATAAACATTTGGGGTCATTCTTCTTTTCGGAGCTTGACGACCTGTCGGGGACAAGCGTCAAACGTCTAACAAGCTTTATTAAGAGCTCAATGTGGTTCCACTCGGACTGAAGGCCAAGTGTGCAGCGGTATCACAACGGACCTCACTGGTCTAAGTGAGCTGTGGTACGTGCGTTTTGGTTTTAAGCACGTACAGCGGCTGCCGCCTCAACCTAACCTATGAATGAAATGAAAGAAATTACGAAGTTATTCCTACGAGAAATTGACGAATATTAAGGAATGGTATCCTTTGTTAGTCGAAGATCATATTTCGTAGCAACAGATAGCAAGGGACATTTAATTCAATAGCGGATATAAACTTTGACGATATGCAAATTTATGTTTGGAGTCATTGTAAACAAGTAGAAGTCATAGTCAATACATTTTATAAAAAAATCAATGTTTTCCCAAAAGTCGGCTCGTTTTTCTATAATAAATATGATTTAATTTGGATTTTATTTTTAACTTTTCCTAAACTCAATAAAATGACAAACAATCCTGCAGCATTTAAATTTAAGAAATTTGCAGCGATCTAGGCGAGAGCAAAGCTTCCAATTCAAAAACGATCAAGGACTAATTTTTGTAAAAATCTTATATTATATTAATCAAATGGTTTTATATTAGAACTTGTTATAGTCAAAGTTTTTTATTACATAAACGCTAATAAGAAACTCGATTTGAAACAACCATTTTATACTTCTTAAAACTCTCGTTATTTAGAGGCGCCCACCCAGTTCGAGAATTTTTTGGAATTTTTTTCGCGTCACGTGCTTATATTAAACCAGGATTGAGAATAAAGCCTTGCAGGGAGGTTCTGCAATATGTTAAGAAAATGTATGAAACCCAAAACAAATCTAATATGTCATCAAATAAACATGTACCTGTTTATTAATTTATTCATACGTTTTAAATTAAAAAAAAAAATTTAAATCATTCAGATAATAGGTATGTTTCCGTACTCGACTGTAGGAACTTGCAAGCTGCTAGAACTGATTCATGTTGGAAAAAGAAATAAATAGATTGGTGTCAATGCCGTGTGAGATCCGGTGAAAAAGATCTCCCTTAGCATGCGGGGAACATTTCGAGAATAGCGACAACTCAAATTTTGAATTTTTCGAATGATATAGATTTTAACCTCCTAAATATCGCTCTATATACTTAGGGGTCATCCATAAACTACGTTACCAATTTAGGGGGGGGGGAGGGGTTTTGAAATGCACTACGATTAGTAACGGTAGGGGGGGAGGTGTTCAGATATTGTAACGTTACCAAAAATTAAAAAAAATCGACGAAAAACCTCTAATTAATAGCACAATAATTTAAAAAAATTTTTAACCTTACATGTTTATGTTTGATCGTCTAAATTGATGGTTAACTTTTGTTTTAACGATTTCTTCCACCACCTTTTCCCTCGACACAGGAACATTTTGGTATTCCTTCACCATCTCAGCCCACGTCTGAAAAATTTGGGTCTTTGCTTTTGCGACAGGCTTTGACGTTAAGGCCTGAATGTTCTTGATCAAAGGAGATACCGTATGACATGTACTGTCCTTCTCAGAAAGAAGAAATCGGTTCAAGGTCGTGTCCTACCTGCGGCTTGTATTTCGTTTTTAAAACTTCTATGAATTGCCAAATCGGAATAAAAAGTACTATTTAAATAAATCAATTTTCAGAAAGCATTTACACAAAAACACAGAACTTGATGCAGCTCGGGTGCAGCCTTTAAGGGTACTCTGTCAAAGGCCAGGTGAATTTCTTTCCGTTAGAAATGAAGATTCACCTGAATGGGTCGACATATAATCCGATGAAAAATTCTATTTTGAAGAATCCTCAACAAAGCTAACAGCTTTTTCTTCCCAGTGATTGAGAGCATCGAATCTTGGATCGCAGATGGAATAGCTTTTACAGATGATATTAATTTTAAACACAGATGATTTGATTTTTTCCAATTGTTCCTTTAATGTATCTAGTCATACTAGTCACTAATACTAGTGAAAATTGTCAGAGCTAGTCAAAATATATAATCATTCGAATGAATTAATTTCATTTGTCACGTTACTTTAAGGGGGGGGGGGGAGGGGTTTTGTAAAGCACTACGAAAAGTAACGCAGGGGGAGTTTAGTTTATGGACGACCCCTTATATACTTGTAATTTGTTTATTGGCCTTCATGGCTTTTTGAATTACACATGAATAATAAATAAATAAATCCAAATCTGAATTTCAGTCCGCTCGGAATTGGCCTTAGTATTAAAGGCTTCGAAAGTTAAAAATGGCCTTAAAATTTAGTTTGTTTTTTCAGTTTTCCAAAAAAAAATATTGTTTATTGAAATTTTTGTATTCTTATTTTAAAAGTTGAAAACCTGGAGGCTTAATAGTAAGTAATGCAATTTCATTTAAGAATATAAACTTCACATTATTTAATTAAACTATTTAGGGCCGCTTTCTTAATGTACGGTTAAGCACTAATCAGACCTTTAACCAGCAGTTAGCAAAAAAGCTCTTTCTCGATGTTCGGTTAAGGCTGTCAGTGAAGTGCTGATTGTTAACGACAAATTAGGGTTTCGGTTAGTTGCTAATTACAAAAAAATCCGATTGCTTAACCAGCACTTGGTGAAATCAAAATTATTTTTTTAGCTATCATATGGTTAGCTATCTCCTGGTTAAGAACTTGACTAAAATGGCATTGAGATATCGGCCTTTAGAATATTTGCTTTAGCAAAAAAGTACTGAAATGTATTACATGAAAAAAAAAACATTTATATATTTCGGACATGATACGAGAAAGATTTTTACGCGATTTTTTAAGTATATTAGATTTTTTTATGTGTAAAGGCGTGTGTCAACCGGTGTAGTGTGTGTAAAATGTTGACAAAATTATATATATATTACATTTTATTTATGTTCATTCTAGATTCCTTTGTGCATTTTCCCCCCTAGAACAAAGCCAGTGTAGGATAAAAAGTCGTACACGAAACAGCAGCAACCGATCAGCAAGCAAGCGCAGGTCTAGACTGATTGACAATTCAACGAAGATTAAAGCAGTTCATCTTTAAAGCACGAAGTCCCGCGGGTATAGGGAGCGACTCTGGTATATATTACAGAAATTAAGAAAAATTTTTAGCTCGAGAATCGTCTGCACTGTTTCCTATTTTTCTATGATTGACAAATACAATGCAAATCAAAACAAAATTTGATTTGTCAGCTTTTGTTCATCGAAGCTGTCACACTCCATGATGGCTGCGAAACAAATGGGGTTCTTCTTCTCGCTGGCTTGCCATGTTGATATTCAAATTTTGACATACATACCTGCATTTGACATGTCTTGTTTTCTTATGTTTTTTATAAGAACATATTAAATTTCGATGGTCTCGTTGAGCGGCAAAAGTAAATAGTTGCAAAGAGTTGAAGACATTATTGCAACTTTATGCATTGAGTCAACATAACAAACGGAAACATTGTCATCTATCTTTACTTCTGTATCTCTACGTATAACGAAACGAAGGCTGAACGTGTCGCAAGACACTTCAAGCAACACATTTTTTCATATAAAAATAATTGTTGCTCGTTACTGTCTGACCAGAATCATGTCGGCAGGCAGAGCGCTGACAGACAATGCAAACCTTATGGGAGAAAATTGCGGCAGAATACGACAACGAAAACGCCAAGATAGAAATGTTTCTATTTCTATTTTGACTTTGTCATTTATTTCACAGCTCTCTCAGCTTTTCTCTAAAAATATTGCCATATTTTAACAAAATTTGAAGAATCTGTCAACAAATGTAGCGAGTAAACAGTGTTCCTACTTGCTCTAATAATGATAGGAGTAGCCTTCAGTTAAAAATGCAGTAAATTTATATGAAGAGTATTGCAAATAAATGGAAGTGGAGTAATTATTAGTTCAATAAGAGTATGATGAGAACACTAAAGCAAGTTCAAGGAAATCAACAAAGGCAGATTGAATAAAAGCAAAATGACAAAGCCAACGCTACAATTCTGGGCCAACTCTTAGCGATTCTCTCTCACCGACACGACGACATGATTCTGGTCAGACAGTTATTTTCACGACGTTAAGCCTTCGTTTCGTTATTGTTTATATTCGGCGATTATGTCGTTGAGTATTTATAAGCGAGGAAAATTAGGACGAAGGTGAAAAAATTTACTTAGAAATATGACAATTGAAGTGAATTTATTCGACATAAATGAAGATAAAGTGCATTAAGCCGGGATCTCTCACCTGAGAGAGAATATTTTCATAACTTTGGAAAGCGTAGACCATATCGCAATATGTCAATAGTTTGCTAGGTTTGTGGCGTCATTTGCGACCTTCCAACCATAAGGACCATGCCATAAGGACCAGGACGTTTCACGTAAACGTTTTAGTGTAGGGCCAATTTTTCAATGCGAGTTTAAACTCTAGTCAAATAAAACCGAGGTTAACTCACTAAAATTGTACGTTTAAACTGTTTAACTAGATATTTTAGCATTTATTGAAGTTAAATTGTCTTAAATTATCATATGTGTTTCTTTTTTGCCTAAACCGAGTTTAAACGTCCAATTTTGGTGAGTTAATCTCGTTCTAATTTGACCAGTTTAAACTCGCACTGAAAAATTGGCTCTTAGAGTATGCCTAATATTATAGCAAATTGATATTGGGACTTCTCAGTTAATACCATAAATTGTATAAAAATTGCATTTTCATACCTCGTCAAATTCCTCGGTCATTTTTCGTATTACTGCAGTGTGTTCCATCGGGTGTTGCATGTCTACAGAAATTTTACCTTTACAACCACTAGCATTGATAAAAAACTGCATCAAAGATATTAATGCGGCATCACGATTCTCTTTGTACTGCTCAATCCAATCATCAACAATACTCTACAAATTTTACGAACAATTATTTACTTATTTAATTCTGTCATATGCAAATTAATAAAAATATTTACTGCAATCGCGGCCTTAGAGTGACGCACAATAAAATATATACTATTTTCATCAGTTGTTACATCACGCTCAATATCAATGCGTTCTTGCTCCTTTTCTATGTGTTCTTTTCTTGGACGTTCTGGTCGTTCCCGTTTTTCGCCTGGTGGCTTTTTGGGTATAGTCTGCTTGCGCTTGCGTACAACGGGTGCATAAAAGTCGTCTTCTTCATCATCGATGATAGGTGGCTTATCACGAATTCCACCACGAGCTCTTAATCTGGTCATACGCTTAGTAGGACTTTCCCCTTCAGAGGTGCTTTCATTAGGTTGTTCACTATCGCCAAATGAAAATATTTACAAAATAATCATTCACATTGTTTAAGATTTACTTACGCAGTCAAGCCATCCTCAAATTCTGGGGGAGGATCATCCATACGAATACGTTTCCCTCCTCTTCTAGCTAACATGTTTAAAGATATTAACATACAACAAATCCTTAACAAACTGTGAAGGTACTATATATTCCTTCACAGACTTCAAACAAACCTTCTAGTATATTAGCGGAGTTTACATGGCCCTACATGTTGTCACGCATTGTAGAACAAGCCTCGTATATGACCGTTCAAACGCTCGATACAGCCGACTGACTACAGTGGCAACATGTTGTAACTTCGAAAATTTCTTTCGACAGGCGATAGTTGCGATAAAATATCACTTTATTTTGGTGGCAGTGATCGAGAAGCGAAGTATATATAAATGCAAATATATATTCATTTAAGCATGGATTTATTTTTTATATTTTATTTAACATATAAGTGTTAAAAAATTATTTTAAATTATGAAATAATAAAAGAATAGGTTTTAATAAGAGAATATATTTGGTTACCTTAAAACTGTATGTTAAAATTAAGTTGCCTTTATTTTTTTCCAAGCAATGTTATTTTGTTGAAAATAACCAATTTACCATTTTTAGTTTAAATTACATTTTTTATTAATAAAATAATTTTTAAAAATATTGATTCTCGTTATTTAGCATGCCAAGTATCAGGAAAAAAGCTTGAGTGCAGCTGTAAAATTTTCGAATATAACTTCGAAACAAACCAAATCGTCTGTCGAACGAAAAAATTACAACATACTGCCAGATCGAAAACTTCGCTTCGATGTTTGCTTCAACAGTGAAGTTGCAACATGTCGCCAAAGAGGTTAGGGGGTTTAGGACGATTCGAATTGCCATCCGACATGTCCAACGACAAATTAACAGAGAAAATTTCTTTGAGCTTTCGAACAGTCCAACATGTACGACGACTTCATTCTATTAGGGGGGTTCACATGGTCCTACATGTTGACACGCCTGGTAGGACAAGCCTCGTATTTGATCGTTCGAACGCTCGATACAGCCGGCTGACAACATGTTGGCTTAGGCCTTTTCCACACTTGGTCAACGCAATTCCAACACAACTTCAACGCAACAGCGAAAAAGTTGAAAAGCAATGCAACTATAAGCCGAATGCTTTCAGACTTGCTTCAAAAGTCATGCAACATATAATTATTGTTATTATATAATAACTCATGTTTTTCGACTTCTTGCACAAATTTAATATTAAACACTTGCTCATTCATCTAGCAAACTATTTCTACTTCTTTTAGATTCTATTAGGAACTAATTAATTAGCTTATTCACCTTGATTAATATACAGCCACGAAATACAAATACTTGAATTCACAAAACAAACTGATGCAACACGTCGCCGATGAAAATTGCGGAAAGCCGCGTTGCGTTGAACAGGTTGAGAACGTGTCGAGAACTTGTTGCGTGCAAGTTGCTTAATCTGAAGGTTCCGGTATAAATACACAGGCTAACAACTTGAGTTGGAGTTGCGTTGACCAAGTGTGGAAAAGGCCTTAAATTTAAAATTTTTCAAATTCAATGTTTGATGAGCAGCCATCCTACCAATGGGGACACGTGTTGGACGAACACGCCAAGCATCGCCATTTAAAAGCTAATGGCGGAGACAAGATAACATAAAAAGTTAAGTGTACACAAATAGAAATGCAAAACATAAAGCATAAAAGTGTATTTGGCTACTGGTAGTAGTTCAGCCAATAGTACAAAAATGTTGGTAGTTCAGCTGCTGCCAAATCTACGACATGTTGTCTACACGAAATTTTTTAGCCAAATGAGGTTTGACAGCATGTGTGATCGTTTGGCCGCTAAGCAAAATTTACAGTTACAGTCAAACCTAAATCAGCGCGTTGAGCGGAGCGTTGATAGCCGCTTTACGTTAACGCTTAAGTACCATACCTAAATAAAAGCGGTAGGCGGCAAGCAAATGTCAATCTTTAGATAAAAGAAATATTTTGCAAATAGAAATTTTATGGTATATTAAGCGAATTGTTATGCTACCCGGCAGATTTAATTCTTTGCCAATTTCTTCCCAAATTTTTTCTTTAAATTTAACATCTTTGTATTAAGGTTCCTTCATATTATAAAGACATGGGTTTCTTTGCATTTATTCTATTAGGTGCTATAATTTTCACAAGCATTAAAACTATACTTAAATTATAATTATCAACAAAATTCTTACCTCCATATTGCAAATTCAATAAACGTTCGAAAAAGAGTAAAAAATAAACAATTGTTGTCTCTTTAAAATTACTTTGCTTTCACTTTTGCTTTTGATGTGTGCAACTTCACTTCTTAACGCTCTGTCAAAATTGGATTTTCCAACCGCTCAGCGTTGCCGCCGCGTTATTATGGTTTGCTACATATAAATCGTATGGGCATGAGAAATTTTTGACAGATAAAAAACGCTAACGCGCTGATTTAGGTTTGACTGTTAATTACCCATCACGCCAGGCGTGACAACATGTAGGATCATGTGAACCTATTAGACCTATTAGGCTATTAGAGGCTCTCAAACAAAACACATCGGCATAAAAGCTAAGCTATTTTTAGATGCCCTTATAATTGACAGTAATTTTCCATACTATAGAGAAATTTTAAGTAATTTTAATTAATTATATCCATAATTCAATGTTTCTAACGTTGCTCATATAATTTTTCTATAATATTTTTCCGCTTCGTCGCTGTTCACCCGCTGACGATTTATTGAAATGAAAAAATGAAGCAAGTCGGACCGATTTGCGTTCATATGCCCAACATGTCGGTCCAACCGGCAGAAAAATCAAAGTTTTTTTAATTTAATCCGACATCTAATTTGCTTTCGAATGATCCGACTTGTCGTCAAGCTTGCTGTTCAGTTGAATATTTATTGAAGAGTATAAAAATTAGAATACAGAGATTGTAATTTTGTTTGACATATTGAACTATGCTTTTATGAATAAAGAGAATGCCAAAGTAATAAGGTTTGCTATCAGCAAGTTATTTCATTCACAACACCTTCCCTGAATGACTTAAATAGCAAATTTTCGATGTTACTCTTGCATTTCCTTTAAAAATTAAGGAATAACAAATTATAATTGACACAACGGAGAATACACAACTTTAACAATAAATTTCTACTCAATGCCTAGTTTATTTAAAAAATATTGAAGTTTCTGAACTGGAACAGCTTTGGTAAAAATATCAGCGATCATTTCTTTTGTTGGAAGATATTTTATATCAACTTCTTTGCTCTCTATTTTCTCTCGAATAAATTTTGCTTTAAGATCTACATGTTTGGTTCGCGAAGAATACGAATTGTTCACAGCTACTTGTATTGCTCCTTTATTGTCACAGCACAAAATCATAGTCCTCTTATTGTTTTGTACGAGCTCGTGCTCAAGTTTTTTTAGCCACACGGATTCCTGCATCGCTGTCACCACTGACATATACTCTGCTTCGGTTGATGATAGAGCAATTGTTTTCTGTTTCTTGGTACTCCAAGATATTGCGCCATGTTGAAGCAAGAAAACGTATCCTGTCGTTGAACGCCTATCGTCTAGGCTGCTAGCCCAGTCGGCGTCACAAAAACCAATTAATTCACCGTCGCACGATTTTCTATAGACAATACTCTTGTCAATGGTGCCTTTCAGGTATCTCATGATTCGTTTTACAGCCTCCCAGTGGGCCTTCCCTGGGTTCTGTGCATATCTGCTTAGAACGTTTACTGCGTAACAAATATCTGGTCGGCTGATCTGTGCGGCATATAGCAAGCAGCCAATCGCTTGCATATATGGCTTTCCAGCCATCAGCTGCTTCTCGTTGTCATCTTTGGGTGACATTTCGGCGGTAAACTTTTGGTTGCAATCCATTGGTGTTGATATAGGGTTGCACTCGCTCATTTTAAAACGACTCAAAACAGCAGCTAAGTACTGCGCTTGATCTATTTTGATGGCATCTCTGGAACGAGTAATTTTTATGCCAAGGATAGACGAAGCCTCACCCATATCTTTCATCTTAAATCGTTGTGAAAGCTTCTTCTTTACGTTTGTGATATCGGCTAAACGATTGCCAAATATTAACACGTCATCCACATAGACTGCGACAAATACCATGAACTCAGTTGATTTCATATAGTATACACACTGGTCAACCTCGCTTCTAATGAGACCAATGCTAACCAGCTCGTTGTTGAGGGTCTCATTCCATACACGTCCGGATTGTTTGAGCCCATATATAGATTTTAGTAGCTTGCATACTTTTCCTGAACCGTCATTAAAACCTTCAGGTTGGCGCATGTAAACCTCTTCCTTCAATATTCCGTTGAGATATGCGCTCACAGCATCCATTTGATGTACATGCATATCGTGCGTCACAGCCAGCGCCAGCAGGAATCTAATTGACTCATACCTTACTACAGGTGCAAACGTCTCGTTGTAGTCGATTCCTTCTCTTTGACAAAAACCTTTTGCCACCAATCTGGCTTTGTAACGAACAGGGACACCATCAGCGTCGTACTTGGTTCTGAAAACCCATTTTGAACTAATGACTTTCTTTCCTCTGGGAAGTTCAGTAAGAATCCATGTGTTATTCGAAACCAATGAATCCATTTCACTTTGCATTGCTACTTGCCACTCCTTTGCATTGTCGGATGCTTTTGCTTCCGCCACTATCGCCGGATCATTTGAGACGAACTGCATTGCACAAAAGTTATATGTTGCAGCCTGCTTGTTGGCAATTCTTTCGGACCGTCGAATCATAACTTGGTCTTGTTGAATTCTACTTTCAACGGGAATCTCACTGTCAATACTGTCTTGAAATTCATCTTCATCACTCGTGGCATCGTTTGATGATTGTGGTAACACTTGAGATGAGGAATCATTACCACTTACACTCTCCGCTGATTCTACGTTCTCATCAGTGTTGCCATTAGAATCACTTATCAGTTTTTGGTAATAGAAATCAGTGGCATTCAGTGAATCTGAAAAAATTGAATTTTTAAACCTATTCTTTGACTCATTATCTTCAAAGAATACAACGTCCCTACTGGTGATAATGAGTTTTCGGCATGGATCGTACAGCCTATAAGCCTTACTCTCACTGCTGTATCCCATCATGATGCATTCTATTGATTTCACGTCCAACTTCAACCGCTTCTCTTTTGGAACGTGTACCATTGCCAAGCAGCCAAAAACACGGAGAAATTTTAAATCTTGTTTTCGTCCGGTCCAGAGCTCTTCAGGGCTACGCTCATTTTCACGGCATGGTACACGATTTATCAAAAATGCAGCTGTTGATGCAGCTTCTGCCCAAAAACGATGATCCAAGTTGCTATCAATCAACATGCATCGCACGCGCTCAATTATCGTGCGATTTATTCGCTCTGCTACGCCATTCTGTTCTGGTGCATAAGGCATAGATTTTTGGTGGATGATCCCATTTTTTGATAAAAAACTTTTAAAATTTCCATTGACGTATTCTCGTCCATTATCAGACCTCAAAATTTTTATTGATTGCCCGCTCTGATTTTCGGCCAATTTTTTGAACTCTTTAAATTTTGCGAAAACATCTGATTTATTCTTAATTGGGAAAACAGTTACCCTACGGGAAAAATCGTCCACAAAAGTCACCAAAAATCTCGCACCAGCAAACGAATTTGTTTTTAATGGCCCAATGACATCTGAGTGCACCAACTCTAACAACTTGCTCGCTCGTGTACCAACTTCTTTATTGGGTTTTCTTGTCTGCTTTCCTTTTAGACATACGATGCACTGGATACTTTCAGCATTGTTAAAATTAATACCTCGGCTTGAATTCTTTAAAACGCGTAAATTTTTATCACATATGTGGCCTAGACGACGATGCCACAAACTGTATTGATTATTTACAATAAGCGCTTTATTCTCCTTCATGTTTATCGTGGATATCAAACGATAGAGATCATTATGAACTGTTGCTTTTGCTATCATACATCCTTTTTTGTCAAAAATTTTGCAGTCGTCTTTCTCGAACACTACTTTGTTGCCGATTTTAGCCATTTGACGAACTGAGAGAAGGTTCGCGCATAAGCCAGGCACATATTCAACGTTTTTCACTTTTGCTTCTAAGCTTCCATTTTTACTTTGTATGAGCAAATCTACATCACCAGCGCATTGAACAACCATCTCGTTCTTATCCGCTACAATGATACTTTTACTCGCCGCTTCATGAACATTTGATAAAATAGTTTTGTCATTTACGAAATGTCTGCTAGCACCCGAGTCCACATACCAATCGATCGAACAGTTATCTACCACATTCAAATTCTTCGGATTCTTCACTGCTGCCTGCATTACATCGTTTCTTTTCGATTTTTCGTTCATACCGGAAAAAGTTTTTGCAAAAAGTAAAGCGCCATCTTTTTGTTTTGTTGAATTTTTGCGCTTATTTTTATTTGGACAATTTCGCGAAATGTGTCCCAAGGCACTACAGGAATGACATTTAATTTGGCTTAAGTTTTTATCTTTTTTCATGTTATTGGTATACATTGCCGATTTATTTTCCGCTTGGCAGTCGAATTTTGCATCTTGAAGCAACAGATTTTTAACAGCATCCACAGTAAGCTTCTCTTTAGAGTTTTCAATAGCCATCACCAATGGCTTAAAATCATCGGGTAGTCCAGCAAGCATCAGCGACGCAGTAATTTCATCGTCTATCTTAAGGCCTGCATTTTTTACTTTCAGTGCAGTCATTACTAACATATTTATGTACTCCTGAATATTGCTGCAGTTCTCCAATTTTATGTTGACCAGATGCTTCAGCAGCTCAACTTTTCTTGTGAGTCCCGTATCCTCGTAGGCATGCACAAGACAATCCCAAGCTTCTTTAGCTGTCTTTGCAGTAGCGATGTGTGCGAAATTACTAGGGTCCACCATCAATGTAATTTCAGCCAACGCGCGCTCATTGGTGTCATGGTCCTTTTCATCAGCGACACCCTTTTCGACAACTTTCCAGCATCCTTTGATGACAAGGCAAGATTTAGCTTGCCTTTTCCAGACATCAAAGTTTTCTCTACCGCGCAATCTTTCCAATGGAAAAGATCCGGTTGACGATGCAGAAGCCATTTTCAGCAAAAAAAATTTGATTAATTTATAAATTTTTCAATTTTTTTTTTTTGACGCGTAACTACAGGCCCATAACCTGTTCAGTTGAATATTTATTGAAGAGTATAAAAATTAGAATACAGAGATTGTAATTTTGTTTGACATATTGAACTATGCTTTTATGAATAAAGAGAATGCCAAAGTAATAAGGTTTGCTATCAGCAAGTTATTTCATTCACAACACTTGCCATATATGTCCGACATGTCGGGTCGTTCGAAACCCCTGTTGTCATGGGTTTGAAATGTTTCAAATTCAAAGCCATCACACCTGGCAAGACAATGTGGTGACTCAATACCACAACATATAAACACCAACATACAAAACACACACTTTACAAAATAATCACTCACACATTTTATATAAAAAATTATAATTTTAAGATTTCAAAAATTGTCAAATATGAAGTTGTTGTCAAAAAATCACTAACACCTCTATTTCTTACACAATGGTTGCTAACAAATGTATTTATACCGAAACCTTCATACGAAGCAACATGTGCACAACAAGTTAGCAACACGTTCGCGACCAGTTCAATGCAACACAGCATGCTGCAATTTTAATCGGCAATTTTTGTTGCATATTGTCTTTTGTTTGACATCAGTCTGCTACCATTCTTTTGCTGCGACGAATAAGCTGCAGTTAATATTGTTCCTTATGTATGGATGCACCCAAATTCTATTTTGACATTGAGTTTTTCGCGTATAAAAATATTAAATAACATCTTCATCACTAGAGTCGCTTTAACTAATTTAATTTTCTGTTTTTATTTAACATAGCTTTAACTAAAAAGTATTTGTGTTGTTATGAATTTTGCAATGTTGCGACGTGACTTGCTCATCTGAAAACATAGGTTGCAATTTAGTTTAAAATTGTAGTGGCTTGCATCAGTTTAAGCTATTGCGTTGTAGTTGCATTACTTTTCAATTGCTCCATGTATAAAAGGCCTAAATCTCAAAAGTTTTTTACAGTTTCTCATTGGAAGCAACAACAAAATTATTTGTACGCCGAGCAACCGGACATCGTGTAATATGGGCAATTGCGAGCGCTCAGGGAACATATTCTGTGAGCGCATACCATTCAACCGAAAGTTGTGCAACAGTTCCTTCCGTTGAATGCAGCCATTACTGCATTTACATGTGATCTTTCAATATCTTATTTTATCCCATACATAGAAATAAAATATAAGGAAACGTTGCTACCCTCACATACAGTGTATGTGTACTGCGGTATGTTTCGTGAATTGAGTGAGTGAGACGGAGAATATTTTTTTGACACTTGGCTCGTTCTGTCAGCCGAAGTAAGAGATAAAAAACATACTAATATTAAATGTTTAATTAAAAGCTATTTTTATTGATAATTTCAGTGAGATAGGTAAAGTTTATGATATAAACAACTGAACAAGCATGCGTTGTGCTGTAAAAAACTGTTCAAGTAGTCAGAACTTGAAGAATAATGTGGTTTCCTTCCATAAGTAAGTATATGAACACCAGTTGGATTTTTTAAATGAAACAACGTTATTTATAATGAATTGTGTTTAAAAAAGTTATTTACAGTGAAAATTTGTGCATTTCCAATTAAAAATAAGTGAAAAAAGCAAATTGGAGTATGTTGTTTCCGCGCCAATTTTAAGGGATTGAAATGTCAAAATATTTCAGGGGTGTATTAAATTTACATATTTCCATACATTTTAAGGGCGCTCGTGTTTTCAGTGAACAAATTTTGGTCATAAGTGCATTTTATGGCCCACGCTTAAATAATTTTTTCTTATGATTATTAAACATACTTTGGCCTGCTTAGTCCAAAAGTGCAATAATAAAATGTCGGTTTCAAATGGCTTAGGAAATAAAATTCGCAAAAGTTTCCAAATTCAGTGCATAATATGAAGTATGTGGAATAAAGGCCAAAATAAAGATAAGATCACGCAGAAAATTTTTAAATAAAATAAAAGGAAATATATATTTTATTTATTTATTTAAAATAAAATTTTTATTTATTTTCAGATTTCCACATATTCCTAACTTAAAGCAACATTGCATTGAATCACTAGCTTTTGATCCTAATCTGGTTAATAAAAGATCAGTTGTTTGCTGAAATCATTTTTTTGAAAATGATTTCATTGGCTTCTCAAAGTAGAGCAGAAATTTATTTCCATCAGCGGTACCACATCTTGACATCTTGGGTCATATTAAGTCTTCCGGTCGTTTTAATATTGTTGTAAAATCTTAAACTGAAATTTTTTTAAAAACTAAATATTTTTATATATCTAAAAGAAATAATGAAAAGCTTAGAAAAAAATGAATTTTATGTATCTTCACTTAATTTATTGAAATCCATCTTTTTATATATAATTTTTTAATTTATAATTACTTATAATTTTATTAATATATAAAATTTAATGCATGAATTTAAATGAATACAAGCCCAGTAGATAGCTTATACCATAATTTTTTACTTTACTAACAGTCAAACCTAAATCAGAGCGGAAACGTTTTTTATCTGTCAAAAATTTCTCATGCCCATACGATTTATATGAAGCAAACCATAATAACGCTGCGGCAACGCTCAGCGGTTGGAAAATCCAATTTTGACAGAGCGTTAGAAAGTAAAGTTGGCTGCAGAAAACGATGAAATTGGAATTTCTGCGAAAAATTTGTCATTCATCACTATGCCTGCATTCAGCGGAGTCAACAGCTGACAACTGTTGTGTTAAAATTTACTGAGGGCAGCTTTCTCAATGTCCGGTTAAGCACTAATCAGAACTTTAACCAGCAGTTAGCAAAAAAGCCCTTTCTCAATGTTCGGTTAAGGTTGAACTGTCAGTTAAGTGCTGATTAAGTTAACGGCAAGTTGTGGTTTCGGTTAGCGCCATTTTATTGTAAATGATTTCGAAGATGCTGTCAAACTTAAAAATTTAAGATGGCGGATAGAGTTCCCACCTGGATTTTTTTTTTGCGAATTCTTGTAATTTTGAAATTCTGACAACGGATTTAATTTCGAATATAATGTCACAGTTTTAAAATTTAAGATGGAGGTTAGGGGTGCCACCTAAATTTTTACCACAGTATTGCCACGTAATTATATGTCTTTTTAAGAGTTTTAAACGTCATTCATCAGTAATAAGGGGTCGCTGATTTCGAATATAAAGTCAGAATTTTAAAATTCAAGATGGTGGATAGGTCAGAATTTTAAAATTCAAGATAGTGGATAGGGTTGTCACCTTAATTTTTTTGTAGTTTTATGAATTCGGGGCTGGCAAAAAAAATTGTACACCAAAAATGGGTCGCTGAATCCGAATCCGTTGTCAGAATTTCAATATTATAAAATTTTAAAATAATAGGGCTGCCACCTAATAGTATATATTTTCACGAGTTTTAAACGTCATGTATTAGTGTTAAGGAGTCGCTTATTTTGAATCTAAAGTCAGAATTTTAAAATTTGCCAGCCCCGAATTTATAAAATTAAAAAAATAAGGTGGCATCCCTATCCACTATCTTGAATTTTAAAATTCTGACCTTAGATTCGAAATCAGCGACCCCTTAACACTCATAAATGACGTTTAAAACTCTTGAAAAGACATATAATTAGGTGGCAACCCTATTATTTCAAAATTTTATAATTTTGAAATTCTGACAACGGATTCGGATTCAGCGACCCATTTTTGGTGTACCATTTTTTTTGGCAGCCCCAAATTTATAAAACTAAAAAAATTAAGGTGGCAACCCTATCCACCATCTTGAATTTTAAAATTCTGACTTTAGATGCGAAATCAGCGACACCTTAACACTGATGAATGGCGTTTAACACTCTTAAAAAGACATATTATTACGTGGCAATACTGTGGTAAAAATTTAGGTGGCACCCCTAACCTCCATCTTAAATTTTAAAACTGTGACATTATATTCGAAATTAAATCCGTTGTCAGAATTTCAAAATTACAAAAATTCGCAAAAAAGAAATCGAGGTGGCAACTCTATCCGCCATCTTAAATTTTTAAGTTTGACAGCATCTTCGAAATCATTTACAATAAAATGGCGCTAACCGAAACCACAACTTGCCGTTAACTTAATCAGCACTTAACTGACAGTTCAACCTTAACCGAACATTGAGAAAGGGCTCTTTTGCTAACTGCTGGTTAAAGTTCTGATTAGTGCTTAACCGGACATTGAGAAAGCGGCCCTAAGAGTAACAACATATTAAGAAAAAAACATCGCTCACTAAGGTATCGCCACCATAACAGCTCACAAGTGTTGACTCCGCTGAATGCAGCTTGTATGACAAACACTTTTTGACAACATCTGACAGAAGGCCGCCGCTCTTATTTAGGGATGAAAATTCAGCGTTAGCGGAAAGCGGCTGGCAACGCACCGCTTAACGCTCTTATTTAGGTTTCACAGTAATATTATTTTTTTGCTCTCGGGTGAAATAGGCCTACTGGGGAACCAAACACCCACAAAAAAAATCGATAACGCACTAAATTGTATTCCCCAAGGGTGGTGTGGAAATACAATCTGTTATTGTCATTGGATAAGAACAAAAAAGATAGCGAAAACTTTAAGCCTTAATCTGTAAATATGTGATTATCATCAGAAACAGTTTGGGCCTTGTTTGTGATGCAACCGAATGCGGCCGTGTTTGAATGTTCATGTGTTTGTGCGAACCAACACCAATATGGAAAATGCCGCACTTTTCTGCTACTACACCACTTCCTTATATTTTACTTCTTTGATTAAAACAAAGAAGCAATCAAAGTGCTGTCAAACACATCAAGTAACGTAGCTATTTTTTTTTTGTGTAGGAGAATGGGAGAAAACACCCCTATTATATATGCATTTCTTTTCAATAATAGTACTGAAAAATAAATTTGCCTAAATTTATTTATAAATATATTTATAATGTAATTTATTTTATTTCAATAAACCAAGATTCAATACGAAAATGTCGAAATTTCTTTATCGCTATTAATAAATTATCCCCTTTAAATATATTGTGACTACGTTTTTATTTAGCCACTTTGACAAGCTCGAACTACGTGACAGCAAAGATGGCGAACATGCGCAATACTTTATCTGTAGTTCTTTGTATCATGCCAACTCAGGCTCAACTCGCCATGGAAACGTAGTATAAAGATAAGGAAAGAAAAGTAAAAGTGTGTAGAGCTGTGTTCGGACTTTACTGCAATTGCAGTAGATCTACTGCGCTTTTTAGCAAAATTTAATGTTCCCTGCAAGTACACCATCGGTTATATTACTGGTTATATAAAGAGAAGTGTGGGTTTCACTGTTTTTTACCACAAATCAATAACGCACTTGAAATTTACAGTTAAGATATATTTACAAACTTAAAATAATTAAAACAATTACAACGATTATAAATTGATCAGAAATACAAAATTATTATGCAGCAACTTAGCTGTCGTCTTAATTAGCGCGCGATGGAAAAGACACTGATTACACTATGGCAGCATAGACCAGAGCCCATGCCACCATAGCATATTAAACACTCGCTGCAACGCTAAGTATAGCGTCGCAAACACACACATAGCTGCCACGAATATTAGAACTTTATCCATTGTTTATAAAACGATAAAACAATGCAATGAGCGTCAACGGTCGTTGGCGCTGGCATTTATAAATGTCCGACTCGTCATCAGCGCTAATGACGCGACGGACAATGCGATAAGCAAATGCTTACGCTGCACATACCAGCTATGTGCTGGCGACTCAATGGCCTGCGTGTTGGGTAGCTAGTCCAACAGGCAGGCAACGATCGCTAAGCATAGACACAGTCAGAACGTAATATGACCGCCATAGAGAGCCGTTATTCAGCGACATAAATTTGATCGCTATACTTGACGGTTTGTTACTTATGACAAGGCGTCAGATGGCGAGAAAGTCAACGCGTTCTGAACTAGTTAAAACCAATGGAATGCCTGCTGAAATAAGAGCAGCGGCAGTCAAATATGTGACGAATTATTTGCTTGGCTTACCACTTCATGATAAGCCAAGCAAAGTTAGTCATTGTGTTGGCGACTGTGTGTGTCAGGTTATTTAGCGACAGAGTGTCGCTGGATAGCTTGAAGAGCTGCAGAGTGAGGGATGGCGTCACTGAAGGTTCCGCCACAATACTCCCCCCCTAGCGCTTAAGGCGCGATATGCTGAATCGCTGCGGCCTGCAAACTCTCCTACCGCTTCGTGTAAGGACCGGCGATGACATCTGTGAAAATTTCGCCGGCTGTCGATATGGTGACGCAGTTCTTGCGTTTGGTATTTCACCAGTCTGTTGCGTCTTTCTTTTAGCCTTTTGCTTTTGTCCAGCGATGTCCACCGGTGGGTCGGAAAATGTCACGACCTTTTTTTGACGAATGAGCGTGGGCTTTGCACGTCCCGCGGTGTCCAACGGTTGGTCGGAAAATGTCACGACCTTTTTTTGACGAATGTGCGCGGGCTTTGCACGTCCCGCGGTGTCCAACGGTTGGTCGGAAAATGTCACGACCGCGTCTCGACGATTGTGCGATTTAGTTGGCGCAGAGTCGATAAGCTCTTTAGGCATGAAAGCTGCTTTCAACCTATCGATTGATATTTTCGCTGCTTTGCCCTTGATGTTGATGGTAAAATACTTGTCGTTTCTTTCAATGACTTCGTACGGGCCATCATACCGTGGCAGCAGCGGGCGTTGGACCTTGTCGATTCGGACAAATACATGCGAGCAATTATTCAATTCGCTCTGCACGAAAACTTTTGGCTTATCGTGATGCTTGATCGAGGCAGGTGCAATTTTTTGCATTGCTTCTCTAAGCTCTACTATGAAGTCGGCTTCGCTGATTTTTTTAGCCGAAGGTGTCAGGAATTCCCCCGGGATCTTCAATGTTTCGCCGTAAACCATTTCTGCTGGCGTCGATCCGATGTCCTCTTTGATGACGGAGCGTAACCCAAGGAGTATGAGCGGCAATATGTCGCACCAGTTGTCGTTTTCGTGGCATGTAATAGCTGCCTTGAGGGTGCGGTGCCACCTTTCTATCATGCCATTAGCCTGTGGGTGATATGGGGTAGTTCGATAATGACTAATGCCGAGTAGAGAGTTAAGCTGTCGAAATAGGTCCGACTCAAACTGCCTTCCGAGGTCGCTAGTTATCTTAAGCGGTATTCCAAAACGAGCTACCCATCCTGATAGCAGGTTCCTGGCGACGGTCTCTGCCGTCATGTCAGGTATTGGAATCGCTTCCGGCCATCTCGTATATCTGTCAATTATCGTAAGACAGTAACGATTTTCCCGTGAAATCGTGAGCGGTCCGACTAGGTCGATGTTTATGTGCTCGAAACGTTCACTCGGGTTGGTGTACAAACCTAGCTGCGATTTGTTGTGCTTCGTCACTTTGCTTCGCTGGCAAGGGATGCAGTGGCGAACGAATTCACTTATTTCAGCCTTCATGTTGGGCCAAACAAACCTCTCTGTGACTAACTTGACTGTAGATTTGGCGCCTGGATGAGCAGCGCCATGTAGTTTGGTCATGACGTCTGTGCGCAACTTACGAGGCACTAACGGGCGGACTTTACCACGCGATGTATCGCAGTAAATGAAAGTGTCTGCGCCAGGTACTTTTAGCTTCTCAATTATCAAAGAGGTTGATGGTGCTTTTGCATTTATGAATTTTTGCATCTCCGTGTCGCGGGCTTGTTCGCGTGCTAGTTCTTCAAAATCAAAGCCGGATCCCGTTGTTAATTGCTGAACGCGAGATAGCGCGTCGGCCACGTCGTTATCTTTACCGGGAACATGACGAATGTCGGTTGTGAACTGGCCTATATAATCCAGGTGTCGTGCCTGTCGAGGTGACGCCTTATCCAAGTTTTGTTTGAAGGCAAACGTAATAGGTTTATGGTCCGTGAAAATTGAAAATTCTCGACCCTCGACCATATATTTGAAATGCTTGACAGCCTGATAAATCGCCAGGAGTTCTCTGTCATAAGTGCTGTATTTCACCTGTGGCTCTGTTAATTTTTTTGAGTAAAAGCCTAGAGGTTGCAGCACGCCGTTAACGTGCTGATGTAGCACTGCTCCGACTGCGTAATCAGAGGCATCGACACTCAGTGAAAGTTTTGCATTTGGTGCTGGGTGAAAAAGCAAGGTTGCATTGGCCAATTCTTTTTTGCATCTTTTGAAAGCGCCATCTGTTGACGCAGACCATGACAATGGCGTTGTGTCATTTTTCTTATTGCCAACTATCATCGATTGCAACAACGCCTGGGTGGCGGCCGTGTTTGGTATGAAACGCCGATAATAATTAAGCATGCCTAAGAATCTTTTTAGCTCTTTTGCTGTCTTAGGCTTGCTGAAATCCCTAATGGCCTGTACCTTCTCATCGGCTGGCTTGATGCCTTGGCTATTTACTTTGTGCCCTAGGAATTTTACTTCTGATTGGCCGAACGAGCATTTGGCCACATTAATTGCGAGGCCATTTTCGCGCAACAATTGAAAAATTCGCCGTAAATGCGTCTCATGTTGCTCAATACTTTCAGAAGCTACGCAGATATCGTCTATGTAAACAAAGGCGTAATGCGTCTCGGCAGCCAATATTTGATTGATGTGCCGCTGAAAAGTTTGTGCAGCATTTCTCAACCCAAAGGTCATGAATTTGAATTGGTATAAGCCGAAAGGTGTTGTAATGGCCGTTTTTGGTATATCGGCCGGCTCTACTGGGATCTGATGGTAAGCCCGTTGCAGATCGATGGTAGAAAAAATTTTCTTTCCATGCAGTATACTTGAAAAATCTTGCACGTATGGGATGGGATAGCGGTCGGGCAGCGTTTTCTCATTGAGTGCCCGGTAATCACCGCAAGGGCGCCAAGAACCGTCTTTTTTCTTAACCATGTGCAGAGGACTAGCCCAGTTGCTGTCCGAAGGCTCGCAGATACCATTCTCTATTAAAAATTGGAACTCTGCTTTTGCGGCCTCAAGCTTGTCTGGAGCCAGACGACGGGGGCGCGCATGCGTTGGCGGGCCGTTGGTCACGATATGATGCGTGACTCCTGACCGAGGTGCCGCAACCCCCTGGCGCATGACAGTAATGTCTTTGTATTGCGCGAGAATATTGGCAAACGGGTCATTTATGTTAAATGTAAAAAAGGTTGGCTTACCCTTATTAGCTGCGACGCCTGATATTTGATGGCTGGTTTCACGATCGACCAAAGTGCTGTTGCGCATGTCGACGAGTAGCTCAAAGTTCTGCAGAAAGTCAGCTCCAATAAGCGGGGATTTAACGTCCGCAATTACGAAGTCCCAGGTAAACTTCCTTCGAAGGCCAAAATCCAGGGAGACCCTCTTTGAGCCATAAGTGGCAATATGCGAGCCGTTGGCCGCAAACAACTTAAATTCGTGTGGAGCATTGTAACGTTCTGCTCCACTCGGTGGAATGACCGACACGTCGGCTCCTGTATCGATGAGGAACCGCCTGCAGGTTGCAGCGTCGGTCACCTACAGACGACTTACATCAAAGTCGCCACCGGAGTCGTCTGTAGTGGGTGGCTCGCTTACTGGTTTTTTGCCTTGTACGCGCAGGGCGGGCGGCATCCATAGGCGTTGTCGCCGAACGTGCGATGGGGCCAGCATATTGGGTGTTGGCCTCTGCCACCCCTGTGTCGCGTAGCTGGTCTTTGAGGACTTCGCAGGCGAGTAAAATCTTCATGCGCTGCTGCGCCGTGTCTCAAAGGTTGCGGGGGGCCGGAGAAGCGTGGTGGCAATTGGGCCGCCCTCGGGGCAGTTCGCACATTAGAGCTGGTGCGTAGCCGTGGCAGATCCGCTGCCTGTCCATACTTGTCGGCTCTACCCATGCCACTGTACACTGGCATGGGCTCGAAATCCTGATCAAAAAAATATTCAGGAGGGTGATCAGGTGCGAGTTCCGCAGGTAGCGCTGTTCTCTCTCGTGCGCGAGGCTCGCGGCGGCGGTGCCGTGGTGTCTGATATCGGCGCGGATGATCGCGCTCATACAATGCATCTTCCAAACGATGCAAGCGTTTTAGTAGGTTTTCGTCTGCTGTTGGCGCGTCTGCAGGTGACGCTGCTGCTACCTGTCTGGGTCGGTAAGCACCCGTTTCCATTATTCTGTCCGCCAGCGCGGCACGTTGGACGAGCTCCACGTTTACTGTCTGGAGCAGCCCTTGCACTTGTGGAGGCAAACGGGCGGTCCACAGGTTCTCGAGCATTTTGTCACTCATGTTTTTCCCGCCGAGATCGCGCATTTCATTTAACAACTGCGATGGGCGACGGTCGCCCAATTCGCATTCCGAGAGAAGCTGACGAAGCTTCTCCTGTTCACTCGCGCTGAACACTTGCATCAATTTATCTTTGATGCAATCATACCGATCTGCTGACGGCGGTTCGCGCACAATGTCACTAACTTGGCGCAACACATTTTTTTCCAATGCGCCCACTACCGTGTAGAAACGGTCACTGTCACTTTTAATTCGCAGCTTTGCGAACTGCGCCTCTATTTGCAGGAACCAAAGATCGGGCGAGTCATGCCAGAAGTTTGGTGTCTGCACCGCGACCTTATTATTAGCGGACACGGTGGCCTCTGTTACCGCAGATGCCGAAGGAATAGCGGTGTCCGAACCACCTGCTGCGCCTTCTTCGATTTGGCGAGCAACTTCACTTTGAGCGTCATTTTTGTTTTCTGCCATATTTTTACTTTTTGTTTTTTTATACGTAAAGTCAACAAGATTTTATTGCAGTGTTTTTAATTTTAAAGAGATTTTAATAACGTGATTCAAATCACGTCGGGGTCACCAGTTGTGGGTTTCACTGTTTTTTACCACAAATCAATAACGCACTTGAAATTTACAGTTAAGATATATTTACAAACTTAAAATAATTAAAACAATTACAACGATTATAAATTGATCAGAAATACAAAATTATTATGCAGCAACTTAGCTGTCGTCTTAATTAGCGCGCGATGGAAAAGACACTGATTACACTATGGCAGCATAGACCAGAGCCCATGCCACCATAGCATATTAAACACTCGCTGCAACGCTAAGTATAGCGTCGCAAACACACACATAGCTGCCACGAATATTAGAACTTTATCCATTGTTTATAAAACGATAAAACAATGCAATGAGCGTCAACGGTCGTTGGCGCTGGCATTTATAAATGTCCGACTCGTCATCAGCGCTAATGACGCGACGGACAATGCGATAAGCAAATGCTTACGCTGCACATACCAGCTATGTGCTGGCGACTCAATGGCCTGCGTGTTGGGTAGCTAGTCCAACAGGCAGGCAACGATCGCTAAGCATAGACACAGTCAGAACGTAATATGACCGCCATAGAGAGCCGTTATTCAGCGACATAAATTTGATCGCTATACTTGACGGTTTGTTACTTATGACAAGGCGTCAGATGGCGAGAAAGTCAACGCGTTCTGAACTAGTTAAAACCAATGGAATGCCTGCTGAAATAAGAGCAGCGGCAGTCAAATATGTGACGAATTATTTGCTTGGCTTACCACTTCATGATAAGCCAAGCAAAGTTAGTCATTGTGTTGGCGACTGTGTGTGTCAGGTTATTTAGCGACAGAGTGTCGCTGGATAGCTTGAAGAGCTGCAGAGTGAGGGATGGCGTCACTGAAGGTTCCGCCACAGAGGCAATACGGAAGTTTCGGTCAGTATTTACTATCAGTCTCTTAAGGCAATGTGAAAAACCTTACCAAAATATTTGTGTACGTGTGATTTTGTATCCTTTTCTTGCACATACTATTTCAGAAGTTTAAATTGCATAGTCATCTCGCTTACACAATTTATATGCCTGTTATTCCAATCAGTTAAAAAATAATGCCCCTATCACCGTCTGCGAATCGAATCATTTGGCGAATTTTTCTTTTTATTGTATCACTGTTTGCGAACCTACTTATTCGCCTCAGATACGGTACTGCCAAAGCAGAAAACATAAAAATTCGCGTAGAAACGTCAAAACTCAAACCTCAAATTTCAATTAAGCCGCGATATATACAAAAAAATAATAAAATATACCAAAATGTTAAGCAGAACGGAGCTATTCTTTGGAGAAACTGAGGAAACACAAAATTTGTGCAGATTACGACGCAGTATTAGGGATAAATCCAATCTGCTAGAGATTCCTGACGACCTGTGAGTATTTTTATATGCCCGGTTGATCTTCATTGAAATATTTAAAATCTCTTAAAGGTTTCAATCCTATTTTAGGCTTAACAAGGAAGCCTTTGTCTTTGTGTTGCAGAATATTGAAGACTCCATGCAGTCAATTCGAAGTTGTGCAATTCCTCCTATTTTGGAGCTAGCTAGTACTATACGATTTTTTGCTGAGGTTAGTTACCAAAAGAGCGTTGGAAACGATTTTGAATTAGGTCTTGCGCAATCAACGGTGTCCACAGTTTTAAGCGAAGTTGTCGGGATTTTTGAGCGTAATCTTTGCCTTGTATGGATAAGAGCATCCATGACAGAACAGGAAAAAGAACAGGCTTGGAAATTTTTTTATTCAAAATCAGGATTCCCGAGAGTTGTCGGTTGCGTCGATGGCACTCATATTGGCATTGTTGCCCCAGCACAGGCAAAACACCATTACTTAAACCGAAAAGGATATTTTAGTATAAATGCAATGATCGTAGGTTCTATATTATGACATTGATTTAAATTTCTAACCACTTTATATGCAGGCTTGTGACCGCAATATGGTCACAGTCGGTCCCAGTGAATTTAATTCAACAGCAAAACTTTTCCACGACTTCTTATGGCTGACTTTTGAAGAGCCGAATTTTCCCAATCCAGACGCTATGTTTGGATTCTGCTTCATAAGCTCGACCATTTTATGGAACTGCCGGCTGTTGGTTGTTTTCATACTAAAAATACTAAAAATAAACAAATGTTTTAAAATCAAAAACAAACAATGCAATTAACATAACTTTTTCTATAATTTTCCATTTTTATGTGCAAAATAAAAAGAAATCAAACGCATTCGCCGGCTTGTCACCAAATATTTTTATTCATCTGTTTTTGACGCTTAAGTCGAATGACATCTGCAAAATTCGCGAACAGTGATACCACGAAGCTTTTTCATTCGCATTTTTTTTTTAAGGTTTCAGTCGAATTAAATTTAAAAAATTGCCGACGGTGATACCCACTTGGCGAATTGGACTTGTATGATTTCAAGAGAGCAAAGGTATACAGAGGCTACAATGGCCCGATGCTTGAATGCTGAGAGTGAGTGCGTGTATAAAACCGAAGCAGTACGGACGTATGCAGAGCAGCAAGCAATAAAAAAAGTTTCTTTTTATTTGCAAAATTAAAAAATTATGAATTAAAATCAAACCTTTGCTAATTAGTTTTGTTGAACCTAATTGAAATGGCTTTTGAGTGAAATACGAACAATAAATAAAGATAATTGAATTCAAACTCGAGAGTTAAATTTCCCCAAATCGAATGCAAGTTCTGCACATATTTATGGTGGCCCATGGGGGGAATGACAATAAAACAAAATTCAACTCATATAAATTCAACTTATCGACACCGTTACTCCGAAAAAATCAGCACCTCATCATCGTCGTGACAGCAGTGGATTCTCGGATCGTTTCTCATCAGTGACGTCATCCAAAGCATTCTCCGTATGCAGTCGAGTCACACACACACAGCGTGACGCCCTCGCTTACAAGAACAAATATCAATAACACGACGACAAGGTCTTCTACACAGAGAAGAGGCAAAGAAGTAGAGAGGAGTTTAAGAGGTAAGTGTGCAAGTGCATTTCAATAACTTGATTTATTTCACCATACCTTGCGTTGCGCTACATTTCTTGAGTAAGATCAATTATTTCGATATGGCTCCTACGGACACTGAAGCAAAGGAAACAATGGTCTTGTGCACACTTCAAGCTGACCGTCTAGAAAGTTTGAAGCAAATTTTGAAGAACTTCAAAAAGGATTCGAGCACAAGAAATACAAAATCGTATATTAAAGTGAGGCTTGAGAAAATCGAACTTTTGCAAAAGGATTTCAGCAAAACTCACAAAACGTTAATTTGCTCAACAACAGAACGTGAAATGTCTTATTTTAAAACCAACGTCGCCGCAGAATTCGAAGAAGCCTATTTCGATGTACGGTGTGCTCTGATGGATAAAGCCGAGGAGTGTTTTCCTAGCAACAAACACACGCAGCTACTATGCCAGCACCCTCTAATGGTACGTCAACTATCAAACTTCCTCAGTTACCTGTACCATCGTTCTCTGGGAAGTTTACAGAGTGGCCCGCATTCCACGATGCCTTCACTCGTGTGATCCGTTCTAACAATGAGCTAAATGCGATTCAAAAATTTCATTTTTTGAAAGAAGCTCTACCACGAAATCATGATATGGACATCCAGAAAATGGCACTAAATGAGATCAATTACACCACAGCATGGGATCTTATTGTGAAACGTTACGATAATCCCAGACTCCTGTTTATGCATCACATCAATACACTGTTCAACATGCCAGCGCTTGCGAAGGAATGGTCAGAGGAGATTAAGGCGCTACTTAATACAGCAAACGTGTGCATCAACGAACTGAAACGTTTGAAGATCGCCATAGCAAACTGTGATCATTGGATAGCTTATCTTCTGACCACTAAACTGCCGAAAGAAACCCATGAATCCTGGGAGCACCATCTAGGAAGCGACACAAGCATTCCTACGTTTTCGGCGCTGGAATGCTTTTTGAACAATCGGTTAGTTACAATTGATGTTATTTAAAACCGAAACCAAAGCAGTGCTGTGCAACCAATTGCAAAAAATAAGCCTGACCATGCTAAATAATAATAAAAAAGAGGTTCGCAATGTTGGGTTCCACAACAAAAGTTTTCATATAACAGCTAATTCTGGTGCTCCTAACTCTTGCGTCCTTTGCGGCGCTGCTCATATACTTCGTCGCTGCTCGACCTTTCTTGCAAAAGATTGCTTTGAAAGAAAGGCCATCGCTGACCGAGCAAAGCTCTGCATAAATTGTTTGTGCAAGACACATACAACCACACAATGTTCAAGCGGGAAAAACTGTTTTGTATGTGGACAAAGACATCACACGCTCTTACATTTTCCAACCACACGGGTTGCTCAGCTTAATTTAGACTCATCCCAATTACGCAGCTTTAAAAATGGTGGCAATGATGGCAATGGAGCCGCGAATCATTGTAACTTCACAGTAAATTCAACATGCGATCACGTGTTAATCCTCAATTTAACATTGAAGTGACCGCCTATGTCCTCAACTCGCTAACTACAAAACTGCCCAGTCAGGATATCGAGCCACAGAATTGGACACATCTACGAGTAGAAGGGTTGAACCTAGCTGATCCTTCTTATTAGCATTCTCGTCGAATTGATATCATCATTGGAGCCGATCACTTTACTCAAATCATGCTGCCTGGAACTCGAATCGGCAGCTCAAGCCAGCCTATGGCACAAAACACAGAATTAGGGTGGATTGTAGTGAATATATATAAAATATAACTAAAATTTAAACTATCAACGTTCATTTTAAATTAAACTTACGTTTATCAACACTAAAAATTAACGTTATTAAAAGCTACTCATTTAAGCTAAAACAACAATTGTAATTAAAAATTAATGTTACAAAAATATTCCTATACTACTTACGCTAGTTAATTAACGACACTTAATTTAACGTTTACCAACACTGATAAATTAACGTTACAACAAACCACTCAATTCTAATTTAAAGCAACTAATACAAATTAAAAACTAATGTTAGTTAAGTACTAAAAAGAATGCTTCACTACTTACTCTAATTAAATTATTACATGCCTCTACTTAGACTTATTATAATTCTAATATGTTCATAGATTTAAGGATGATATAAAAGAGGGAACTGCATCCCAAAATAAACAGTCTTTAACGAGATTCAAAGCTGAATTTAATTAGCTGCCTTTTTATTTAAAAGTTCCTGGCACTCTTAAGTGCCGGCTTTCAAATTAAAAGTTATCTTTTCTTGCCCGTGGCGTTTTTAAGCGCCGCCAACCATAATTAGGCAGGGCCTACTTAACGTCAACTAGGACCAACACTACAGGATATTAACAGGTAATACCACCAGCGCTCATACGCCATCCATCAGCGTACGTTGCCATCATGCCACGATGGAATTAGAAAACTTAGTTCAACGGTTTTATTAACTTGAACAAGTACCAGTTGAACGAACTATTTCAGATGAAGACTCTTGGTGCGAAGCCTTTTTCAAGGAAACTCACGTTCGTCAGCCAAATGGAAAATATATAGTAAGACTACCATTAAAGTCTATCTATGATCCAAATCAAATACTAGGAAAGTCTAAGCGAAATGCACTAAACCGTTTTCATTACTTAGAACGAAAACTTCAACGTAATACCGATTTGCTCAAACGTTATGAAGATGGCATCCAAGAGTATTTTTTATTAAATCAAATCATTCCAGCACCAACGACTGAGCACAATCATTGCGCGTACAAAATTTGATAAGCCCACTGTTACCTCTTGTGTTCTGCCACATCACGCGGTGCTAAAGGACGACAGCGAAACAACGAAGCTCCGCATCGTCTTTCGATGCATCCTGCAAAACATCTAATGGAAAAATCTTTGAATGACGCGTTGTGCATTGGGTTGGCTCTGCAGAATGAGCTACCAGCAGTCATCCTGAATTGGCGAAAACACAAATATGCATTCACAGCAGATATACAAAAGATGTATCGATGCATTGACATGCATCCCGAAGATAGCCATTATCAGCGCATACTCTGGCGAAATCAAGAAAAAATTCAGGAGTATTGCCTTACAACTGTTACATTCGGAACAGCCTCTGCTTCCTTTACTGCAATTTGCGTATTACACTAGCTGGCGGAGGATGAAAAACAGTCATATCCTTTGGCCGAACTAGTGCTGAAGCAAGAAATATACGTCGACGATGTGCTTACAGGGAGTCACTCCTTAGACATAGCAATACCCATTCGTAAACAAGTATCAAATGCTCTATCATCAGCTGGTATGGTACTCCGGAAATGGTCAAGCAACTCGGAGGCTCTGCTATGCGATCTTCCTCGTCAGCACTTGTCCGCTAATAGCCTTCTCGAGCTCAGTCATTCTGGAACAGTCAAAATATTAGGTACCTATTGGCAACCAAATCAAGACATCTTCACCTTTAAGTTAAATTTTTCACCGAATAATGCACACACCAAGCGAGCCATGTTGTCAACGGTAGCCCGGCTATTTGACCCATTTGGCTTTATCGCACCGGTGGTCATAAGAACAAAAATTATTCTCAAAGCGGTATGGAATCTCAAAATAACACGGACTGATCAAACAGTCTCGTCGCCAGATTGGGACGAAGCATTGCCAATCGAAATACAACGACAATGGATGTCTTTTTTTGATACACTTCCAGCAATCGAAGCAATAACAGTCCCACGTTGGCTGACTTATGAGCCAACCCTCATCGTTTCCATGCAGATACATGGAGATGCGTGGAGTGCAATGATGGACGTATCTTCACGAAGTTGTTGCTTTCCAAGACTAGAGTCACCCCAACCAAGCCACTCACGATACCACGAGTTGAGCTTTGCGGAGCAGTTTTGGCTGCACAGCTCGCAGATTGGACCAACAAGTCATTTAAAATGCCAAACTTGATGACGTTTTATTGGACATACGCTACAATTGTTTTATATTGGATACGAGGCGACACATCAAGATGGAAGACGTGGGTATCAAACAGAGTGGACATCATCTTGAAAACTTGTTCGCCGTCACAGTAGAGTCATGTTGATACTCACCAAAACCCAGCAGACTGTGCCATAAGAGGTCTTACACCACAGGCACTAGCTGAATTTAGCCTTTGGTGGGTTGGCCCCAAATGGCTCGCGCATTCGAGAGAAACATGGCCGCAATTTGAACCGAATAAGTTGCCGGTTGACGAAGATGTCGCCGAAGTAAAACCTACTAGTCTTATGCTACATTACACCATATGCCATATTCGTCGCTTAGTAAAATTCTGCGTGTCTGCGCCTACATTCAACGTTTTGCTTATAATTGTCAGTCATCAAAACAATCAAGGCGAATTGGACCGTTGTCAGTGGCAGAAATTCAACAAAGCACTGCCAAAATCATCAGTCTCGTTCAGAAAGAAGCATTTTCTAAAGAAATACAGGCTGTTCTAGCAAAAAGATACCCCTTAACCCCTTTTCTCGATCAACAGCATATTTTACGAGTGCTAGGTCGACTTGAACATGCTCACCTATAATTCGATCAGAAGCACCCCATAATATTACCAAATAATCATCATTTTTCAAACTTAGTTATTTCTAACGCACACCAACAAACATTGCATGGTGGTACACAGTTAACATTGTCCTATCCACGACAAAAATTCTGGGTAGTGAACACAAGACGATTAGTCAGCCAGCATATACGCAAATGTATCACGTGCTTTCGTAATAAGTCGGAAATAGCTAAACAACTAATGGGCAACCTTCCGATACACAGGGTGTATCCACCTCAACGACCATTTCTTGCCACTGGAGTGGACTACATAGGTGCCATCGAGTTGAAGGCTTCAAGGTACCGTGGCAACACAACTTATAAAGGTTACATCGCAATTTTCATATGCTTGGCGACCAAAGCCGTCCACTTGGAGTCTGTTACCGGCTTGTCCACAGAGCAATTCTTATGGGCACTACAACGATTTATCGGGCGTCGAGGTATCTGTACCGATATATACAGCGATTGTGGAACAAATTTTATCGGTGCCGATAAGGTGCTGCAAAAAAGCCATAACAACTTTGTTGATGAGATCAACCGCGACATAGTGCCGAGGCTAACAAGCCAAAACATACAGTGGCACATCAATCTCCCACACCCTCCAAATTTTCGAGGCTTGTGGGAGGCCAACATAAAGTCTACAAAATATCATTTAAAACGTGTCATCAGCGGTAATCGTCTTACATATGAGGCATTATCCACCCTTCTGGTTCGCATTGAATCCTGCTTAAATTCCAGACCGCTCTGCCCGTTAACCTCCGACCCAGATGACCTTACCATTCTCACTCCCGACCATTTTTTGGTTGGTGACTCGCTTCTAGCATCACCAGAATGCGTTGCTTCTAACATCTCACTGAGTCAACAGTTTCTCCAAACTCAAAGAATGCTGCAACAGTTCTGGAAGCGATGGTCCTCGGATTGGTTGTCGCACCTTCAGTCACGACCAAAATGGTGGCAAACGCAACCGAATCTGCAGCTCAATGATTTGGTTCTTGTAAAGGACGACTGGCTGCCACCAAATGAATGGTCACTTGGGAGCATTATCGAACTTCATCCTGGTGCCGATGATCTAGTACGCGTTGTGACCCTACGAACACAAAACGGCATCTATAAGCGATCCGTATCGAAGCTCTGCCTGCTTCCCATACTAAATTATACTCAAGAAGTTTAAATGCAACGTGAATATCAAGCACCTCTGCACACTTATTTTCTTTCATAAAATTTTCCTACTGCATAACCTCTATCTTCAGATTGTATATTTTCGTCAGCATTCAACCTGAACTAGATGTGGCAGATCCTTTTGTGCTGCGTCCAGCATGGGGGCGGCATGATTTCAAGAGAGAAAAGGTATACAGAGGCTTCAATGGCCCGACGCTTAAATGCTGAGAGTGAGTGCGTGTATAAAACCGAAGCAGTACGGACGTATGCAGAGCAGCAAGCAATAAAAAAAATTTCTTTTTATTTGTAAAATTAAAAAACTATGAATTAAAATCAAACCTTTGCTAATTACTTTTGTTGAATCTAATTGAAATTGCTTTTGAGTGAAATACGAACAATAAATAAAGATAATTGAATTCAAACTCGAGCGTTAAATTTCCCCAAATCGAATGCAAGTTCTGTACAGGACTTAATTTTTGTTCGATTCGCAGACGGTGATAGGGGCATTAATATATGCAGCCGCCAAAAATGAAACCGCCGTAGAAGTGCCCGACGGGAAAACGCCAGAATAGAATCTATTCTAATTTTTCTCTGACGGCTGGCGGGTCTCTCTCTGAGTGACTTAAATGTTGCCATATTTTTGCTAAAGATTGGATACGTTCAGTGTTATTTTTTTTAGTTTTTACTATGATCTGACATTCTGTTTTTGTGCCTGTGTTGCGTTCATGTGAATTCAAAGCATAATATAAAATAATTTGTATCATTCCCAACATGATCCGACAACCGAAACCGCTCCAATTCTGGACGGGTTCTCAGCGGATTTCGCCGAGAGAGGCCCGTCACTCGACGTCTGCTTTGGTTCTGTTCGAGCTCTATCCCTTCTGCTACTGGTATAAACATATGTATTCCGATGTTTTCTGCTCTCCGGCGCTCATATTTCTACCTCGGCAAGAAACACTCCTAAAATATTATGTTGATTTTATATGATTTAAATACAAATTCTAAATGTTTAATAGCTTAAATCATACTTGATTTTAAATACAAATTCTAGTTGTTTGATAGTTTAAAATCGTTTATTGAGCTTTAGGTCAAAGATAGAACAATTAATTGTTCTAACTAATCTTTGTAAAGAAACAACAATACCAACAACGTTTTTTCAATATAAAAAAGGAGAAAATCACTAGCTGATTTTATTGCAATTTCAGCCCTGCTAAAGGCTTCATCAGAAATCTTTGTGATACCCGTGCAAGCGCGCACTAGCGCACTGCGCCACAAAGGCGATGAGATATTTAGTGTCAATTTCTCAGTTTTTCTTCCATTTCATATTTTCTCATTTGCTGTTGTATTTTTGCTTTACTTTAATCTTTATGCTTATGTTGTTCTTGTTATCTTTGACCTAAAGCTCAATAAATGATTTTAAACTATCAAATCACTAGAATTTGTATTTAAAATCAAGTATGATTTAAACTTTACTCCTAAAATATTTTTATATTTTTCAAGAACAAAAATTTTTTCTTTTTTTCAAAATCGAAAATATTTTATGATTAAATTGCCAAAAAAATCAAACTAAAAATTGACAACGCTTCAAATTGTTTTTCTAAGTTTTGTTATCGTTTTAAAGATTTGTGATGTGTAGGAAAAAATCTAAAACGCTTATCACATTTAATTTTTAAGTGAATTTTTTACTAATCCTCACCTAATTTGTAGCGGATGAAAAGTGTACAAATTTGTATGAAATGTGGATCGGCAGTGTTTTCAACAATTTAGTTTTTTGCTCCGAATCCGCAAACTTTGGTACCGATCCACTCCGAAGCTACTCGCCGGATTCTACAAACGATAAAACAACGAAAACGAGTAATTCTCCCGGCGCAAATGATCCGCCGTATTCCACAATCAGCATGTATATATATCTTTATTTAAAAATTTGTACTTATCTTTTCACTTAATCCATAATCTTACCATACCATTACCATTATCTTTACTTATTTTTTCTGAATTTCATTTTATTTTCTGAAATTCAATTGATCTTTTCTGAATTCCAATCTTAGGAGAATTTTAAATAGCTGACCTTTTCTGAATTTCAAATGTTTTTTTTTTTTTTATTTCAAGTGTTATTTTTTCATTGATATTTTCCAAATTGTTATTGATCTTTTGTGAATTTCAATTGGAATATCTGAATTTCAACTGATCTTTTCTGAATATCTCTTTTTAATTTCAATTGATCTTTTTTTAGTTATAATATTTTCTAAATTTTTAATGTATCTTGTCCGAATTTCATATTTTTTTCTGAATTTCATTTGATATTTTTTTAATTTCAATTAATCTTTTTTTTTTTATAAATTTCAATTGATATTTATCGAGTTTTTATTGATCTTTCGTGAATCTTAAATGTTATTTCTTCTGTTGATCTTTTCAGAGTTTAATGCCCCTATCACCGTCTGCGAATCGAATGCTTCACTCGAATCGAATCATTTGGCGAATTTTTCTTTTTGTGGTATCACTGTTTGCGAACCTACTTATTCGCCTCAGATACGGTGCTGCCAAAGCAGAAAACATTAAAATTAGCTTAGAAACGTCAAAACTCAAACCTCAAATTTCAATTAAGCCGCGATAAATACAAATAAATATTAAAATATACCAAAATGTTAAGCAGCACGGAGCTATTCTTTGGAGAAACTGAGGAAACACAAACTTTGTGCAGATTACGACGCAGTATTAAGGATAAATCCAATCCGCTGGTGATTCCTGACGACCTGTGAGTATTTTTATATGCCCGGTTGATCTCCATTGAAATATTTAAAATCTCTTAAAGGTTTCAATCCTATTTTAGGCTTAACAAGGAAGCCTTTGGCTTTGTGTTGCAAAATATTGAAGACTCCATGCAGTCAATTCGAAGTTGTGCGATTCCTCCTATTTTGGAGCTAGCTAGTACTCTACGATTTTTTGCTAAGGGTATTTAATAAAAGAGCGTTGGAAACGATTTTGAATTGGGTCTTGCAATTAACGGTGTCCACAGTTTTAAGCGAAGTTGTCTGGATTATTGAGCGTAATCTTTGCGCTGTATGGATAAGAGCCATTTCATGGATCATTTTATGGAACTGCCGGCTGTTGGTTTTTTCATACTAACAATAAATAACAAATTGCTTAAAATCAAAAACAAACCACAAAAAAATACAAACAATGCAATATACTTACCTTTTTCTATTATTTTCCATTTTTATGTGCAAAATAAAAAGAAATCAAACGCATTCACCGGCTTGTCACCAAATATTTTTATTCGTCTGTTTTTGACGCTTAAGTCGAATGACATCTGCGAAATTCGCGAACAGTGATACCATGAAGTTTTTTAATTTGCCTGTTCTTGACGTTTCAGTCGAATTAAATTTAAACATTCGCCGACGGTGATACCAACTTGGCAAATTCGACTTAATTTTTGTTCGATTCGCAGACGGTGATAGGGGCATAAGTTAATTAACTGAAAATATCTGTCAAACTTGCCAGTTAAAGCAATTAGTTAAATAGTGGGTTAAATAACTTATTTATATGGCAAAAATACCAGTCGCAGCTACCAGTAAAAAAAGTAAGTATGTTGAAGATTGAGTTCCAGTCTGCTCGTTGCTGTCGATAAAGCAGTCAAACAATAAATTACGTAACGTATCCCGTAGTTATGATCCCGTATCTGTTTATGTTGTATTAGTAAAAAGTCTCCGATTTGTCAAGTACCGAAATAATGTATCTTTGTACTTTAAATAATTTAGGCTGTTAGGAATTTTGCTAAATGATGTTAAAGTCTAGCCAAGGAAAACAGAAAGAATTTTGTGGTATATTGAGTTGTTAATTAAATATATATATATATACATATTTGTTTCTATTAATTATATTGCTTTATATTAACATTGTAACTATTTTAATTTGCCTTTAACAGAGAATAAACTTACGCCTTAATAATATCAATTTAGCAGTCTTCGTTCTTTTTATTTAAAATTGATTTGGTTTATTCACCGGCCGTTGGGCAGAAAGCAACACATTTTATTCTTGTTTCTAAATTTTTTGCCAAGAAACACCATAGTCTACTTCACCTTTTTGTGCTCCTTTTTTCGCGCCTTGTATTTGCCGTCCGCCGGGATCATATGTCTGTATCCCAAGATAATACACAAAAACGAGTTAGCAGCCGCATAAACAAAGGAATTCCGCCAGGTAGATTCGACGAAGTAAATATGCCACTTAATCACTCACCAGCCAAAGGTTCAGCTACTACGCCAGCGCCAGCTAAGCAGACACCACATGCTCCAGCCAAGCCGACGCATTCAGCAGCTAAAACTGACCCACAAATACCACCGAAACCTGCCACCGAAAATGAAAAGTTGGACGCCATTACACGCGATTTTGAAAGAAAAATGAACGCCATGATGAACGAGTTTAAGCGCCAGATGCATTCTATGCAAGCTTTGGTAATCACGAACAACCAGCAGCTACAAGAGAGTGTGCTTCAAATGAGAAGCGAAATTAATTAGCAACAAAATACGATGAATTTACAGTCTTCATCACCGCCAGCGATACAGCCGACTCAAAAGTCAAATATCCCAGAGCCGATACCGCCGCTGACGATGCAGCAAACTCAAACGCAGGAAAAGCCAAACGCACAGCCTTCATTGCAAATTTTACAGCCACCAGAACAGATGTCAATATCTCAATCGAGATCGCCAGTAGCACCGCCATATTCTACACAGCCGACTTCGCAGATGAGGCAGCCATTTTCGACCCAGCCGACGTCACAGGTATTTACATACGTGCCACCGATGCAGCCAAAGTCGAAACCGACGTCTCTAATGGCACCACCACCTTCGACGCAGCCAACGTCTCAGACGCATTATTATATGCCGCCGCTGCAGCCAACGCAGCAGCCGACGTCTCAAATGGCGCCACCACATTCGACCCAGCCGACGTATTAGATGCCTTCGCATATGCCACGAACCAGCGGAACAGCAGCAGAAAAACCAGCAGAACAGCATAATATAATGCAGAGTTCGTAGCAGCCACAAGACCATACGTTTTGCCAGAACTGCAGAGAAACTCCAAATTCGTTCTACGATGAGAGTCTAAGGTACAGCCGAAACAAAAAAAATCTATCCACTGCTAATATTTTCAGGTTCACCCGAGGACTGGCACACGTTCGATGAATCTTTTCAGAGCACCACGATGGAGTTTGAGTACTCGCCACTTCATTATATTATGCACCTACGCGAGGCACTTAAAAGCATAGCCCGAGAGACGGTAGAGAGCCTTTTATCTAACTCTGCAAATGTGCCAACCATCATGGATATTTTGAGAGAAACGTTTGGACGCCCAGAGCAACTAATAAGAAGCCAACTCCAAAAAGTACGTTCTATAGCACCGCTAGCTGAAGACTACTTGAACGCGATAGTTAATTTTTCTAACAAAATTACTAATATGGCCACATTTGTGAAGAACGCGCGAGGTGAACATCACCTGTCGATCCCGACGTTGCTGAGTGAGCTAGTCGCCAAAGTACCGATTGTGAAATAGCTGCAATGGGCCGAAAGATGCATCTCTATTGAAGGTCCGCCATCCATTGAGGACTTTAGCCAGTGGCTCATCCGCTTACGACGTCTGGTGAACGCCGTGACAGATTCATTGCCTACAGCTTCACAGCACATGCGTTCTGCTCCTCAACGCAAGCACACAGCCAATGAAAATGCCATGAACAGTGGCCGGAGATTTGCTTGCGTCACAGTCGCCCTGTCGAAATGCCCACTATGCGACAGCGACTGCACCACATTCAGGAGGATGTGGTTGGAAGGATGCAACCACATTCACCACAAATTGCTGCACTGCGCCGGCACAGATCGCCAAAGCACCACGCCGTCTCAACCGACAAATAAACCACCGCGCACAGTCGACCGACAGTTTACGTGAAATCCATCGAGTTCCTCTGAAGCTGCCCAGGACCGACGGAACTGCCACGCGCATGAAAGCCACAACGGTGTGGTACTTTTTCAGGTTATGCCTGTCGTCGTATATGCCAAGGACCGAGCCATTACCGTATACGCTTTCATTGATGACGGAGCGAATGTGTCTATGATAGACCAAGAGTTGGCCAACGAATTAGGATTCCACGGACGCAGCGAAATGCTAGAGCTTCAGTGGATCAACAAGAAAAGCACGCGGCAAGTGTCGGAAGTAGTGGATTTGATGATAAGTGGTGTCGAAGACAATGTCAAAAAATATGAACTGTCAATCGTATACACTACCAGTAGCTTAGCGTTGCCAGCACAGTCATTCAGTTGTGGTGAGTTTTTGGGTACAAATAAAAATGTGCACTTGACAGGGCTGCCACTTAGTGAATACGACAACGTTCAGCCAAAGCTCATAGTAAGCTTGACGCACGCTTTTCTGACGGTCCCTTTGGAAGTTCCTCGAGCTCCTTCGAGGAAGTTTCACTGCGAAAATGGTCTTATCGCAGTGAAACCACGTCTTGGATGGATGGCATATGGACCAACCAACCACACGGTAAAATATCAGCCAAAACAGATTTTACACGTACGAAGAAGTTGCGGATGTGATATTGCGATGGACGAAATAAAAACTATGATGTCTGCGTATTTCGACATGGAAAACAGTGGAGTGAAGCTAGGCGTTATGCCATTGCGGTCAGAAGCAGAAGAAAGAGCAATGGAGTTATTGAACAAAACCGTATAAAAATCGGGCGAAAGATACGAAGCTGGCTTGTTGTGGCGAAATGAAGAAGTAAACTTTCCAGAGTCCTTCCAGATGGCATTGCACTGCCTAGAAAGTATTGAGCGAAAGATGATCCGTGATCCCAAGCCACTAAATATTGCGCAAAAATTGATGAGCACATCAAAAAATTATATGCCAGGTGTCTGAGTAAAGAGGAAGCTGAAAGTAACACGAGCAAAACATTTTATTTACCACACTTTGGTGTTAAAAACCCAAACAAAAATAGTATACGGCTCGTATTTGATCCTGCTGCTGAAATAAATAGTGTATCACTTAACAAAGCCTTACTTCCAGGTCCACACATTAATAAACCACTTTTGCAAATTCTTTTTCAATTTAGAGAAGCGCCTATTGCTGTTTGTGGTGACATTAAGGAGATGTTTCACCAAGTAAAAATTAGGAGAGAAGACCAGGACTGTCAGCGATTTTTATGGAGATATATTAACCCTAATATGCCAGTAAAGACCTTCGTTATGGAGCGAATGATATTCGGTGCAACATGTGCGCCTACAATCGCACAGTACGTGAAAAACATTAATGCACAGAAATTCGCCGAGAAATATCCACGCGCAGTTAAAGGCATAACAGATAAGCACTATGTGGATGATTATGTAGACTGCTTCAATACAGAATGCGAGGCCATTGAGGTTGTAAAACGCGTGATAGAAATACATAAAGCCGGTGGTTTCGAAATGCGTAACGTCGCGTCAAATTCGGAACGCCTCGTATGCGATGTTGGCAACGCGGCAGCAAACACATCAATCAGAACTGAAAGTGGTGAAATTGGAGTCAAACGCATCTTGGGTATGCAGTGGTCTACTAAAACAGATGTGTTTTGTTTTGCTCTGCAGTTCGCAAAAGTTTCCAGCGAAATTTTATCTTGTCGACAAAAACCAACAAAAAGCGAGACATTGTGTGTTACAATGTCGGTTTTCAACTCGTTTGGATTTTTAGCCAATTTTACGGTGTGTGCAAAAATAATAATGCAGCAAGTTTGGAAAGCCGGAATAGACTGGGATGAGCAGCTGCCAGACAAAATATTTTTAAGTGGAAGAACTGGTTAGAAGAGCTGAAAAAGGTAAAAACATTTAAAATACACAGGTGTTATTTCGATTCTCTGAGGTATAGCGAATTGGAGCTGCATATTTTTTACGATGCAAGTGAGGAAGCGATGGCGTTGGTGGCTTATTGGCGATATCTGCAGCTGTCTGGAGTTAATTTGGCCTTTGTAGCAGCTAAAACATCGTGTGCACCAACTCGATATCACACTAATCCGAAACTGGAGTTGCAGGCAGCAGTGATTGGCGTGCGTTTAAAGGATACCATTTTAAAAAACATTCGAAACTTCGACACATCAACACGTCCACCGTAATCAGTGAGCGGTTCTGGATTCCTTCGTTACGTTCTTTGATTCTGAGCGTAGAGTCGCACTGTACTTTCTGTAAATCCAGGAAAGCAAGACCGGTTCAGCCTCAGATGGGAAATATTCCAGCAGATAGATTGACACCCTAAGTTCGACCGTTTACATACACTGGACTCGATTATTTTTATTACCATCGGCAGGCGAAAGGAAAAAAGATGGGTGGCCCTGTTCACATGTCTTACTGTTCGAGCTGTACATTTAGAGATAGCAACAGATCTCTCCAGCGATGCCTGCCTGATGTGCATTAGGAACTTCGCCAATAGACGAGGAGTACCTATCCAGATAAGAAGCGATAACGGCACGAACTTTGTCGGCATCGAAAAAGAGCAAGGTGGGGTTGTGGATTTTTTCGATCAAGACAAAATTGTTTCTGGATTGTCTTCGCTTGGTATTAAATGGATTTTTAACACGGTTTCAAATCCCAGTGCTGGAGGAGCATGGGAACGCTTAGTACAGTAAGTGAAGATGGCTTTATATATCATGCTGAAAGAGTACGCTCCTCGTCTTGACACCTTTAATAGTTTACTATTAGAAAATGAAAACATCGTGAACTCTAGGCCCCTTACACATTTGCCAACTTCACCTCAAGAGCCCGAACCGATTACGCCGAATCATTTTCTACTAGGATGCACGAATTCGACACAAACTCCAGCGCTATTTGAACCAAAACTTCTATGCTTGCGTAAAAAGTGGCGAATTTTACAAAATTTAAAAAACGGTTTTTGGAAGCAGCTAATCTGATTGGATTTGGATGCCTAGTTCTTGTGTGTGACGACAGATAAACTTACGCCTTAATATTATTAATTTAGCAGTCTCCGTTCTTTTTATTTAAAATTGATTTGGTTTATTCACAGGCCTTTGGGCAGTAAGCAACAAAAAAAATTAACTTTTTTATACCAAGTACATCTGTAATGCGATTCGAAAACCAATGCGATTCGAAAACAAAATGCGATCCGAATTTAAAATCGCACTCTGTAACTATTTTGCTTGAGTGAGAGTGTGGCTTGCTAAATTTTCCTGGAAGTTTGTCCATAATTTGGCATCATTGGACGAATCGTATGAAAATTTATCCAAAATTTGGCATCACTTTTTACTAAACGTCAAAAAATTGTCAGGAAAATATAGACAAAGAAATTTTTAGAGCTGAAAGCAAAACAAACACAAAATAAGTTCAAAAGTTTAAAAAATTAAATATTAAAAATGGCTTTGTGGTTACATGGTGATGACGAGCAGCAAGAACGGTTGCAGCGGCGAATTATAAGGGATCACTGTAATGTGATGGCTATCAGTGATAAGAGGTAATTAAGAAATAATGTATATTGCCGTCCGCTAAGCATTAGACTATTAATTTTTGACTTTTTATTTTTCAGTTTTGATAAAAATTTTCGCTTAAGCAAAGAAGAATTTATATACTTTTTTGCAGTTGCCGTCTTTAATTGACCCTTGGCCAAGTCAGGATGTTCCTGGAAGAAATCCACCAATTCAAATTGCCGCGGCTTTGTGCTGATATTTTTGCAAGATTCCCTGAGTAAAAATTAAATGGTTAAAACATATTAAATCATGTTAATATTCGTAAAAACTTACATTTTTATTTATATATCGCTTCTTGATTCAATTATGTTGATATTTTTATTTTTTTATTTTTTTTTTAGACTGAACCAACGCTCAGGGGATGCCCCTATAAATGCGTAAGCATTGTGTTCATTCGGAAGATGGCTGATAGTTAGTTGGAGGGTGGATAGATGGAGTAGTGTCAGTGAAGATTTGTTTTGAATTGGCACAGCTCAAAACTGCCGGGAAACACGCTCGCAGGGAGAATATTCCACAACTTAACTGCGCGACTAAAGAACGAATTATCGCGGTAATGCGAGGTTCTATTAGGTATCGATGCAATGGTAAAGGGGTGGGCTTGGACAGCTGCCCGAGTGGACCTGGGAAACACACGAGCTGGTGGCGTCAGGCCATGTATCTCCCTTGAACACTTCCCATGGTAATACCTATACAGAAGGCTTAGGAAACCTACATTACGTCGATGCTCAAGAGAATTGAGAGAGGATGAAATACTTTCATCTCCTATCAAATATATCGCACGATGTTGAATTCGGTCCAGAAGCTTCAAATAAGATCTTGAAGCCCCTGCCCAAATGTGCGATTTTAAAATCTTTTTATAAATTTATTTTTTACTTCTGCTAAAGACAAAGAGCTGTCGAATTAAATTACCGAAATTTGAGTGACTTTGACACTCGCATTCGCGTTGCCAAGTGCCGAAAATGCGAAAAGGGATAAATTAAAATGCGAAAGTCGGAAAATAAAATGCGAATGTCAGATTACAGAGTACCTTCTGTTCGAATTCGAGCAATTTTACTTTCGAATCGCATTGCAGAGTAGGGCCTCTGGTTAATTTCAAATTATTTTTTAACTATATAACACATTTATGTTTTGTATTTTTATTGAAAATTGCATATTGAAAATTGTTGCAAAGCTCCATTAACAAATCCACTTGCAAACACTGTGTGTAATAGCAGCAAAAGTATTCGTGATAGGTATGCTAGCAGCTCCTGCTTGTTGGGCGAGTACTATCGGATTGGCTATGGCCACGGCAGTCAAACACTTGCTGGCGAAGCATTTTGTTGCACCAAAGTTTGCTGCTAAATGCCAAAGTTAGCAGTAAGCAAAACAAGTCGTCGTAATATTTCCATTTTATTGAGACATAGAGGTGACTGCTGGTGTAGCTTAAGCCTGCGGTTGTAGAGCTGCAGTCAATGGTATGCCAGTAGCACTCAGAGCAGCCTCGAAATCATCACCTGCCCTTGACGACCACAACCTTCGTCTATTTAACTAGAAAAGCGTTAAAATATAATTATTTTTACAATATATAATATTTTATTTAATATATTTCACAATTTAAAGTACTTACGTGCTGTTACACGATATAAATCGTTCGTTTGAAAATTTTCTAAATTGTGTGTACATCAAATTTATTTATCTCATAAGAAAGAACAAGACAAAGACAAGTAGAACACAACGAAAATCATTTGTCTCTGTCTACCATACCAATAAGAGAAATCAGGGATGCACAACTGAATTGCTACCTGTTAAATAATAGGCTTAATAACTAATGGCATTTTCTTTTCTCAAAAAATTCTGCATTTTTTCTGCCTTTTTTGAGAATTCTGCACTTTTTGTGTTTCTCAAAAAAATGTTAACTTCTAAAAATAAATCGTCTTCTTTTCTCGAAAATTTTGACCTGAAAAGTATAAAAAATTCATGAAAACCTGAAAACGATTTCAGAGTTCTGCCCTCAAATGCAACCACCTGAAGAAGCAAAAATGTGACATGTTTAGAAAATATTGAACATTGTATTGACATTTTATTAAACAGTTCTTCTTTACAAAAATATATTCTAAGTAAACATAAAATGGCTGATATTAACGAAATAACCACATCAGTGGTCTGTTTTTTAAAAATGAATTGCTGGATTGCTATTTCACGGAAGATTTCTGCAATTTATTTGATGTTTCTCGATATAGCAGGGCAGCCAACACAACATTGAAATAGAAGTTGCATTTTTGTTCTTTTCTCGACTAAAAACAGGTCAACATTTTTAGAGTTCAGGTCAAAATTTAAAAAATTCTGCGCTCACAGAGGGTATTTTTTGGCGAGAAAAGAAAACGCCATAATAGTATTTTGTACCGCAATTTTTATAACAAAATACCATGCATATGTTTTAGTGAATATTAAAAAATTTTTGTGAATGTGTTAATGTTTCGGTTAGGAATGTCTTGCAGGGTTCTACATCGTCACTGCAGTTTTTCCAAATATACTGAGATTCATTCTCAACAAACGTTTTTATGGTTATTTTTGTAATTTTTTGGAATATGTAAGCAATGATGTTGATTATGAAAATGAGGTTTCAGGGGCATATCACATCTGTATACTGTGGTCGTATCGTTGAAACAGAAGAAAGTAATCTGTCAGATAAAGTTGTCATTGCAATAAAAAAATTATTTTAAAGTTTCACATAAGTTTTTGCGACCAAATTAAGAATTGATTTGCTTTTAAAGACCGTGATTGAATTTGTTGTCTACGGCAAATATATTTTGAATCATTCTTCTGCGTTGACCGCCGCTGGGTACCGAATCGAATGTTTTCTTCACTGGAGCATCGTTTTTCATGAACTGAACATGACCGAACCAGCGAAGCCGCTCGATTTTAATGCGCTTGACTATGTCGATGTCAGCATAAAGCTCGTACAGTTCATCATTCCACCGTATTCGGTACTCGCCATTGACGCAGATTGGTCCGTATATCTTACGAAGAATCTTTATCTCGAATGCTTCTAAAGTCTTTTCATCTGAAATGCTCAGCGTCCAGGTTTGTGATGCATAAAGTAGGACGGGCATGATAAGCGATTTATAGAGCGTGATTTTCGTTCGTCGAGAGATGGCTCTGCTTCTCAATTACCTACTGAGCCCAAAGTAACACCTATTGGCAAGCGTTATTCTTCGTTTGATCTCAATGCTGATGTCGTTGGTTGAGATTATGCTGGATCCCAGATAAACGAAGTCCTTCACAACCTCGAAGGAGGTATTGTCAACGGTAACGTGGGTTCCAAGACGCTGGGACTGTTTGTTTGTTGACACCAAGTATTTCGTCTTATCTGCATTCACTGCCAGACCCATTCGACTTGACTCTTTTTCTAATCTGGAAAATGCTGCACTGATTTCGCGCGTATTATGGCCAATGATATCGATGTCATCAGCATACGCAAGCAGCATAACACTCTTGTAGAATATTGTGCCACTACGTCTCAGATCAGCAGCTCGGATGATCTTTTCCATCATTAGGTTGAAAAAGTCGCACGATAAGGAATCACCTTGTCTGAAACCTCGTTTGGTAACAAATGGTGGGGAGAAGTCCTTCCCGATTATAACTGCGCTGCTGGTGTTGCTCAGTGTCATCTTGCAAAGTCGTATTAGTTTTGCAGGAATACCAAATTCAGACATGGTGGAGTACAGGTGCTTCCTTATTGGGCTGTCGAAGGCGGCTTTGTAGTCGACAAAAAGATGGTGGGTGTCGACTTGTTTTTCTTGAGTCTTCTCCAAGATTTGTCGTAGAGTGAAAATCTGGTCGATGGTGGACTTTCCAGGTCTGAAGCCACACTGATATGGTCCGATCAGTTCGTTTACAAGGGGCTTCAATCTTTCACATAAAACGCTCGACAGGACCTTATATGCGATATTAAGAAGGCTTATCCCACGGTAATTGGCACAGATAGTGGGATCGCCTTTCTTGTGGATTGAGCAGAGCACACTGAGATTCCAATTGTTCGGAATGCATTCTTCCGACCATATTCTGCATAGAAGCTCGTGAATGCATTTAAGTAGAGCTTCGCCTCCGTTCTTAAACAGCTCAGCAGGTAAGCCATCAGCTCCCGCGGCTTTGTTATTTTTAAGCCGAGCTATAGCTGTCAGAACTTCATCATAGTCGGGCAGCGGAACCTCGACGCTGTCATCCGCAATTGGGGTTTCCGGAATATCATCTCTATTGGCGGGATTGTTGAGCGCAGATTTCAGTTAGAACACTAGCTTTTGGCGAAGCAAAACACTTGTTTAATTTCTATGGTGCATTTCGACAAACTATCGAACACCAATGAATATTGAAATAAATAAAGAAGCAACTAGAACAGATGGCAACCTTGATAGAGTTGATGGCGGTGATCTATAAATAGCCTACTGCTTTGAAATGTCATATGATTAGCAGCCATACAATTCAAAAGAATGAATTCCAAAACCTGCGCACTCATATACTAGTTTAAACAGTGAGTTGATCACAGCTTAATCACTCAAAGACTACTGAAGAGGAAAATGTAGCGATTTCCGAAACAGACTGTATAGTCAGCTAAGTGATTGACTCTATACAGAGTTGTTGTGTTTGTTGCCTTCTTTAAAAAACTTACTTGATCTAAAGCTCACAATTTAATTTATATTGTTAAAAAATTTAAAAGATAACTTATTCAAATAAATTAGTTAGCTGTTAGCAAAAAGTATGATGTGAATAAAATATTCCTTTTATAGTAAAAAAAAACTATAGTATAGTAATTAAACTATAGTAATGAAATTATTTTAACTCTTAAAATTCCATGAAAATTAAACAGTCTAGTAAACAGAGTCTTTGAAGATCACAACCAAAACAAACTAGAAAATAGACTTTCAAATTGTACAGAGATAGAATAAAAATCGGGTGATTTCGATAATATAAAAAATAAACATTGTTTACATTGCAGTTGCATTTGTAGTTGCTTAAAATTTTTGTATTTTCTTGTGAATAATATCCCGGGATTTGTAGGGATTCCAGGACTAGAAATTGATTAGGGATCCTGGAATTTCAGGACTCGGGATTGAAAGCCCTAGTTGTAAATTTACATGATTGTTAATAAAAAAAAAACAAAAAAACTACTGCGAAAAAATTTGTTTCACTGCGTTTTTTTAAATTTACTGCAATTTACGAATTTTCAAGTCAAAACGCTGGTGTAGAGCCATGGCTTGGCCGTGGTTTAAGCCCGACTGTCAAGCGCTATAGTAGCTAAACTACCGAACTAAAGAAACATAAAAAAAAAACAATTCGATTAAAAGATTTGAACATTATTATTACAACAAACACAATATTCCATTTATTCAATCATTTAAAATGTTACATAAGAGAAATATAAAATTATTTAACCATAAAAAAAAACAAATGGCATAACAAATTTTATTCGTAATACTATACATACAGAATTCCAAAATGTTTGAATTATGACTACATTTTAAACGATATATAAGAAGTTTTCTTTTATTAAGAAAAACCCAATTCAAAATTAATTCTATGTGTTTCTTTGAAATTAACTGTAGAGTTCAATGTATTCAATCATTAGCTGAAAAATATGTATGTATTTTTATAACTTTTTATACACAATTTTCACGCGTCGATGGATAATTTTTTGAAAACTATATAGTAACAATAAACTGTAGTTTATTGATAAACTTCATAATTGATAACTTCATTAAAAACAAGATATTACATTACATTAATTCTAAAATAAAAAATTGTTTTGTCATACATATTAATATAAACAATTTGACAAAATTATTTTTACACGTTTTCGTCACATCAGGAATTACGTGGCCAAACTTTTGATATTTATGAAGGGCTAAAAATTGAATCCACCTTGGGGTGTAGTTGAATCAGGATTAAAGTTATATTGGTGATCATCAGCAGACGGTGCCACTCTGGAATCTTCTTCTTCATTTCCAAAATATTGTTCAATTATATAGAACGATTTGTGGTATATATCACGATTTTCATGTGATTGAAGATATTCTATTTTATCCAAACCTAAAAAATGTTTTAAATTTATTAAAATTTTTTACTTTAATCAAATTTTATTAAATTAAAAAGGGGGAGATTAAAATTTCTGTGGCACCACGATTTCAGTATGGATTAGAGCTTAAAGTTTCACATGAACACGTGTTACTTTTTTTAAAAAAAATCAAGTGAAAACACGACCCTGAACTACACGTGTATTTTATTCACGAACTACACGTGAAGTTCGTATTCAAGTGAATAGTATTCACGTATTTTAGACATAAGCCGAACTTTTAATAATTCTTTAAGTTACTGGGAACAAAAATTTACTATGTTATTTAGAAGTCGGCTGCTTCTCTATGATTTGTATGGCTTCTGCGAGTTACAAGTACTGGATTTGGCCAGCTTCAGGGTGCGTCATTGGGACTATTTAGGGTTCTGTGGGTTCCTAGGACAGGAATGAAGGTTCATGTGGATAAGGGATTCAATTGGGATTTGGAAAGCTCCTGGATGAGTCATTGGGACTTTTTAGGGTTCTGTAGGTTTGTCATGGATAACGGTCGCGCATTAAAGTCCAATGACCCTAAGTGCGCTTTGTATTATTCATAAGTGTATTATTTAATCATAAAGCAACTTGACGCGGCGCACAAGTTGCTTTAGAAAACTGACCCTTATCCATACACACCACTTGAGTCAGCAACCACTTGATGTCGATTGCTGACTCAAATACTTAAGGTATAAATATAAGTTATAATTGAAAAATAAAGACAGTAACAATTAATTTTTTTTTTAAGTGAGTCTTGATATAAAGAAAGTTTGTGAACGTTTTATCTTAATATGGTGATCCTGCCATCCTGGTCATAAGTGAATATTAAATAGAATTTAAAGAAAAGAAGGACTAGTAACAGTGAAAAACAATTAAAATTTAAAAGGAAAAAGGTGAAAAAGAATCATAATGCCCTGGTGGATCAAAGCACTTAGTGCAATCCTGATAGCACTATCAGGATATAAAATCGGTCAAGAAGTGGAGCAAAATAAGCTTGAAAAATACGTACAAGGATAATTAAATTTGGCTGAAACACAGTAAACCTTTACCTCCAGTGTTGAAACCAACACCCAAAACAACTGACATTTCATAGCGCTACTAGCCATATTGGTGTTAATAATCTTAGTATATACTATGATAAAACACCATTTAAGCCGACGCAGAGAAACGCCAAATATATAAGGAAGTCAGTGCCTCAAAGCTGGAGGCCCACCGTTGGGAATATGTGATGAAAAGACAAGTATCTTCATCAATGGAATCAATGAACATCAACACTACTCGTAGCATTAATAGCAATGGAATTCAATGGAATTAGAGGACATCAACACCAGCATTTTCAACAAAATAGATAAGAATCAATTAAATTATATAACTTAAGGTTTATTGATTTTTTTTCTTCATTATATACGTTTATATATAAACATATCGTCATATGAAATCAAAAAAGCTGTAAGTTACCAAAAATACAAAATCGACTTTTTGATTGATTATGATGCACCGTATCTAAATACATGTTCTTGCAAAATTTTACTCGCCTACAACTAAAAATTACGTTTTTATTAACAAAATTCTAAAAGCCCTCAGTGCAAGCGCTTGAGAAATTTAGACAGTTTTTTGCTTCTCCTGTAAAATTTTTAAAATGTAACTTACGGTTTTTTGATTTCATATGACGATATATGTATTTGAATGTCGATTGTGCAATTAATTTTTTTCTCTCAACTGACTGACACAATAAGGTATGCCTAGTAAAGTTACCAGGGAAAACTTATCAAACAAATTAAAAGACATTAAAACTGAGTTTCATAGATCATATAAATGTCTAAACAAGACTCCAATACCAACAAGTAAAACACAGATTAAACACCGTAGTATGTTTTGTAAGTCAACATAACTTAATAACTGGTCTGAGTAGTACAATATATCCATTACTGATTTTAAACTATAAAGCTGAATTTAGCACATATTTTACGATAATAAAACAACGGTTAGAATTGTTATTTAAACGACTAGAAGGTCAACAAGAACTAAATAAGTTCATAAACATAACATTTCAAAACTTAAGCTCAGACATAGGCATTGACGAATCAACAAAACAACTAAATATAGCCACGATGATACCTATCGAATTTATAAGCATTGCAACAAAATTGCTGCCTGAATTCGGTGGAAAAGTCGAAAATTTAAATAAATTTGTAAACGCTCCATATTTATTGGACACCATAAAAGATACTCCTGAAAGTATCGCTGTTTCACTAATTAAAACTAAACTAACTGAAACAGCAAGTAGATTATTGAATAATGAAAACACCATTCAAGAAATGAAAGCTACATTACTTGCAAATGTGAAATATGACTCACCACAAAACATTTCAGCCAAACTAACTACTGTAAAGCAACAAAACAAAAGTGACACAGACTTCGCCCAAGAAATTGAAAGCCTAACAATGCAATTGGAACAAGCATATCGCTACCTTAATATAGAAAGGCCCTAACTCATTTATTTTTTTACTTTACAGGAGAAGAAAAAAACTTGATAAAAATTAAAATTTTGTAGCTGAAAATTTTTTAAGTGGGGTTTTTATTTAAGACTCTTGCTAATTTAAAGCTGTAGCAATTTTTTTGTAGCGATTTCTTTTCTGTAACAATTTTTTTGCAAAAATATAAAAAAAAATCGATTTTGAAAAAGTTGAGTTAGGGCCTTTCTATATTAAAGTAGCGATATATTGCAGACGGTCTGACGCCTGCATTAGCAAAAAGATACACCACTCAACATGCAGTAAAGACAATAAAAACAAATGCGAAATCTGAGGAGGCAAAAATGTTAATAAGAGCAGGTCAGTTCCAAACAGTAAGCGACGCTGTCACCCAATTCCTTGAACTAAGCTCAGAAAGTTCAACTACTTCGCAAATAAATTACATTATTAAATATTGCAACTTTAGAGGAGGATATTGGGGTGGCTGAAGTAATTCACACCGCGGACATAGAAATCATTGGAACCAAAACAATAGGTATAACTCAAGACGAAACGAAAATTCTTACGATAGTCAAAGAAACAACACTAATAGAAACAGCAATTACGCTAACAACAATAATAGTTACAGGGGACGCAAAAACTCTAATAGAAACGTTAGATATGCAGAAACGTCGGAAAACGTGAATGGCTCCCAGCTTGCCCAACTGGGGACTGTACCAATTTAATTAAACATAAAATTCTGCATATCAACCTCTCTTTAAATAACACGGTGTGACCGCCAAATAGTTTCAGCCTAAATTCTTAGAAATTCCGAGAGAAGAACATCTTGGAATTATATTGCGACCAGTCCGACCTCTCAATTCCTCAATTGATATTTGGTTATCAAATGAATCATATGTAAGTACTCTTAGTTAAAAAACATACATTCAAATTAACATCGGTATAAGTGAGAATAATTTAGAAAATCATAACTAAGATGGCAAAATAATGTCCGATTGTTTATAAATTAAATTTTTTTTAATGACTTACCTCCACATTCCTCTATTGCAATAGCATACGGATTGGGTCGTGCTGAAACTTTTTCACCAGCTTTCAAAATATTTTCTAAAGCGTTTAAAGCAACCTGTACAATATCTGAGTCCACAACTGTCAAAAAGTCGCACATCGGAGGTATGCAACCTATATGGACCTGTTGATAAACTCATTTTAAAAACCGCACTATTTATGCGACAAAAACTATACTAGATATCGAATCTGATCTGCTGTTCCGCTACTAGTAGCATTTGTAATGGCCCACGCCGCTTCTTTTTTGGTTTTAAAATCACCTACTTGCAAGATTGTTATGAGTATTGGAAAAATATGAGCGTCAATAACTGCCTGAATCTGTTGCCTATTTCCTGCTGCTATGTTTGAAATTGCCCAGCAAGCTTCTTTTTTTATTGTTTCCATTGAAGAACACAGCAAACTGCTTATACATGGAAGTGCATTGCAATTTAGTATTACTTGAGTTTGGATATCATCGCCGGTAACTATATTTCCAACGGCTCGCAGAGCAGCGGTTACAACGTTATTTTGAGGGTTCCTTAAAAAGTATAAATTTAGTTAAAAAATCTATGTTCATCTCCAATTTTTTAAAAATTTGACGGACATTAATAGTTCTACCAAGCGGCGGCAAACACCTGCATCAATAACTGCTTGAATTTTATCATTAGGCCCGTCGGACAAATAGCTTATGGCCCAACACGTGTCACTTAGAACATCTGGATCAATGTGGTTAAGCAGACGTGCTAAAATTGGTAATCCTTTCACAACTTTTAAAAAGTCAGCGGGAGGGTTCTTGCCACGACATAAATTCGATAATGTCCACACAGCGTTTCTAATCGTTGTTAAACGATCCGTACTGCTAAGTACACTATAATGAGATATAAAATTGTTTTTAGCTTTTTAGTTTTAATATTGTTTGTATTGTATACAAAAAATCTAAACCATACTGTAATAAAGGAGGAAGTATGCCTGAATTTAGCAAATGATCCCGACAACCAGGAGAGTCGCCAGCGATATTCCCTAAAGCCCAAACAGCCTGTTCCTGAACATCATCGTGCGAACTTGTCAGTAACTCGATAAATATAGGTACAGCACCGGTTTCTATAACTATTTTAGTTTGCTGAGATGTTCCTGATGCGATATTAGTTAACGTCCAAGCTGCCTCAAACTTATAAAAAAATAAATAATTAAATAGACAATATTTCTTGAAAGTTAATTCTTACTTGTAAGGATGCATTGGAGTTATTTCTTAAAAAAGTCACAAATCGTGGTACGATACCATTTTGAATAACCTCCTCAATAGGCGGATTTGGGTCACGAGATAATAACTTTCGAAACTTTTGTGTTGCCATTAATTGCTGCATTTCGTTGTCACTGTACAACTGCTCAATCATATCCTTTTTTATTAATAAACTTTGTGTCTTAATGTCATTATGATTCCGTTTTATATATTCTTGATCTTCTCCATGATGAATAACATCTTCCTATTTTTAAGAATTTCAATTGATTTAATAATGCTTAATTAAAGCAAACTAAAATATAAAATATTTAAAATGTTCGATAACAAGCAGAAAACGTGGTGACGTGGAGCAGAGCGTCAGTGAATTCAGAAATAACTAAGTATATATTTTCAGCATGAAAAAATGCGGTTTTAAACTTGAACATCTAAGTGGACTTTTTGAGTAAAAGTAGTGTAAAAATGTAAGAAAAAAAAAGATAGATTTTGTAACTTTTTTGTACAAAAATTTTGAAAAATATGTTGCATACAACAAGAAGAGTTGTGCACTTATGCAAAAAAAAAATCCAGTTATTTTGTATGCTGATAAAAAAGGGAATTCTACATAAATACTAGGGTGTCCCAAAAATATATATTTTTTATTTTGACAGATGTCCGCGGCTTTAATACTTCCTTGACCTAAGAAACACCCTCTGTGAAGCACATCTCAATTGGTAAAGATTTAGAGGTCGCGAATTCATTTTCTAATTTTCCCATACGATTTGTATGGGGAAAAATCAATTTTGTTGGTAAATTGAATTTAGAGCCATTATCTTTTAAGCGTATAATAATCTTATAAAAATCGTTTAAAAAATTTTAATTGTATGGGAAAATTAGAAAATGAATTCGCGACCTCTAAGCCTACCAATTGAGATGCGCCTCACAGAGGGTGTTTCTTAGGTCAAGGAAGTATTAAAGCCGCGGACATCAAACACGATTTTTTTTGGGACACCCTAATAAATACACTTTCTAGTGCATTAAATACACAACAAATTATTAATGGAATGACATTTTTTCTTTTACAAAAAACCAAACTCGAGATAACAAATAAGTTTTTGTATGAAATCTAGTAGAGAATCGGATTAAATCGAGATGAAAATTTATATTTTACATCATCGCAATAATTTTTATCGAATTCATTTATTAGAAATACTCAGCCCTATTCCAGTATCCACCGTAGCGTAAATTTTCTTTCGAATTCGTAATGTCGTATTCTGCAATCCGAATCATTACATCGTATTCGAACATTCGTAGCATTGCTTTTCCATAATCCAAACGCATCAAATTTTGACAGCCGTTTTTTTGGATTTTTCACAAAAGCTTTGCCGCGACGGATTTGTTTACGGCAAAAGAAAACAATTGAATTTTTATAGAATTATCCCGAAGAATATTTGAATATTCTTCGATCAATTTTCATAGATTCTCTTTGTGAAAAATCTTCCTCTTATTGTGCTAAAATTGCAGTTGCAATTGCAATAAAATTCATTCAAAATCACAGCTAAAAAAAATGCTAATGAAAAACACTTGTTTTTAAATTTTTCTTTTTTTTATATTTGTCTGCAGTTGAAATCCGTTGTTTTCGAATTCCCGAAAGTAAATTTGAAAAAGGGAAGTTTCGTTCGGAATTTGGATTATCAAATTTGTCGTATTCGTAGCGTAGCTTTACGTTCGGGAATTCATTACGGCGGATTCTGGAATAGGGCTGACTGTTTTTAAAACCATTTAAAAAAATCATGTTTTGACTCAAATCTGGGAACACTAAAAATGTTCGTGTGCTAATGCATGACATCATATCTTTAGTTTCCCCACTGAGCCAGTTCGACACAAGTTTACTTTTTTGATATAAAACTGATCTACTTTTACTAGAATAATCGCATGCGCAACAATAAAAAATAGCGCTCGATGATGCAGATACTAAAAGGCTAGCTGTTTGTACAAAATAATTATATTTGCATGTGCATTTTATTGCTGCGATAAGAACTACAAAAACATACTGTCAATGTTTTTTATTTAATCAGCAACGCAACTCTCTTGTTTTCTTTCCCTTTACCAAAAGACCCACCGAAATGTTTCTGTGTATCTGCCCACACAAATGTTTCCATTTACTGCGTAAAACACAATTCAGACACCAACGACGAAAACAAGACAGAAACCAGCAGCAAGCGCAGTTTCACTTCAAGTTAGCTTTAAACTGTGCGGTTAGCTCGAAACTTCATAAATAATATATTACCCGGATTTTCGAGTAACCGGACTTTTTTCGGATATCGATAGACTTAGTCACCCAAACAAAGCTCGAAAAACAGAACAATAATATTTTCCATCTGAGTGGCATTAATGCCTTATTTTTACTAAGATTTGAGTACGTTCCAGTGCTATTCCAGTGACGTCCCAGTGTTTTTAATAATTTTTAAAAACCTGTACTTAGTTTAAAAATACTATCTTAACCCATTAATGCTCACTACCAGAACCCGTTGAGTTTAGCTTTTGAAATTTTCAGCATAAATTTGTATTATTATTAAAGGAGTCTGTAAATAGAGAAATAAAAAAACATAAAACTTAAAAAATTAGAAAAATTATAAATTGGAAATTTTTCATTTCATAGCGCAGTCGTTCAATTTTTACCTTATGCACTTTTTTAATTATATTTTATTTATTTTTTTATGTTAATAAAACAAAATAATTTTTTGATACTGATAAATTTTTTAAAAATGTATGAAATTATTTAAAAGACCATTCATTACAACTTAAAAGATTCACTTTTAAAAAATATCCATCTAAAAAATTAACGCGGCAGTTGAACATTTTTCAATTATTACAAGGATTATTAAATGAATTAAAAAAATGCTTACATGAAAAATTTCAGTCTTCTAAATAATTTGAGTTCAAAAGATAGGAACCGAATAAAGAACCAATTTATATTTTTTCTATATATGTTTTCACTATGGCCCTCATTATGAGCCACTTTCGATCTTCGACTGTAGTCGAATGGCCTGATCGAACGAATTTGCATTTGGTATTATAACGTGCTTTCTACAAAGAGTAGCGATATTGTGAATTTCGTTAATTTGGTTTGTTCACGGTAGTATATTTATATCAGATGATCGTTATATTTACATTTTTAACAATTATTGCCCTGCAAGCATCGCATAAAAAGAAAAATTCTATTCGACTGAAAATTCGATGAACATCGAACATTTCGATAATCGGTTTCAGAAATTAAAATGTAAGAAGAAACTTGGTGATGTTATTTATTGGTGAGCAACATTAAACAGAAACATAGTTGAAAAATTAGAACATAACGGTAAAACAAAATTAAATCAAACCAAAGCTTTAAAAACGAGCTCATATTGAAAGTCGGGCAGATAGGGAATTCAATGCTAAAACTAAAAATTTAATATTTTGTTGCCAATCCTTTTTCTTTTATGACTGCCTGCAGCCTTTTTGGCATGGGTGCAACCATATTTTTACAAACATCAGCTCCAATCTAATTCCACTCTTCACTTAGGATACTTTTTAATACATCTTTAGTTGCCCATCTCTGATGCTGCACTCTGGGTTCAAGTTTATCCCATAGATGTTCTATAACATTTTAATAACAAGGCCCATTGTGAGGTTGTTTTTATGACATTTGGATAAATATCAAGTACACAATTCTTTACCAAGAGCGTCGTATGTTTCAGGTCATTGTCTTGGTAAAACTCAAAATTGTCTGCAATTTCTTGTTTAACCGCACTTTCTTTTACGTGCGTCATGAGAATGTCAAGGCACATATTTTAGTCCATTATACTAAATTATCAATAAAATTAATCCTTCCAACATCAAACGCAGCCCCAAATCATGACTGATCCTCTACCATGCTTAACCGTATGTTTAAAATTTTTATTGCAAAATTCTTCATTCGGTTTCCGCTTTCCATTTGAGCCAAATAAATTAAATTAACTCTCATCGGTTACCAAAACCTTAAATAAATGTTTATAATTAAAAAGTGCTAAATATCCCAATTTATTCTGCTAACCTATTAACCTTGTTCTAGAATGAAAAGTCTTTGGTCACTTGCTCACGCGCGAAACTGAGGAGTTCTTTTATATTTGTCTTGCTAATACATTTTTTTTCGTGCTACTCTTCATTTAATCAATTTTTTTTAAAACTCTTCAAATTGTTTCTGAGTGTTCACTCTTTTAGTGTACGCGTAAATAATTAATTCGTACAATAATAAATCTTCCTTTTTTTGAATCAGTTTCTTATTCTCTAAAAATATTTTTTTAATTTCATAAATTGAAAAGAAATGAATGTATGATAAAATTATTTTTTTAAGCAAACAGTAAAAAATTACAAAGTAAAGATTAGAAACCCTACATTGCTTCCACTTTAATGAATACATACATTTTTTATTAAAACCTAACGAATTTTGATTTTAATGTGCGAGGAACAATATTGGTTGATGACGAAGAACAATTATCATCACTGTATTCATGGTATTGAAAAAGGCTGGTTTTAGTCTATCTATTGAAATTTTATATTGTTTTCCTTAATTTTAACTTCGAAATATTTTGGAAAACCCTGCAAACTCTGCAACGAAATCTGCAAACCCATCCATTAAAAAAAGTTTTACAAATTGTCTCTGCTTTAATGTCAGAGATATGGAAGGCCTCAGGCCAACGGCTAAAGCGATCAATACATGTAACTAAATACGTATATCCTTCTGAAGGCGGCAGAGGGCCTACAAGATCAATATTTACTTCCTTAAAACGTCCACTACTTAAAGGAAATGTTCCGCCTGGACTAATGGTATGTCTTGATATTTTTGATCTTCGACTAGGAATACAGCACCTGGTCCAATGAACGATGTCCTTGTTCATAGATGGCCAAAACAATTTTTTTGTTATGAGTCTTTTTGTTGCTCTAACTCCTGGATGCGAAAGCGAATGTGAATTCTTGAAGACAGCTTCTCGAAAATTTTTCGGTACGTAAGGACGTGCAACTCCAGTATCTACATCACAATATAGTTGATAGTCACTGTTCAGGAGTGTTATAAGCTTGAGATTCTAATTACCAGTAGACTTCAATATTTGTTTAGTTCTGCATCGTCTTTCTGAGCTTGCGACATCTTCATAAAATCAATTGATTTGAATGCAATAGATTCTACTCGTGATAAAGCGTCGGCGACGATATTATCCGATCCAGAAAGGTGAATGATATCTGTTGAAAATTGCGCTATAAAGTCTAGATGACGACACTGACGAGGAGAAGCTTTATTTAGATTTTGCTGGAATGCATAAATTAAATGTTTATGATCCGTAAAAATTTTAAATTGGCGTCCTTCCAAAAAATATGTAAAATACATGATTCCGGAATACATAGCAAGTAGCTCACGGTCATATGTGCTATTATTAATTTGAGCTGGAGAAAACTTTTTTGAAAAAAATCCCAAAGGTTTCCAAGCGTTGTTGACAACTGAAGCACCCATGCCGAAATTGCTTGCATCGACTTTCAGTGCTAGAGGGACTCCAGGTAAGGGGAAAGACAGGATTGTTGTTTCAGCGATTTCTCTCTTACATTTATTGAAAGCTGCTATAGTCTCATCGTTCCATGAAACAGGTCGCATGTCATTCTTCTTTGCGCCCATCAGATAATTATTTAGTGGCGCTTGCGTTTCAGCACCTTTTGGCAAAAATTTCTATAGAAATTAATCAATGCCAAAAATTGTCTCAGCGACTTTATAGTGGGCGGAAGCTTAAATTTTTGAATAGCCCCAACCTTCTTTTGCATGGGACCTATTCCATCTTCAGAAATTTTGTGTCCTAAGGAATCAAGTTCGGTTACTCCCAAAACGCACTTTCCAAAATTCATTAAAATTCCATAGCTTTTGAATCTATCAAAAAGCAGACGTAAGTGCTGAAGGTGTTCCTCGGATGACTTGGAAAAAACCAAAATATCATCTAAGTATACAACGACAAATTCAAGACCTCTTACAACTTCGTCCATTAAGCGTTGAAAGGTTTGTGCCGCACTGCATAATCCAAAAGGCATTCTAAGGAACTCGAATAACCCGAATGGAGTAATTACAGCTGTTTTAGGAATATCTTCTGTGGCGACTGGGATCTGGTAGTAGGCTTTTATAAAATCAAATTTTGAAAAAATTTTAGTTCCTGCCATTGCCAACGTGAAATCGGTAAGGTATGGGATGGGGTATTTATCAGGAAGGGTGATTTTATTTAGATCCCTATAATCCCTACACGGTCTCCAAGATCCATCGGCCTTTGGAACCATGTGCAGAGGATTTGTCCAATTGCTCTTCCTGCGCCGAATAATACCCTTGTCCAAGAGATATTGAAATTCATTTTTCGCTGTGGCTAGTTTTTGTGGATCTAGTCTTCTTGGACGAGCCTTAACTGCATTTCCTTTTGTTGTTATGTGATGTAAAACCTGATGCTTGCAGACAAACGTTAAGTTGTTCTGAGTAAAGAGTTCAAGAAACTGTTTTAAAAGAATATGATACTCGGTATCTCCAGCTAATATCTCAATTCTAATTAAAGGATCATGACAAGTGTGTGCTGGTGAAGTAAGCAAGGTAGTGCCATCAACAAGTTTTTTGTTGGTGAGATCTGGTAGCAGATGAAAGAATCGAAGAAAGTCTGCTCCAATGATAGCTCGTGACACTTTTGCCAAAATAAATTTCCATCTAAAACAACGACGAAGTCCTAAATGAAGTTCTAACAACTTATCGCCGAATGTTGGTATTTCATGGTTGTTTGCAGCGTAAAGTACCAGTTTGGTAGGGCGATCAGAAGAATTGCAAGAGAAATATCTGCTCCAGAATTAATTAAGAATTAATGCTTTGTTTTTCGTTCGGTTATAAAAAGTCGGCCAGATTGACAAACCTCCATCTTCAGTGACCGAAATATCTGTTGATGAAGATTTTATTTTTTACTGGTAAAATTGCATGGTTGAATACATTTGCTGGCTTTGTTGGAAAAACGCCAGTGATACCAACAAAGCCCAGAAGCTTTGCGATGACGTGAGCGATCTCTGGAAGGTTGAGAACGATCTCTGGAAGACTGAGAACGGTCTCGTGATGGGTATACCTTAACGGTAGAACGCGCGCGACTTTCTAGTGCATCGATGCGAGTTATAATATCGTCTATTTTGCTTAAAATGATATTGGAAGAGTTGGATCGTTGCGGAGTAGGATTTACCTCAGCAACATATAGAGCAGATGATGGTTAAAATTGTTCACATATTTTGTCTGCAAGACAGGCTAATTTCTCTAGGTCAGAGGTATCCGTAACAGCCAGGATGCATTTTATTTTTTCAGGGAGACGTTCCAGAAAAAGTGTACGTTAAATATCTGCAATAACCCTAGTTCCAGCCAGAGATTTCATGCGATGCATCAAAGGCGACGGTTTCTAATCACCCAGTTCTAACCCACCTAGTAGCTTTTTAAGTTGTCCTTCATCCGACTCCGCGAAGTGCTTTATAATTCTCGACTTGATTGTTGAGTATTTGTAATTATCCGGAGGACTTTTGATGATATCTTTGACAACGAAGAGTATAGCAGGGTCGAGATGACTTAAGAGATATTCAAATTTAGTTGAATCTTGGACGATCCCGGCTAAGTTAAAACTTGATTCAACTTGTAGAAACCATATTTCAGGTTCTTCACGCCAAAATGGTGGTAATTTAGCGATGCGTGCTGCATAAATTTCTGGTGCTTTTTGAGGACGACTTCCGTGAAGTGGCGTTTCCTGAGTAGGTGCTCCAGCAGCGGTTCCGAATGGAGGTACATTATGAGATGTAGTTGCTTTTTGCAAAATATCTCCCGATGCAGACTCGTTGTCGCGTAACATGAACGGCATCTTCAATAAGCGGGGTCACCAAATTTAGTGTACGCGTAAATAAAAAATTCGTACAATAATAAATCTTCCTTTTTTTGAATCAGTTTTTTATTCTCTAAAAATATTTTTTTAATTTCATAAATTTAAAAGAAATGAATGTCTGATAAAATTATTTTTTTAAACAAACAGTAAAAAATTACAAAGTAAAGATTAGAAATCCTACAACTCCTTTTCAAATTAAGTTTCAACATGACCTCTAGTTTTGGTGCAGATAAAAATGGGTCTTTTATTATTTCTCCTTTCATTCCTTTCATCTTTGGAGCTAAGTTTATTTTTAGCTACTGTACGTTCTTTATTGCATATTTTCTTATCTTGCATATAACGCTTGATTATATCGTGCACTGTTGATTTACTTTTTAAGACGATTTGTGAAATTTGTCGTTCGGATTTTTCTTTCAAATAATGATCTATCACGAGCTACCTTTCTGCCGGTGATGATTAATTTCCTTTTCGAAAAATGTTCAGTTTTTTAAGTTATGCGTTTGACTGAAGTTTTTCCAACAGTAATAAAAAGTTTAAAGCAGGAATAACTGTTTACGGACCATGATTTGCATTTTTTCTTTACTTGCCCGACTTTGAAGCATTGCACACTTATGACAAAATAACACAAAAGAATAGCGGCAACAAACACACTACACCATTGGCCACTAACTAATATATACAGACACACGCTACATTCTTATTCAAAGCATAGTAAAACCAGGCACACACACGGCAAGCAACAAATAAAATACTTTTCAGGCGACCAAAACCCAAGAAAACTATAGAACCAAACAAAAAATTCCTAACTCTTTTTCACGCCATACCATATAAAAGGTCGACACAAAACCAACCAAATCAGCATTCTTTTAGATAAGCTCCGACTTTCATACCCATGAAAGTTTAGTTTAACTTTTTGGTCACAGTTGACTCACCGGCGACCCAGTTTCCTGGTTCATCCTTCTGAGTTTCTGTTTTTTATAAGGCCGCACTCGCAGTGAGGATCACCCTCTATCCATCTACGGAGTCGGCATACTTTTAATATGGTCGCAGTTGACTCACTGGCGAACCAGCTTGTTGGTTCATCTCTCTGAGTCTCTACGCTTTCTAGGGTACTGACACTGGCAATAGTTTCGAGGAATTACCTACCGATTACTGATTCCCGAAGCACCGCATACCGATTATCGAATCACCGAATACCGAAGCACCGCATACCGATTACCGAAGCATCGCATACTTATTACCGAACCATCGCATACCAATTACCGAACCATCGATTCCCAATAACCGAAGGAACGCATACCGATTACTGCAACACTGCATACCGATTACCGATGCACCGCATACCGATTACCGAAGCATTGCATATCGATAACCTACGCATCGTATAACGAACTATCGATTACCGAAGCATCGCATAAGGATTATCGAAACACCACATACACATTACTAAAACTGGTGACGACGACAACTTTGTGCTGCATTATATTATAATAAGAGAAGCATCAATAAAGCTTGGAATTATAATTAAAATTTAATCAACTACGTATTCATTTAATAATGGTTGAGGGATCCTTTAACTGATCCTGGGTCGGCTGAATTACCTCAGCTTTCGAATAAGACCCCGTTAAAATTTTGTGGAAGAAAAGTATATTAAAAATTCGTGACATAGTATTTTTTTTTTTTAAGACTGAACCAACGCTCAGGGGATGCCCCCTATAAATGTGTAAGCATTGTGTTGATTCGGAAGATGGGTGATAGTTAGTTGGAGGGTGGATAGATGGAGTAGTGTCGGTGAATATTTGTTTTAAATTTGCGCAGCTCAAAACTGCGAGTGTGTTCGCAGGGAGAATATTCCACAACTTAACCGTGCGACCAAAGAACGAATTATCACGGTAATGCGAGGTTCTATTGGGCATCGATGCAATGGTAAAGGGGTGGGCTTGAACAGCTGCCCGTGTGAACCTGGGAAACACACGAGCTGGTGGCGTCAGGCCATGTATCTCCCTTGAGCACTTCCCATGGTAATACCTACACAGAAGGCTTAGGCAACCTACATTACGTCGATGCCCAAGAGAGTTGAGAGAGGATGAAATACTTTCATCCCCTATCATATATATCGCACGACGTTGAATTCGGTCCAGAAGCTCCAAATAAGATCTTGAAGCCCATGCCAAAATGTGCGAACTGTACTCCATATTCGGCCTAATATATGAGGTGTAGATCATGCGAAGATCAGCTGAAGTGAAATATTTTTTGCACCGTTTTAGAAAACCTAGACACTTGCTCGCTTCTTTCGACACATCGAAAATATGATCATTCCAACGAATATCAGATTGGATCGATATGCCCATAACGTCAAGAGCGGCTGATTCCACAAGATCCACACCATTTATAATTCACATGCTTGCAGGTTAACAGACAACACTGGGTCTTGCTTGCATTGAACTCTACTCTATTAGCAAGACCCCACTGGGAGATTTTTTGTAGATCATTAAGGAGTGTGTCATTCATATTTTGCCTTTTTCTCTCAATCTCCATAGATCTTGGGCGTTTTTTGAATGAATATGAATGACAAATGCTGCTGTCGTCCGCAAACGAATGTATTGGGTTGTGCGTCAACGACAGAAGGTCGTTGATAAAAACCAGAAACAAGGTTGGCGATAGAACTGAACCCTGCGATACTCCTGCGTTGATGGCGTGTTTCTCGGACGAAACACCGTCAACTAAGACTCGAATCGTTCTGTCCTTGAGGAAACACGTGACCCATCGAGCAAAGTTACCACTAAAACCATATACAACAAGTTTTGACGCGAGCGCTTTATGCCAAGCGCTTTTGAAATACCCAGAGCAACAACCCTGCTTTCGCCGAAAAAGTGAACGCATTTATTCCATTCCTCGGTTAAGAACGCCATTAGATCACCAGTAGAGCGAGCCCTACGGAAACCGTATTGACGGTCACTGAGCAGTTGGTTGTGCTCCAGATAGTTCACAACGTTGAAGTTTATTACGATCTCCATAACTTAGAGAGCGTAGAGCATATCGCAATGGGTCGGTAGTTTGCAGGGTTCGTGGCATCACCCTTTTTAGGTACCGGCTGGACATTTGCCACCTTCAAACAAGATGGAAATATTTCTGTTCTGTAGGAGATGGTGAAAAGGTTGCGCAAAGGCCGAGCCAGCGAAGAAGCACACATTTTAAGCACAATTGGCGGTATGCCATCTAGACCAGAGGCTTTGTTAACGTTGAGATTTGTAAGGACCCTTTTAACTGCTCTCGTTCGAAAGTAGAAGAAAGCAGAAGATCCACCCTCAACAAAGGGCAGTGGCTGACTGCTATCCGAGAGAGTGGAATTTTGTGCAAACAATCTAGCCAATAGGTTCACTTTATCAGCCGAGTCAGTGAAGATTTGGTCATCTTTTGAAAGAGCTGGAATCGATGACGATGTCTGGCTTTTAATTCTTTTAACAAATGACCAAAATTTTTTGCTCCCTTTGGGGCAGAGAAGAACCTATTTTCGAATGCGAGCATCGTGCAGAAACTTTTCGCGTTTTAAAATTGCATTACAGCGATTCCTTGCCTCGATGCGAATTTTAGTGTCGGAATTCTTGTTAGAAGCTAATTCTGAAAGGCTTCCTCTTTGGACCTGACTGCAATCCTGCAAGTCTCATTTAACCATGAGTGATCTTTTAGTTTAATGCTTCTCATCTTATTGGGAATGAAAGGCCGCATACCCAATAAAATAATTTCTTGTACCACGACAGCCGCGGCATTCACATTTCTATCAGCGAAACATAATTTCCAGTCCAATTTGCCTTTCCATAAAACCATGCAGTCCTCTTCGGGGCTTTAGGCGTAGAGGTGCAGGGGTTAGAATATGGAAAAACAGCGGAGATGGTACAAAGGTCCGAGTTACCAAGAGATGCGTTGACACTTGTGAGGACGTAAGTCGTTTACACTCGTTTGCGTCCTCAAGTAAGCCGAAGGCGGAGGATTTGAAAAAAAATTAAAATTATTTTTTTTGAGTTATATATACCCTATGATTATTTGTAAACACCGATAGTTTCTTATTAAGGATAGTTTAGGCTAGGGAAAATTCCAAATTGGTTAGTAAACAGGCAGCGTGTAAACGATCGCTAGGCGAAAGGATTTTTATCGGCTACCAACACTGCACTAAGTTGAGTACCACCGCCATCATGTATAGCAAAACCTACCTACACCAAACCCACCATACTGACACGGTGACTAAAAAACTTAGCTGGCTACATGTTCGACCAGCGCAAGAAAATTCATTCTTGCTGCGGCCGCCACTTAGGTAAGTCATCAACTTCGCTTTAACTCTAACTCTTGCGCTAAGGCCTTCTAAGTCTTTCGCTAGGGCCGTTGCCTAGTACGCCAGGAACATTTTTTTTCACGAAATTTTTCTATGTCTTTTCGACTCGAAATTTTTCTAAGTCTTTTTTTAAGTAAAATTTTTCTAGGTCTTTTAGTCAAGAAAAATTTCTAAGTCTTTCGCTAGGGCCTTTGCCTAGTACGCCAGGGACATTTTTTTTAAGAAAATTTTTCTAAGTCTTTTCAACATGAAAATTTTCTAAGTCTTATTTTTAAGAAAATTTTTCTAAGTCTTTTCGACACGAAAATTTTCTAAGATTTTTTTTTTAGTAAAATTTTTCTAAGTCTTTTGGACACGAAAAATTTCTAAGTCTTTCGCTAGGGCCGTTGCCTAGTACGCCAGGGACATTTTTTTTTAAGAAAATTTTTCTAAGTCTTTTCGACATGAAAATTTTCTAAGTCTTATTTTTAAGAAAATTTTTCTAAGTCTTTTCGACACGAAAATTTTCTAAGTCTTTTTTTAAGAGAATTTTTCTAAGTCTTTTAGTCAAGAAAAATTTCTAAGTCTTTCGCTAAGGCCGTTGCCTAGTACGCCAGGGGCATTTTTTTTAGAAAAATTTCTAAGTCTTTCGCTAGGGCCGTTGCCTAGTACGCCAGGGACATTTTTTTTAAGAGAAAATTTTTCTAAGTCTTTACGACATGAAAATTTTCTAAGTCTTATTTTAAGAAAATTTTTCTAAGTCTTTTCGACATGAAAATTTTCTAAGTCTTTCGTCATGGCCGTCGCCTAGTACATCGAGAATTCTCTTTTTCCCTTCGAGACTTTCGGGTACCATTACGCCGCGTGGTCGGCACGCTAGAACGTAGGTTGCGCTCGTCAAATCACGCCACTCGACCAGCAGAACGGGACTTGAGTAAATAAACGCTACACCGCCTGGCACGTGCCGAGTTGGTTTTTTTTCTTTGGTTGGAGGAAAAGAAACAAGACAAACAAGCCACCGACGCGTTCCCTCCCCGCAGCTGTCCACCCACTGATGAATGCGTTTCCGAGATGTCTTTAGGTTATTTTTTTTATATCTCGGCTGCGCCGCGCTCGGTAACTTGCTACGTCAAACAAACCCGTCGACGCGTTCTCGCCACATAGTTATCCACCCACTGTTGAATGCGTTTCCGAGATGTCTCTAGGTTATTTTTTTTATATCTCGGCTACGCCGCGCGCGGTAATTTGCTACATTTTAATTTAGGTTATTTCAATTCCCGATAGCTTTAGTTAGCCCCGTGCTGTGAGATGTCTTTAGGTGAATTTTTTTAACTCTCGCAGCCATAGTTTTAAGATCAATTTGGTTTTGTTAAACATCAATGATTTCCTTTTAAGTTTCTTTTGATTATTCTGATATCTACAATAAACCATAAAGTAATTTTAAGACACCGTAATTTTAAGATAGAACAAAACTTCGCTAAGAACAATAAACAATACATTGTACGTTTGACTAAAACTTAAGCGTGAGTTTTTTTTCTTTTGTTTGATTTCTACAGCGGGGCTTTGTTTTGTGAGACACGAACCCTGGACACCGGCGAGTGATACCTCGGCCGGAAAGGTTCGTCACACACTCACATCATATTTTTCATGATGTGAAATTTCATAAAAAGGTCAAGGATATTATGGCTTTGCAAATCACTTTGGGTGAAAAAAGTGGGTTCCTTCACTAGTTAAATCAATTGGTTTGATTCAGCAAATAGCTCAACATATTGTCCAACAGATGCCAATGGGCCCGAGTGACGTAACCAAGCCGGGTTGCGGACATTGAAATCGCCTGCTACAAATCTCACTGTCAGGAAACAACCCCAAAATATGCGTGATCGAATTAGAGAAAGAGTACAATTTGGTAAAAGTGGGCTCCCTCCCCAGATTCGGACTTCTATAAATAAAGCAGAAATACAGCAAGTGCGAGCGAAGCCTGAACCTAACCCACAATGAGCTTAACTCTGGATCGGTCACGTTCAGACTCCTCTCACACTGGTACGCTATAAAAAAAAAAATAAACTGGCCATTTCAGCCCTTGGAAGGACTTTGACCTGGCTTCTATTGATCAATTGTGTTGTGCGTGTCATTAAATGTTTGATCACAAATGACCGAGAACTGGACCTACGTGTTTTATGCCGACTCCGAACGGCTTATGTTCTCAAGAAGCTTTACATGGCAATTTTTACTCTCTGAGGTTTGCCATTGTCTGCAGAGAGGTGACGACCGAACAGAAAAATTAATTCAATTGAAAAACTTTTCTGTCTGAGCTGGAATTGAACCCGGGCTACCGCGGCTCTTTAGCTTAGGGGCCACGCACTCTACCCACTAGGCTACGGTCGCCACTAGGCTACTGGTACGCTATATCCGTTCTTATAAAAAGGGCAATGCCCCTATGCAAAGATAACAATGGCAGTAAGCGAAACCCAGGTATGTGAAAATCTAGTGGATCTGCATCCTCGGCCACCTGGGTCTCGGTCAGTGCCATTATTTGAGGCCTATGTAGAGTACAATGTACATAGACCGAGAAAAAATTCGCCCTCAGTCCACGAACATTGCAGAAATCTATGCGAAAATGACCCGACATTTCCGCACCATGCAAAAATCAAACAAATAAGGGCATATAAGGTAATTAGTTACGGCTGCAAGAGAGCTGCACAACATGAGCAGTATAAAAAGTACTGAAGTAAAGGCATAACACTTGCTTGGTTCGGGTGACGAACGGGGGTGGTTTCAATGGCGGAAAAAGACAAAGAAAATGCAAACTTTTTTGTGTGTGTACAGTACAAAGTTATTTTATTTATGTGATGTTGTTTTTGATACGTTGATGGTGATTTTTTCTTGTTGATCTTTATGTCGGCTTCAGATGATTTGGTATTTATGTTGATTGTAGAAACAAACGGCTTCAGATGCTTGTCCAACGATGGCTGCTTTTTCTCGATATTGGTAGACAATAGCTTGTACCAGTTTGGGCTCTATTTTCCAGTACAGGATAATAGCTCACAATTCAGCTCACTGTGCAACCCTACTTACAAACGTAATGTGAAAGGATGGGTGAGTTGACGGAACCGAAAAAAACAACAATTACTTACACCGCAAGGAGCATAGAAAAGCCCCTCACATGGTCAGACAAAAAAACACCAATGTTGTCGACGGTGTTGATGCTGCTGCTGGCGGCTGGCTCTTTGCAAAACAGGTTTTGCTGTTGTGTTGTTGATTGGAGCTACTGAGTTATTGTTGCTTTAAGGTATTGTTGTTGTTTTTATAATTATTTATTTTTGCAGTAATGTTCTTTTGTTTGTTTATCAAGTTTTATTTTATTTAAATTGTTTTAAAGTAAAATCAGACAGATAACATTTAATTTGTACGCGGTGTATATTTAGACACGAAACACACGACAAAACATTTAAGCCACGGTACAAACAACTAGCTTAAAAAATTAAATTTATGACGGGGACGGACGGAAGCACTTCTACGCCCAACGAGATCACGAACGCAACTCCTATTAAATTCACTTAAAGCTCTGTTAACAGGTGAGTTTAATGCATAATTTGTTCGGCAATTGCCTAAATAAATAATATCAGAGTATTTTAAATATTTAGTTGGTACATCAAAGTTAATTAACTTTAAAAATTTTGGACAATCTACCGTCCCAGCTACAACATCATAAATTAATAGTAGTGATAATAAGGTTCTTCTTTTATGTGAATTAATAGTAGTGATAATAAGGTTCTTCTTTTATGAGGCTTCAAGTGTAATTGAGCACATCTGGCATCGTAGGAAAGAATTGGCAATTCAAAATTTATATAGCGCAAAGCAAATCTTAAAAAATATTTTTGAACATGCTCAAGACGCAAAATACATGACGCATAAATTACACCCAGGTCTTTAACAATTAATAACACATCAATCGTAGAAATTATTTAAGTCAGATTGCAATTTTGACATATCAGAAAAGTTTTTCACTTTAAGATAAATTTTTAGATCATCTGCGAAAAGGCGACATTTGCAGCCCTATTCTGGCAAAGTAACAATTGTTACCGAGTATATTTAATATTTCTATGTGTTTGTTGTAATTTTTGTTTTCAGAACAAAATTTGAAGCTCAAAAAATTTTTTTATGAAATTGTCACTATCTGAAAAGCAAGTGGCACTATGTATAAAAATTTATTATTTTTGAGCTTCAAATTTTGTTTTGAAATCAAAATCTTACAACAAACATACAAATATTAAAAATACTGGGTAACAATTGTTACTTTGCCAGAATTGTTAGATTGCTTAACAGAAAACGATAAATCATTTGTGAAGATTAAAAATAACAATGGACCAGATGTTGCAACAAATGAATTAGAACTAGTATTATCAATTTTTACGTAATTTATTAAGGCTATTTACAGTTTGAATACGATGGTCTGCTATTTGTACGATTTGTTATATGTACGCTAATTTACGTAAGCGTATTTTGCTTTGTTGTTGTTTTGCATGCAAACGCAAATACGCAAACACGCGTAAATGAAAGTAGCCCTTGGACGTGTTTTTTTGCACCTCGTATTTTTATGCTGTCTACAGCCGCGTAAACACATACATCACAGAGTTGCAAAATTTTTTAATACGACAGTCACATGGCGGCGTGCTCACAGTTTTAACAATAGCAAATACTATAAATACGATTTTTTTAAATGTACGCTTAAACTGTGAATAGCCTTATAATATTCGACAGATATGAGCCAAACCATTTAAGAGCAGGTTCTCATGAAACTCGAGCTTAAAACTCAATTATTTTGGAACGAAGTTCCTTTACGCTGCTTGCGGGTAGTGTGATTTGGTAGAAACCGTTACGTAACAGTTAGATTGCTGTGTGTGTATGTGTACGAATATCGAGCAGGCAAGTGCGCAACTCTCTCTCTCTCTCTCTCTGTGTGCCTCTGTTTCTGGCACGTAGAAATTTCGTTAAAAAGTGTTTGCTTGTTTTAAATCATTCGTGAGAATCTTTATTGCAATTTAGTTTTAAGAAATGGAAACTGCAGCATATGTGTGAATTACAGAGTAAACTTATGTTAGAATTTAAAAAATTCCTAAAAATGTATTTTTTTCTTATACCCTTTTTATGTGTGCTGGCAGTATTAAGGAATCGCTGATTTCGAACATGATTTAAAAAACTTTTTGAAACTAGGGTGTACCCTAGAAATGAGTTTTTTGCTTTATACTCTTAGTAGATGCTCTGGTTACTGATTTCGAATCTGATGTTAGAATTTCAAAAAGTTTATTTACCCTAGGATGGACCCTAAAAATATGTTTTTTGCTTTATACTCTTAGTATATGTACTGGCAGTATTAAGGGGTCGCTGATTTCGAATCTTATGTTAGTATTTAAAAAAAAATTTTACACTAAGGTAGACCCTTAAAATGTGTTTTTGTTTTATACTTTTTGTAGATGCGCTGGTCACAGATTGCAAATCTTATGTAAGAATTTCAAATAGTTTTTTGACACTAGGTTGGACCTTAAAAATGTGTTTTTTGCAGAGACCGTACTGAGTATGCATTTTATAATGAAAAGCAAAAAATAATAATTATCTTATGACTTTTAAAATTTTGAGCAAAAAAAATTAATTATTTCTGCTTTTTATTTTTTAAGGCAAAAATAAAAATCAAAACTTACCAGTTATTTTGTGACCAAAAAATATCACGAATGATTTAAAACAAGCAAACACTTTTTAACGAAATTTCTACGTGCCAGAAACAGAGGCACACAGAGAGAGAGAGAGAGAGAGTTGCGCACTTGCCTGCTCGATATTCGTACACATACACACACAGCAATCTAACTGTTACGTGACGGTTTCTACCAAATCACACTACCCGCAAGCAGCGTAAAGGAACTTCGTTCCAAAATAATTGAGTTTTAAGCTCGAGTTTCATGAGAACCTGCTCTTAAATGGTTTGGCTCATATCTGTCGAATATTATAAGGCTATTCACAGTTTAAGCGTACATTTAAAAAAATCGTATTTATAGTATTTGCTATTGTTAAAACTGTGAGCACGCCGCCATGTGACTGTCGTATTAAAAAATTTTGCAACTCTGTGATGTATGTGTTTACGCGGCTGTAGACAGCATAAAAATACGAGGTGCAAAAAAACACGTCCAAGGGCTACTTTCATTTACGCGTGTTTGCGTATTTGCGTTTGCATGCAAAACAACAACAAAGCAAAATACGCTTACGTAAATTAGCGTACATATAACAAATCGTACAAATAGCAGACCATCGTATTCAAACTGTAAATAGCCTTAATAAATTACGTAAAAATTGATAATACTAGTTCTAATTCATTTGTTGCAACATCTGGTCCATTGTTATTTTTAATCTTCACAAATGATTTATCGTTTTCTGTTAAGCAATCTAACAATTCTGGCAAAGTAACAATTGTTACCCAGTATTTTTAATATTTGTATGTTTGTTGTAAGTTTTTGATTTCAAAACAAAATTTGAAGCTCAAAAATAATAAATTTTTATACATAGTGCCACTTGCTTTTCAGATAGTGACAATTTCATAAAAAAATTTTTTGAGCTTCAAATTTTGTTCTGAAAACAAAAATTACAACAAACACATAGAAATATTAAATATACTCGGTAACAATTGTTACTTTGCCAGAATAGGGCTGCAAATGTCGCCTTTTCGCAGATGATCTAAAAATTTATCTTAAAGTGAAAAACTTTTCTGATATGTCAAAATTGCAATCTGACTTAAATAATTTCTACGATTGATGTGTTATTAATTGTTAAAGACCTGGGTGTAATTTATGCGTCATGTATTTTGCGTCTTGAGCATGTTCAAAAATATTTTTTAAGATTTGCTTTGCGCTATATAAATTTTGAATTGCCAATTCTTTCCTACGATGCCAGATGTGCTCAATTACACTTGAAGCCTCATAAAAGAAGAACCTTATTATCACTACTATTAATTCACATAAAAGAAGAACCTTTTTATCACTACTATTAATTTATGATGTTGTAGCTGGGACGGTAGATTGTCCAAAATTTTTAAAGTTAATTAACTTTGATGTACCAACTAAATATTTAAAATACTCTGATATTATTTATTTAGGCAATTGCCGAACAAATTATGCATTAAACTCACCTGTTAACAGAGCTTTAAGTGAATTTAATAGGAGTTGCGTTCGTGATCTCGTTGGGCGTAGAAGTGCTTCCGTCCGTCCCCGTCATAAATTTAATTTTTTAAGCTAGTTGTTTGTACCGTGGCTTAAATGTTTTGTCGTGTGTTTCGTGTCTAAATATACACCGCGTACAAATTAAATGTTATCTGTCTGATTTTACTTTAAAACAATTTAAATAAAATAAAACTTGATAAACAAACAAAAGAACATTACTGCAAAAATAAATAATTATAAAAACAACAACAATACCTTAAAGCAACAATAACTCAGCAGCTCCAATCAACAACACAACAGCAAAACCTGTTTTGCAAAGAGCCAGCCGCCAGCAGCAGCATCAACACCGTCGACAACATTGGTGTTTTTTTGTCTGACCATGTGAGGGGCTTTTCTATGCTCCTTGCGGTGTAAGTAATTGTTGTTTTTTTCGGTTCCGTCAACTCACCCATCCTTTCACATTACGTTTGTAAGTAGGGTTGCACAGTGAGCTGAATTGTGAGCTATTATCCTGTACTGGAAAATAGAGCCCAAACTGGTACAAGCTATTGTCTACCAATATCGAGAAAAAGCAGCCATCGTTGGACAAGCATCTGAAGCCGTTTGTTTCTACAATCAACATAAATACCAAATCATCTGAAGCCGACATAAAGATCAACAAGAAAAAATCACCATCAACGTATCAAAAACAACATCACATAAATAAAATAACTTTGTACTGTACACACACAAAAAAGTTTGCATTTTCTTTGTCTTTTTCCGCCATTGAAACCACCCCCGTTCGTCACCCGAACCAAGCAAGTGTTATGCCTTTACTTCAGTACTTTTTATACTGCTCATGTTGTGCAGCTCTCTTGCAGCCGTAACTAATTACCTTATATGCCCTTATTTGTTTGATTTTTGCATGGTGCGGAAATGTCGGGTCATTTTCGCATAGATTTCTGCAATGTTCGTGGACTGAGGGCGAATTTTTTCTCGGTCTATGTACATTGTACTCTACATAGGCCTCAAATAATGGCACTGACCGAGACCCAGGTGGCCGAGGATGCAGATCCACTAGATTTTCACATACCTGGGTTTCGCTTACTGCCATTGTTATCTTTGCATAGGGGCATTGCCCTTTTTATAAGAACGGATATAGCGTACCAGTAGCCTAGTGGCGACCGTAGCCTAGTGGGTAGAGTGCGTGGCCCCTAAGCTAAAGAGCCGCGGTAGCCCGGGTTCAATTCCAGCTCAGACAGAAAAGTTTTTCAATTGAATTAATTTTTCTGTTCGGTCGTCACCTCTCTGCAGACAATGGCAAACCTCAGAGAGTAAAAATTGCCATGTAAAGCTTCTTGAGAACATAAGCCGTTCGGAGTCGGCATAAAACACGTAGGTCCAGTTCTCGGTCATTTGTGATCAAACATTTAATGACACGCACAACACAATTGATCAATAGAAGCCAGGTCAAAGTCCTTCCAAGGGCTGAAATGGCCAGTTTATTTTTTTTTTTATAGCGTACCAGTGTGAGAGGAGTCTGAACGTGACCGATCCAGAGTTAAGCTCATTGTGGGTTAGGTTCAGGCTTCGCTCGCACTTGCTGTATTTCTGCTTTATTTATAGAAGTCCGAATCTGGGGAGGGAGCCCACTTTTACCAAATTGTACTCTTTCTCTAATTCGATCACGCATATTTTGGGGTTGTTTCCTGACAGTGAGATTTGTAGCAGGCGATTTCAATGTCCGCAACCCGGCTTGGTTACGTCACTCGGGCCCATTGGCATCTGTTGGACAATATGTTGAGCTATTTGCTGAATCAAACCAATTGATTTAACTAGTGAAGGAACCCACTTTTTTCACCCAAAGTGATTTGCAAAGCCATAATATCCTTGACCTTTTTATGAAATTTCACATCATGAAAAATATGATGTGAGTGTGTGACGAACCTTTCCGGCCGAGGTATCACTCGCCGGTGTCCAGGGTTCGTGTCTCACAAAACAAAGCCCCGCTGTAGAAATCAAACAAAAGAAAAAAAACTCACGCTTAAGTTTTAGTCAAACGTACAATGTATTGTTTATTGTTCTTAGCGAAGTTTTGTTCTATCTTAAAATTACGGTGTCTTAAAATTACTTTATGGTTTATTGTAGATATCAGAATAATCAAAAGAAACTTAAAAGGAAATCATTGATGTTTAACAAAACCAAATTGATCTTAAAACTATGGCTGCGAGAGTTAAAAAAATTCACCTAAAGACATCTCACAGCACGGGGCTAACTAAAGCTATCGGGAATTGAAATAACCTAAATTAAAATGTAGCAAATTACCGCGCGCGGCGTAGCCGAGATATAAAAAAAATAACCTAGAGACATCTCGGAAACGCATTCAACAGTGGGTGGATAACTATGTGGCGAGAACGCGTCGACGGGTTTGTTTGACGTAGCAAGTTACCGAGCGCGGCGCAGCCGAGATATAAAAAAAATAACCTAAAGACATCTCGGAAACGCATTCATCAGTGGGTGGACAGCTGCGGGGAGGGAACGCGTCGGTGGCTTGTTTGTCTTGTTTCTTTTCCTCCAACCAAAGAAAAAAAACCAACTCGGCACGTGCCAGGCGGTGTAGCGTTTATTTACTCAAGTCCCGTTCTGCTGGTCGAGTGGCGTGATTTGACGAGCGCAACCTACGTTCTAGCGTGCCGACCACGCGGCGTAATGGTACCCGAAAGTCTCGAAGGGAAAAAGAGAATTCTCGATGTACTAGGCGACGGCCATGACGAAAGACTTAGAAAATTTTCATGTCGAAAAGACTTAGAAAAATTTTCTTAAAATAAGACTTAGAAAATTTTCATGTCGTAAAGACTTAGAAAAATTTTCTCTTAAAAAAAATGTCCCTGGCGTACTAGGCAACGGCCCTAGCGAAAGACTTAGAAATTTTTCTAAAAAAAATGCCCCTGGCGTACTAGGCAACGGCCTTAGCGAAAGACTTAGAAATTTTTCTTGACTAAAAGACTTAGAAAAATTCTCTTAAAAAAAGACTTAGAAAATTTTCGTGTCGAAAAGACTTAGAAAAATTTTCTTAAAAATAAGACTTAGAAAATTTTCATGTCGAAAAGACTTAGAAAAATTTTCTTAAAAAAAAATGTCCCTGGCGTACTAGGCAACGGCCCTAGCGAAAGACTTAGAAATTTTTCGTGTCCAAAAGACTTAGAAAAATTTTACTAAAAAAAAAATCTTAGAAAATTTTCGTGTCGAAAAGACTTAGAAAAATTTTCTTAAAAATAAGACTTAGAAAATTTTCATGTTGAAAAGACTTAGAAAAATTTTCTTAAAAAAAATGTCCCTGGCGTACTAGGCAAAGGCCCTAGCGAAAGACTTAGAAATTTTTCTTGACTAAAAGACCTAGAAAAATTTTACTTAAAAAAAGACTTAGAAAAATTTCGAGTCGAAAAGACATAGAAAAATTTCGTGAAAAAAAATGTTCCTGGCGTACTAGGCAACGGCCCTAGCGAAAGACTTAGAAGGCCTTAGCGCAAGAGTTAGAGTTAAAGCGAAGTTGATGACTTACCTAAGTGGCGGCCGCAGCAAGAATGAATTTTCTTGCGCTGGTCGAACATGTAGCCAGCTAAGTTTTTTAGTCACCGTGTCAGTATGGTGGGTTTGGTGTAGGTAGGTTTTGCTATACATGATGGCGGTGGTACTCAACTTAGTGCAGTGTTGGTAGCCGATAAAAATCCTTTCGCCTAGCGATCGTTTACACGCTGCCTGTTTACTAACCAATTTGGAATTTTCCCTAGCCTAAACTATCCTTAATAAGAAACTATCGGTGTTTACAAATAATCATAGGGTATATATAACTCAAAAAAAATAATTTTAATTTTTTTTCAAATCCTCCGCCTTCGGCTTACTTGAGGACGCAAACGAGTGTAAACGACTTACGTCCTCACAAGTGTCAACGCATCTCTTGGTAACTCGGACCTTTGTACCATCTCCGCTGTTTTTCCATATTCTAACCCCTGCACCTCTACGCCTAAAGCCCCGAAGAGGACTGCATGGTTTTATGGAAAGGCAAATTGGACTGGAAATTATGTTTCGCTGATAGAAATGTGAATGCCGCGGCTGTCGTGGTACAAGAAATTATTTTATTGGGTATGCGGCCTTTCATTCCCAATAAGATGAGAAGCATTAAACTAAAAGATCACTCATGGTTAAATGAGACTTGCAGGATTGCAGTCAGGTCCAAAGAGGAAGCCTTTCAGAATTAGCTTCTAACAAGAATTCCGACACTAAAATTCGCATCGAGGCAAGGAATCGCTGTAATGCAATTTTAAAACGCGAAAAGTTTCTGCACGATGCTCGCATTCGAAAATAGGTTCTTCTCTGCCCCAAAGGGAGCAAAAAATTTTGGTCATTTGTTAAAAGAATTAAAAGCCAGACATCGTCATCGATTCCAGCTCTTTCAAAAGATGACCAAATCTTCACTGACTCGGCTGATAAAGTGAACCTATTGGCTAGATTGTTTGCACAAAATTCCACTCTCTCGGATAGCAGTCAGCCACTGCCCTTTGTTGAGGGTGGATCTTCTGCTTTCTTCTACTTTCGAACGAGAGCAGTTAAAAGGGTCCTTACAAATCTCAACGTTAACAAAGCCTCTGGTCTAGATGGCATACCGCCAATTGTGCTTAAAATGTGTGCTTCTTCGCTGGCTCGGCCTTTGCGCAACCTTTTCACCATCTCCTACAGAACAGAAATATTTCCATCTTGTTTGAAGGTGGCAAATGTCCAGCCGGTACCTAAAAAGGGTGATGCCACGAACCCTGCAAACTACCGACCCATTGCGATATGCTCTACGCTCTCTAAGTTATGGAGATCGTAATAAACTTCAACGTTGTGAACTATCTGGAGCACAACCAACTGCTCAGTGACCGTCAATACGGTTTCCGTAGGGCTCGCTCTACTGGTGATCTAATGGCGTTCTTAACCGAGGAATGGAATAAATGCGTTCACTTTTTCGGCGAAAGCAGGGTTGTTGCTCTGGGTATTTCAAAAGCGCTTGGCATAAAGCGCTCGCGTCAAAACTTGTTGTATATGGTTTTAGTGGTAACTTTGCTCGATGGGTCACGTGTTTCCTCAAGGACAGAACGATTCGAGTCTTAGTTGACGGTGTTTCGTCCGAGAAACACGCCATCAACGCAGGAGTATCGCAGGGTTCAGTTCTATCGCCAACCTTGTTTCTGGTTTTTATCAACGACCTTCTGTCGTTGACGCACAACCCAATACATTCGTTTGCGGACGACAGCAGCATTTGTCATTCATATTCATTCAAAAAACGCCCAAGATCTATGGAGATTGAGAGAAAAAGGCAAAATATGAATGACACACTCCTTAATGATCTACAAAAAATCTCCCAGTGGGGTCTTGCTAATAGAGTAGAGTTCAATGCAAGCAAGACCCAGTGTTGTCTGTTAACCTGCAAGCATGTGAATTATAAATGGTGTGGATCTTGTGGAATCAGCCGCTCTTGACGTTATGGGCATATCGATCCAATCTGATATTCGTTGGAATGATCATATTTTCGATGTGTCGAAAGAAGCGAGCAAGTGTCTAGGTTTTCTAAAACGGTGCAAAAAATATTTCACTTCAGCTGATCTTCGCATGATCTACACCTCATATATTAGGCCGAATATGGAGTACAGTTCGCACATTTTGGCATGGGCTTCAAGATCTTATTTGGAGCTTCTGGACCGAATTCAACGTCGTGCGATATATATGATAGGGGATGAAAGTATTTCATCCTCTCTCAACTCTCTTGGGCATCGACGTAATGTAGGTTGCCTAAGCCTTCTGTGTAGGTATTACCATGGGAAGTGCTCAAGGGAGATACATGGCCTGACGCCACCAGCTCGTGTGTTTCCCAGGTTCACACGGGCAGCTGTTCAAGCCCACCCCTTTACCATTGCATCGATGCCCAATAGAACCTCGCATTACCGTGATAATTCGTTCTTTGGTCGCACGGTTAAGTTGTGGAATATTCTCCCTGCGAACACACTCGCAGTTTTGTTTTTTGTCACAAAATAACTGGTATGTTTTGATTTTTATTTTTTAAAGCAAAAATAAAAAGTAAAATTTGCCTGATATTTTTTTGGTCACAAAATAACTGGTATGTTTTGATTTTTATTTTTTAAGCAAAAATAAAAAGTAAAGTTTGCCCGATATTTTTTTGGTCACAAAATAACTGGTATGTTTTGATTTTTATTTTTTAAGGCAAAAATAAAAAGCGAAATTTGCCCAACATATTTTGGAGCACAAAATAACTTGTAAATATTGATTTATATTTTTTATTCAAAAATTAAAAGCGTACGTTTGACGATTTGACGCGTTGTAAGTTAATGTTTGTTTTACTATTGATCCTTTTTCGCTAAAGCTGAATGGTTTTAAATACCGTTTCAAATAGACAAATCAAAGTTACACCAAAAGTTATTCGAAAGTTTAAAAAAATCTCATACAAATACAAAAGTACAAAATGTACAGAAGTTAGTTAACGAGGACTCTTAATTTGAATTAATATACCAACATTTTAAAATAAGTTTGTTTTGTTCGTTAATTTATAATAATAATATATATTATAATAACTAAATACCATGCCAATCAGATTTGCTTAGATAAATATTATGTTCATTAACTATAATATTCCAAGCCTATTCCTTATTTCTTAAATTACATAACGTCTTCAAATGCCATATCACATGCCGTCATTAACATCAAGGCATGAGCACCAACTGTCAAAATATGCCACAGTATTTGCTTGGTGGTTATTCTATGCCTTGGCATGTTTGTTGAAATATTTCGATTTCATTGAATTTCAGGTATGCAATACAGTTCATGCCATGAGATAGATGCCATGAAAAATATCATGTCATTTATCGCAGGGCATAATATATGCCATGGCATTGGCGGTCCCCACTAGATTTTTCGATGCCTTGATGTATATGATGGCATGTGCTATGCCTCATGGATACGCTTTTTTACAACTGCTGCTCATGAATCAATTAATAAAGAAACCAGAACACATTGAAAAATACATGTACTAATTTTTACGTAAGAATGGGAGGGGGACAAGAGCTTTTCTTACTTTTGCTGACGGTTTAAAATTACAAAGAACCTGCTTACAGAATACTTGAACGGCCCCTTATGAAGCACTTACGAGATGACATAAATCCCTTAAAATAAATTTTTCAAACGTAAACTGAAATACTGATTTTGCTTTTAATTTTTTAATAAAAAAATTTTAAATCAATGTTTACAAGTAATTTTGTTGTCCAAAATATGTTGAGCAAATTTTGCTTTTTATTTTTGCCTTAAAACATAAAAATTTAAAACAAACCAGTTATTTTGTGACCAAAAAAATTTCGGGCAAATTTTACTTTTTATTTTTGCTTTAAAAAATAAAAATCAAAACATACCAAAAAGATATCGGGCAAACTTTACTTTTTATTTTTGCTTTAAAAAATAAAAATCAAAACTTACCAGTTATTTTGTGACCAAAAAATATCGGGCAAACTTTACTTTTTATTTTTGCTTAAAAAAAAAAATCAAAACTTACCAGTTATTTTCTGACCAAAAAAATATCGGGCAAACTTTACTTTTTATTTTTGCTTTAAAAAATAAAAATCAAAACTAACCAGTTTTTTTGTGACCAAAAAAATATCGGGAGAGTTTTGATTTTTATTTTTGCCTTAAAAAAATAAAAAGCAGAAATAATTATTATTTTTTGCTCAAAATTGTAAAAATCAAAATTTTAAAAATCAATATGAGATCAAGTTCTACAATTTGAGAGCATTCTAATTCTACCTTCAAAACGGCGGTGCGACAATTTTTCATAATGCTTTTTTTGTTTAAAAATATAAAAATAATTATTATTTAAGTCTCTGGTTTTTTGTTTTAAGTATGTTCAGTTTTCAATCCAACTTTTTATTAAATTCAAGCTCCATACGAGGAACATAATGAATGTTCAATGCTCAACGCCTTTTTACGTCATGAAACAAACGTCGCTTGCAACTTTTACTGCCTATTTCATCTCTCATAAGAATTTTGCATATTAATTTTCAATAAATACATTTTTTTCCCTAAAATATTACATTTAACTTTTTAATTTGATTGTTCATTAACATTATTTGCCTTGAAAAATTATAAAAATTATAAAATAAATAAAAATATACAGTTTTTATTTCGAATTACATTCGTAGTTGAAGTAAAAGAGTAGGTATGAAGGAAAGAAATTCAATAAGTGAGCGGCCATAAATCAGAGTTGGGCTTAGTGCACTAAATGCTGAGTGCACTCAGCCATTCACTAGCACTAAAATATATTGAAAGAAATTCTATTTTTCACTATTTTTTCCCAGCTTAGTGATAGTGGAGCATCTCTGCACTATCACTAGGGATTTTAGTGGTAGTGTTATATTGTTGCACTATAACTAAATTGAGTGGTAGTTACTAAATCTTCACTACACTCAAATAGTGCAAAATTTGAGCAGCCACTAAATGAAAGCTGCAATTGAAAGTGTTTCCACTCAACTTTCAAATAAGACTGGTTTTAAAACTATTCGATAAGACTCGAATTAAAAAAAACCTAGAAATAAGAAAAACTATTTTTCGTGGTTCAGGTCATATACAGTCATGTGAAAATAAATAGGGACACCTGTATTTTTATATTTAAAGCTGCATGAATTACATACAAGGTGCAACAGATATAGCATTTATTCCCTCGGGTGTGTAATGCACATGTCGCTTAACTGACCTTTGTCAATTATCACATCGTAACACACAAAACTAAAAGCAATTTGTTTTGGTTTTACTGCATGCTTGCAGTAAAACCAATGCAAAAGTAAACAAACCAAATTTAAGTGCTACCAGCGGCGTGATTCATGTTATACATTGTGTAAGCAGATCGCTGCCAAAAGTAGAACACTTGAGTTTGTAACCTGTTAGTGGGTTATGATGGATATGATTATAGATGTGCAAGCAGAATAGTTATGACAAACAGATGTGTAATAATTGTAAGCAGTTTTAGTTTAAGTTATTTTTGTATATGTTAAATGTATTGAGTAAGAATTATTAAATTGAGTGAAAGTAAAATGTTGTCACTTTTCACTCAATAGTTTGATTATAAAAACCCTTGCTGGGAATTAAATAAAGGCATAATGTTTTTTGAGAATAACTGAACATCAAGTCTTTTTTATTCAAAGCAAGCCTTGTGGCTTGAATCTATTCAAAGTAAGCCTTGTGGCTTGGATAATAAACAAATACTGCCTTGAGGCGGAATATGCAAAAAGCCTTGCGGCTGAACATTAAAAGGCCTTGTGGCCCAAACAATAAACCCTGCCTAAACCATAGATCCTGCGGACTGAACCTGCGATACTGATGAAAGCTAAATACCATAGATCCTACGGACTGAACCTGTGATCCTGATAAAAATACTTAAAACCTAAATACAAAATTTTTTTGAATCTTGCAAAACGTAAGAACAGATGTCGGAAGAATTCGACAGGAATTTTCAAAAGTGTGCTACACGGGCAGCGGAACATATATTGGAAAAATATGTACCCCTTCCTGTGACTGAACACCAGGGACAAGTTCCAGAATACAAAGCGACGTCGATTCCTAGGCCAAAGAGATTAACAATTGAAGAATACAAAGAAAGGCAAGCTCAACGGAAACAACGTAAGCAACCAATAAAGAAGACTCGTGCCGGGAGGCAAGCGAAACAACGAAGAGAGCTGAATGAAATCTACAAACTAATCACTATAACCAAAGGCGAACAAAAATATTCTTTCATTAGGCAACTTAAAGATTTAAAATTTAAGATTAAAAATAAAATACAGTAGATTCAATTTTATATAATGACAGAATATACCAATTGCTTTATATGTGAAAGTAGAATAAATATAAAATATATTAAAAATCACTTTAAAAATCATAGGAATATATTTAAGAAAATAAATTGTATAATAAGAAAAATAAATGAACAATAAACAAAATTTGAATTATTTTTTAATAAATTATTGATCAAAATACTCACTTCATGAGTAAAGAAATTCCCCAATTCTTTGTAAACATAACTAATCTAAAAGAAACGATGGTTTCGATAGGGCAAGAAACAAAAATAACGGAGAATATTGCCATAAATGGAAATATTTCTACCAAACAGGAGATGTATGTAGATATTTTTGTTGTAATAGCTTTGATTGCATTGTTAATTTATATATTTAAAAAAGCTAATGACTATTATAAAAAATATGTAATAAAAAGAATAGCAAGTGCAAACATTTAAAAATAATTTCATGGATATTTTTAAACAAGATTTAAGAACATTAAAAGATAGCATAACAAAAGTACCATCAAGGAAATTTAAAGAAAGCACATTACTAGAAAAACAAACTTTATGCAATATTTTAGAAAATAAATTAAAAACATTTGTAAACTCTCCGCAACCAGATTACAAAAATATATTAGACTGTCAAATATTATTAAAATCTGTAAAAGAATTGATACAAACCAGACTAAATTCATGTGACACAGAAGAATTAAGCAGTGAAGAAGATAATAACTATAGTGATAGCAATAGCAATAGCAGCACAGATATAAAAAACATGGCTAATTTTGAAATTACTGTAGCATCAAAAATCATTGATGAATTCAATGGAGACAATAATAAATTATCAACATTTTTAGGCACAATTGAATTCTATGCATCAACACTTAAGGATGATACACAGAAATCTCAATTGTTAAAATTTATTCTAGCAGCAAAAATAAGTGAAAAAGTAAGAAATAGGCTATTACCTGTGGCAGTTCCAAATTCAATTCAAGAGTTAAAAATAGTATTGGCAAAAAACTACAAGTTAAATAAAAATCCACTAAAATTGCAAAATGAATTGCACCAGACTAGACAGGGGTCTATGAATGTTAACAATTTTGCAACTAGAATCGAAACAATAATATCATCTTTGAATGAAATTCAAATAGCCACTCAAGGAGAGAATAATAAAGAAATAATCATAAAACTAAATGACCAATTAGCGGTCAATGCATTTAAAACGGGTTTAAATGAGCCCTTCAGAAGCATAATTCTTGCAGCTCAACATAATACATTTGCTAAAGCTTTAGAGATAGCAGCAGAAGTAGATGGTAACTCAATGATAATGACATTCAGAAATAGGAATGATTATAATAATAGAAATGGAAACTATAATAGGAATAGAAATATTCAAAATAATAACAATAATAACTTTAGGAATTATAATAATAGAAATAGTTACGGTTCTAGAAAAAACAATAGCAACAGGAATAGCAATAACGCTAATAGAAATAATAACAATGGCTATAGGAATTACAATAATAATAGAGCTGGCAATAATAATAGCTTTAATAATAATAGAAACCGTCAAAACTCGGGAAACGTATCAATCCCCGGCGACCGGGGTTAACGCAGCCTAAAAAAAGCAATAAATATAGAATTAGCTGTGTTAGTAATAATTTTAATACTAATATCATAAAAGTAAAAATAGGAGATAGAAATAATTTAGTAACCTTACTTATTGATACAGGTGCGGACATATCAATAATAAAAAATGATAAAATTAATGAAAATGATATAAAATCATCAAATCAAATCCAAATCACAGGTATTGCAAGCAGACCATTAACCATTCAACAACAAACAATTATAAAAATAAAACTCAACGATGGAGAGATTTCACACAAATTTTATGTCATACAAGAAGATATTGACATAAATGCAGATGGAATACTTGGAAGAGATTTCTTAATGAAATATAATTGTAAAATAGATTACGAAACATGTGTTTTATCCATACACACCAAAGAAAACCAAGAAGATATTCCAATGTACGTGACATTGCCGGTAACAATATCAACTATTAATATACCAAGAAGAAGTGAACTAATAACAAATATATATGTAGACCTGGAGGAAGACAGTATAGTACATGCATCAGAAATAAGAAAAGGAATATTTACAGCAAATGCAATCATACCAGCAGATGGACTCAAGCACGTGAAAATACTGAATACAACCAATAATGATATTTATTTGGATAATTGTGATTTAAATATAGAACCACTGAAGAATTTGAAAATTTTAAACTACATCAGTTTAGAACAAAGTGATGAGAATCTTGAAATACACATAGATGGGAAAGCTGAAAAAGCTAAACAAGAAGTAATTAATTTATGTCACAAATACAAAAACGTTTTCCACAATGAAGGAGATAGATTAACAACAAACAATTTTTATAAGCAACAGATCGACTTAATTGACAACTCGCCTGTTTATATAAAAAATTACAGACTTCCGCAAACACAGCTTCAAGAAGTAGAAGACCAAGTCAAAAATTACTAGAAGAAGATATCATTGAACCATCATTTAGCCCATACAATTCTCCACTCTTAGTTGTACCAAAAAAATCAACAGCTGGAACAGCAAAATGGAGACTGGTAGTAGACTTTAGGGCACTAAACAAAAAAATAATTAATGATAAATTCCCACTGACAAGACTAGAAGATGTACTAAATAAGCTCGGAAATGCGAAATATTTTTCCACGTTGGATATGACAAGTTCTTTTCATCAGATACCACTCATCAAAAATTCAAGAAATATGACAGCATTTTCAACAAATTCAGGGCACTATCATTTCAAGCGCTTACCATTTGGATTAAAAATAGCGACAAATAGTTTTCAACGCATGCTTTCAATTGCATTAAGTTGACTTCAAGAATCAGCATTTCTCTATGTAGATGACATCATTGTTTTTGGATCAAACCTGAGACATCATAACAAAAACTTGGAAAGAGTATTACAAAAATTACAAAGGTACAATTTAAAACTAAACCTCAAGAAATGTGAATTTTTAAAGACAGAAGTTGTATACTTAGGACACCTGATAACGTCCAAAGGAATAACAACTGATCCAGCTAAACACAAAACCATAAGGGATTACCCAAAACCAAACAATGCTGATGATACCAGAAGATTTGTAGCATTCTGCAATTACTACAGAAAATTTATTCCAGATTTTGCAGAAATTGCAAGACCACTTAATCAGTTGCTAAAGAAAGGACGGCTTTTCAATTGGACAGAAACATGTGAAGCAGCATTCAACAAGCTAAGAGAAAAGCTAATATCTCCACAAATATTAGCATATCCAGATTTTGATAAACCTTTTATACTGACAACAGACGCATCACAATTTGCTTTAGGAGCAGTACTATCTCAAGGTGAACCAGGACACGACAGACCAATTGCCTATGCTAGCAAAACATTAAATAAACATGAAGTAAATAAGGCAATAATAGAAAAGGAGTTATTAGGAATTCACTGGGGAATCAATTACTTCAGACCATATCTCTATGGAAGAAAATTCACGGTATACACAGACCATAGGCCATTAGTAAGTCTGTTTACACATAAAAATCCATCATCAAAACTGACACGAGTACGATTGGACTTAATGGATTATGATTTTGATATAATTTTTAAACAAGGAAAAATGAATACGAATGCGGATGCACTATCTAGAATACAATTAGATAGCAAACAACTAATAGAAATGATACCTAAAGAAGCAAATATACAAGTAATAACAAGGGCGGCAAATAAAAAAATGAATACCGGTAAAAATAATAAGAATAATGATAAAAAGGAAGAAAATGCGCATAAAAATAACATGAATAATAATGATAGATCTCAGCGAGTGGAGGCTGATCAACTTCATATATGGGAAGCTACATCATTTTCAGAAGTAAGACGTCTAAAGAAATTGAAATTTATATATAATGAAAAGGCCAAAAATATAAATAAAGATGGAGCAAACAACGTTCTTAAGATGCACAACGAAAAATCTTTACCAGAGTTAAAATTGGTTCAGACGAAGTTTACATCAAAAACACAAGAACACAAAGATAAAATAATAATAGCTCAAAATAAAGTTCATGCGATACTTAACGAAAAATCTTTACCAGAGGTAAAATTGGTTCTGAGGAAGTTAGTATTAAAAGCAAAAGAACAGAATATAGAAATATTAGCGCTAGGAAAAGATGATATCATATTTAATATAATGAAGGTCGACCAAATGAAAAGAATATTTAATAAGATACAAAACAATACAAAGGAGAAATTAAAAATTATATTGTATCAGCCCCCGAAACAAATAACAAATAAAGCTGAGCAGCTGCAGCTAGTTAAAGAAAATCACGACTCAATATTAGGAGGACATATAGGTATCAAAAGATGTATCGCGAAATTGAAACAGAAATATATATGGAAAAATTTATCAAAAATGGTTAAAAAATACATAAATAATTGTAAACTATGTAATGAAGTAAAAATAACAAAATATACTAAAGAGAAAATGTGTGTGACAAATACACCAACAACATCATTTGAAACAGTAACAATGGACACAGTTGGACCAATGAGACCCTCCAATGGATACCGTTATATTCTAACAATACAGTGTGAATTAAATAAATATTTAGTAGCTAAAGCTATTGTAGAACAATTTATTCTAAAACATGGATGTTTTAAAATACTAAAAACAGACAAAGGAACAGAATTTACAAATGAATTACTGCAAAATATCTGTAAAGAATTACACATAGAAAAAAGAACCTCTACACCGTATCACCTTGAAACTGTTGGTAAAGTTGAACGAAATCATAGGGTATTGAATGAGTTTTTGAGAGGAATGCAAGAAAATGATAATTGGTCAGTTTTACTCCCATACTACACATATTGTTACAATACAACTCCACACACAACAACAACATATTCTCCATTTGAATTAGTATATGGAAAAATTTGCACGCTACCTGGTGAAATTTGGAATAATGATATAAAATTTTATAATATAGATGACTATTTGATAGAATTAAAAATAAAACTAAGATATGCACACGATAAGGCGAATCAATATTTAATAGAACATAAGACAGCTTTGACAAATAAAGAAGATAAGACAACAAAACATAATTTTAATATAGGAGATTTTGTATACTTAAAATTAGGAAATAAAAGAAAATTTGATAGACCATTTAAGGGACCATATGAAATAATTGAAAGAAAAAGTCCAAATAGTATAATAAAATTAGAAAACAAAACCTTTGAAGTTCATAATAATAATATAGTATTATCAAGAGCATTAAGTTAAATGATATGAAATAACAAACTATGAACATAAGAAAATTTTTTTTTACTGCTAACGTCAAACTAAAAGAAATAAATAATCAATTTCAACATAATCTTTATTCATATTCAACAATTATAAATAAACATTATTCATTTTCAAAAGGGGAAGGATGTAATGCACATGTCGCTTAACTGACCTTTGTCAATTATCACATCGTAACACACAAAACTAAAAACAATTTGTAAAACCAATGCAAAAGTAAACAAACCAAATTTAAGTGCTACCAGCGGCGTGATTCATGTTATACATTGTGTAAGCAGATCGCTGCCAAAAGTAGAACACTTGAGTTTGTAACCTGTTAGTGGGTTACGATGGATATGATTATAGATGTGCAAGCAGAATAGTTATGACAAACAGATGTGTAATAATTGTAAGCAGTTTTAGTTTAAGTTATTTTTATATATGTTAAATGTATTGAGTAAGAATTATTAAATTGAGTGAAAGTAAAATGTTGTCACTTTTCACTCAATAGTTTGATTATAAAAACCCTTGCTGGGAATTAAATAAAGGCAGAATGTTTTTTGAGAATAACTGAACATCAAGTCTTTTTTATTCAAAGCAAGCCTTGTGGCTTGAATCTATTCAAAGTAAGCCTTGTGGCTTGGATAATAAACAAATACTGCCTTGAGGCGGAATATGCAAAAAGCCTTGCGGCTGAACATTAAAAGGCCTTGTGGCCCAAAAAATAAACCCTGCCTAATACTATTATCCTGCTGAAATAAATAATATAGCAATAACATTATAGGTGGTGGTTCCTCTTGATAAGGCTAGTATATAACTTTAGTATATAACAGCTCTGAATGAGCATCACCAAGCTAGGATCAGATATACAGTTCATATAAAATTGGTGTTATTTAAAATAATAGTTTAATGAATGTTAAATTGCTTACAGCAAATAATTGTTAGCGTAGCTTATTTTTCTTGTTTTACTTAATATTTTTATATTTTACTAAGAATAGCATTGAAACATAAAAATTTCTGTGTAATATTTAAATACTCAATACTACAAGTAAACTGTTCCTGTTTTCTTTCAATTGAGTGATAACTTTCTGTGCTTTACCACTATTAGTGCAAGTATTTTTTTTGCACTATTCATTTAGTGCAAAAAAAAAAGTTCCACCAAGCTGTAAATATTTTTTTTATTGAATTTGAGTGAGAAATTGTTATTCTTATATGAATTTGAGTGAGAAATTTTTCACTATCACAATCACTCATGAATAGTGAGGCTTATTTTTTCAATTCAGCAGTCAAAAATAATAGAAGATAGAGAATAATTTAACACTATCAGTACATGTAAGCTGAAACTGCAAATTTAGTGCACTACGCCCAACTCTGCCATAAATAGAAGGAGTTACCGTAGGAACACAAAATTTTTTGGGGATACGTTTTTTGATAAGACTATTCTAACAAAAGTGCGATCAAATCAAATGAATGGATTCCATACAATCGAAATCGATAATCTGGTATATTTCTCCAAAAAAATTTTAAACAGCAATAAAATTTTGGGAACCTAGTTCTTTTCTAACAACAATTAGTTGGTGCGAAAATTAACCGAATCGGCCAAAAACTACTTTGTTTGAAAACGAATCAAATCGGCCGACTAACACGCACACCTCTCATATGACCGAAATCGGTAAGGTGGTATAATTCCCCAAAAGAGTATCCCAGAACAATAAAACTTGTGCACCTAGTTTTTTCATAGCAACAACTAGTTCGAGTAAAAACGAACCAAATCAGCCGACTAATACGTCTATCCCTCTTATAACTGAAATCGGTAAGGTGACATATTTTCTCCAAAAAGCATCCCAAAAAAATATAATTCTATTATAATAGCAACTAGTTTGTGTGAAAACGAACCAAATCGGACGACTAATCCCCAAAAAACTATCCCAGAGCAATCAAATTTTGTGAACCTAGTTCCTTTATAGCAACAATTAGTTTGTGTGAAAACGAACCAAATCGGCCGACTAATACGCCTACCCCTCATATAACCGAAATTTACCCAAAAAAGCATCACTGAGAAATATAATCCGATACACCTTGTTTTATTACAACAACTAGTTTGTGTGAAAATGAACCAAATCGGCCGACTAATACGCCCACCGCTCATATAACCTAAGTCGCTAGTGGCATATTTCCCCAAAAAAGCATCCCAGATCAATATGCTTAGATTGAGTTTTTGATAATTCTATATTCTTAAAATTTATAATTTAAGTGTATTGACTTTAATAATTAACTTCAAAAATTATTATGCTATGGCTGTTATTACTTTGCCAGAACCTCGAAAATTTACTAAAAAGATAATTCTTTAAAAATGCAGTTTTTAAAGAATTGCAGTTATATTAAGCTTATTTTTGAAGTGAAACTTCTTTAGCCGCGTATACAACAATACGGCGAATTGAACGGGGAGTAAAACCGATGTAACACAAAAATGTAACGAAAAAATTCTCAGAACTCAAATGAATAAAAAGAGTGAAATGAAGGAATAAACAAAAGCAAAGCAGTTGCTTCAAGTAATGAGAATGACAGTTCCTATTTAGGAGGTCTGTTCGCGTAGTCGAATGCAAACGAAATATTTCAAAAGTTTTTACTAGAAAAAGCCTGAAAAACGTTCGTATACTAAGAGAATTGTATAATAGAGAGGAAATAACATTTTCTCTCCGTTCAAGTTTTTTAAAGTTTTTTAAAGTTTTTACAAGAAGAATTTGATGTTGTAAGAATATGAAAACTGTCAAATGGTAGCTGTGTGTGTAGCAAATGAATTTTTTTTAGATTTTCTTATATTTAACTGACGTTTTCGACATTTTTCATTATTTTACCAGAAAAGCGTTCGTTTACTTTTAAAAGTTGAAGTTAGTTCTCTCTCAATTTTTTTACTTTTGACGTTTTTAATTTCTTTTACCAGAAAAGTACGCGAACAGACAAGAGGTCTCTCTTGTTTTGTCACCACCAATTCGCCGCAAAATTCCATGATAGAATCGCGATTAGACGGAGTGATAGTTTTACAGGTGACCATGTCAAAAAAAAAAAAACTCAGTAAAGTTGTAAATTATTTAATTTTATCATTAAATATGGATCATGAAATAAATTTAAAAGATGCCGAAAACAAAAAATCAGAAACCAAAGGCATCTACAGAAAGAGTTTGAGACAAAGAGCTGAAAGCTAGCTTCAGGATGTACGCACATTAAATGCAATGCCTACAAGTATGTTTACTAGGGCGGGTCGATTTGTAGGGAGTGAAAAAATTCACCAATTTCCCTATGATTTCCGTATTCTATGGGTTATTCCATGAAAATTTGCCGAAGGAACCATACCTCTATCGTTAAAATCGAGTTCCCTACTTTTTGTTGGTAAAAAGTTCAAAAGTTACGGGCATTTTTGTCCAAATTTTGGACCATTTTTCCATTTTTTCATGATTTTGTCCAAGAATATTACTTTCATGGCCATTTTTATGGCTCAATCCATTATTTAATTCAATTTACAATTCAAAACGAAGAGTTTAAGCCCAAATTTATCGAATTCGGTTGATTAATTCATGCGATATTGCTAAAACAAAATAACACATAAAACCAACTTTTTGATTTTTTTCCCCTTTTTATTTTTTTTTTTTCTACAAAAATTCAAATTAAGAGATAATAAAGTATCTATCAACCTATTATCAAAAAAAAATATTCAATTTGAGTGTAGTAAAAGACAAAATGTGAAAAAAACATTATTTTTTCTGAAAGCTTTCATTTGCTTTCAAGTCTTGGTGTTTTCGTACGGCTCTCTAATGTCGTTGCCATAGCGCCTTCTACATTCTTTCCTGCAACTCGTTTAGCAGTGGCAGCCAGCAATTGGACATGTCTTTCCGTTCCTTGAATGTGTAAAGGAATTTGTGGATCATCGAACGGTGGCACTTCGTAATTTAAATATCCCTCCAAATGTTCATACGAATAACTTTGCGTAAACGGTGGTTCGAATAAAATGGTATCGTCATTTAAATCAATCATATTTGTATATTCCGTACAATTAAAGTTTATAAGAGATTTTTTATAAACTCTAAGTTCCGTTGGGTCGACAATATCTCTTCGGTAATGTAAAATCTTCTTTATAGCAATGTTTCGTTTTTCCATTCTATCATCAAACAACAAAGATAGCAAGATATTTTCTGAGTGTGCAAAATATGGATTATCTTGAATTACTGTATTTACAACTCTAAGTAAATTCGGTGGTAAAAATCGTGTCCAAGTAATAAATTTAAAAAGTAATGTACTACCGTATGCGGCAGAGCTATAATACTTAACATTGAAATACATTGGCGTGTATACTTTTATTATATAGTTAGCCAGAATTTTTAAATTTTCAGTTGGATTATTAGCTGTCACATACAACCGTAATAATCTATTGGCTTTGGTCAGCCAACGAGAATGTGCAATTGGCCCTGGTTTTATGTGAGACAAATCCGCGGGAACCACACCATTAGAAATTGCATTGGCCATTAACATCAAGTACCTCGAATCGGTAGATAATTCTTCTGGATTTAAATCACCAGGAGGCATATTTTCCAAAGCGATTTCCTCAAAATCGGTTACCACCTGAAAAGAAAACATAAAAGCTAAAAAATAGAATGAAAAATGGTAAAGAATCAGCTATAAAAATTACATACCGGAAGATTTTCACAATCAGCAATTTTTGAGCTCAACTTTCCGGTAGTTGATCGTGGTCCAGTGGTGGTTGATTTGTCTAAAGTGTCAAACAAATGTCTAAACGGAAGCTCGTTAAAGTGCAGAAGACACACAAACCAGTGCAGTGGTCTCTTTAACTGTTTTTCGAATAGTCGCAAAATTCCACCGTGTACGCCAGTATTTGTTGGTTCACCATCAGCGCATATGGCAATTAATGAATCGAGAGACAATTGTTTTTCTTGGAAGAATTCGATCAATTTGTTGACTTTGCTTGCCGCAGTTTCACTTTCTAGTTTTGTGTAGCCTATCAATTGAGATTTTGGTTCCCTCAAAACAACTAGATGAGGTTCTTTAACCATCCTTGGATGCAACTTCTCATCAATTTTTTCTACAGTTAGAGCATCATTTTTCCTGCCGTCGAATGAAAATGATATCAAATTCGAGCCATCATACCGCTTACGAAGTGCATCTTGTCTCCATTTTTCTCTTTCTCTACGAAGTTTACTTTTATCCATGATGACAAGATTGTCATGAGCATCTTTTACGACCAGGTCTTCCATCGGAGCTGTTGCCAATGCTGATCCCATTCTGTCATGCACACCAAATCTGTCACACATCATTGCATAGTTTTTAGTATTGTATCTGGGAGTGTATGTTTGTGGTGGTAGAACTAAATCTGAACCTCCTCTCACATCAACTTCCATTTCGTCATAGTTCGTAGGATCGTTGCTCACTGGGATTGTTGGTATAGTCGTTGGTATCGTCTCTTCACTTCCACTATCGTGTTCCGGTATCGTTTGTATTCTGTCATTATATTGATCGCGCATGAAATCTTTTAAGTTTTCTGGGATAGATGAGCAGTCGTTTTCTTTCAAGTTGCATTTACATTTTCCAATGTTGAATAATTGGTTTGTTGATTCTACGAATTTTTTTAATTCTGTTGCGCGTTTTACTCGTTGTCTATCTGCATTACTATATGCGTCAAGCACATTATTCAATTTTCTAATGATGCTACCTTTGAGTATAAGTTCAATATTAAGTTGATTCCAAATTTCTAACAATCTGTCTGCTACTTGGGGAGTAAATGTTTTATAGGAAAACATTTTGCCTTGGGCTTTTGAACGTTCGGCCAAGAAAAAATAGTACTTCAATATATCTCGTTTAGTTGACAGATTAATATCAGGTAATTCACAGGCCACGCCAAAAGAAAAAACATCATGAGAGACCAAATGTTGCAAACTACTGCGTTGGGTATCTGTTGGATTTTGCGATGAACTAGGCTCTGAATCCATTTTTTAAACCGTCACTAAAAGAATTAAATATGTTTTTCATAGAATAATAATATAACTATTAACTATAACAGTTAGCAATGTTTTTACACTTACCTTTAAATCTTTTCTAAATTTCAAAATAGTTTGATTATTTGTTAGTTATTTCAAGTAACACTTCACTGAAATGACGCTCAAACAAAACTAGCATATACTGGAATATTATAAACAAACAAAAATAAAGAAGTCTATAAAGAAACTAAAAACAAAAAGAAATAAACAAACATAACACAGGGTGTGCACCCTGTGAAAAAATATGCCAATAATGTAAAGCGCAAATCAATCCAGTCGTAACGTAAGGTTCGTAAGCTTCGTAAGTCAAAAAAATTGAGCCAAAAAAATGGCCATGAAAGTAATATTCTTGGACAAAATCATGAAAAAAATGGAAAAATGCTCCAAAATTTGGACAAAAATGCCCGTAACTTTTGAACCGTTGGACCAATGTTGGAGATTTTTTTTTGTAAATTGATCAAAATGAGCTCACCTTTCCAACGCGCTTACTGGCGATTAAACCCGATCGATAGTTTTTGAGTTACGGATGTGAACGTGTAGGTAATATTTCATACGAACGTCAATTTGGGAAAAAATCTACCAACAAAAAGTAGGGGACTCGATTTTAACGATAGAGGTATGGTTCCTTTGGCACATTTTTATGGAATAACCCATAGAATACGGAATTCAAAGGGAAATTGTCGAAAAATAAATCGACCCGCCCTAATGTTTACACTAGGGCTATTTCCGATTACGGGCAAATAGCGTGGCATTGTGACATTTCCAAAATATGATGGCAAATATTTTCAACACAACAAAATGTACAGATTTGCATTTGCCCGACTGTGTCAAATTGGCAACACTAAAATCGCATTGCATACAGGGGCGTAACTAGCGGGGGGGAGTTAAGCGGGTAGACTACCCTCCCTACTTTTTTAGAGTCGGCCTAATTGTTATTTTTTACTAAAATTTTTTACAATATTGATTTTTATAAACAATAATTATGAACGCATCAAAGCCAGTCGTACCTTTTTTTGCCATTTTCATAAAAAAAACCAACTTAAGTCGGCAATTTAATTTTAATTCATACCCAAAACTATCTTCAGTCGGCCAATTCACTTATAGTCGTACCTTAAACAAACTTCACTCGGTTAACACATTTTCAGTCGTACCTTAAACGAACTTTAGTCGGCCAACTCATTTTAAGTCGTATCAGCGCTGAATTGTTGTAAACTAATCCAGTGTTCCATTGTGACAAAATGCAGAAAAAGTTCAGAAAAGTAGTGTAAAATCCAAATAAATGATATTTTCTGTTATTCTTTTTTTTTATATATATATACATTAGGGTGTCCCAAAAAGAAAAAAATTTTTTTGCTCACGCGTTTTTTGATAGATTTTAGGGTAAGGAAATTTTGAATTTTGTTTAAAAATTTTTTGCAAGTGGTTTAGAGGTCGCACAAATTGTTTTTTGTCAAAAAACTTGGTTCCCTGCCATATTTTAAAAATAATTTAAGATTTTGTCATTAAATAATTTTTTTATAGATCTTAAGTTAACAGTTCATAAAAAAAACGTCCAATCTTTAATTTTATGTTCAAAAACCGCCAGGTTTGTCAGCGATTTTTTCCATATGGCAGATTAAACTAAATTTTTTTAGATTTTTTTCAAAAACATTGACTTTAACGATTTATAACTTTTAAAATTTCTATTAAAGTTACAAAAACTAATGATGCAGTTTAAAAGATAAATAAATTCTTAGCAATTTTCATAAAAAAAATGTTTAATTAGTTGTTACTAACCCAGAGTTATCTACATTTGTCGAATTCAATCCATTGCATGAAAATATAATACTAACCTTTAGGCTCCCAACAAATCATAACCAAGAAAAACAGAAAACACAACACTTTAGTTGTTTAAAAGTTATTTATTTCGGCTCTTTCGATGCTGCTCTATGCCCTGCAATAAATTTTGAAAATCGGTTTCAGAAGTTGTCAAATTTGCGTAATTGCTTGCCAAGGCCACACCACGTTCGGCGACGTCGTTTACCACATACAATTGTTGAATTTTGTTTCTTCCATGGAGAAAGTGTTCGTTGGTTTCCCATTTTTCTGGATCTAGTTGTAAAAATGCTGTCGAAATATCGGAGGCTTTAAAAAAGTTTAGGATAGCTTCAGAAATAAATGTATAAACTTCTGCATTTTTAAGCAATTCTTCTTTCAAATTGGCCTTTACTGATTCCTTGTCTATAGTTGAACGAAGTAGATTTTTTACCATTAAACGTAATGTATTGCTGTCTATACGATCGTCAAAAAATGCTAAGGCAGCCAATTTCTCCGATAAGTACCACTGATGCCGCAAAAACGTTTTTAATGCGGCGCTTGCAACACTGTCATTAAAGAGTTTGTAGTCATCCAATTGCTTTAAGAGATTAAGATCGTTGAGGGGAGGGGATAACACTTCAGTTTTACTATTTATTTCTTGAAAAAGACAAGATTGTTTGAAAATTTTTTTAAATTTTGTAGCACAGAAAGATTATTTCAGTTTTTTGTACCAACGAATGTAGAAATTACAGATGATCGATTTTTCTATTTAACAGTTGATTGAAAGATAACAAAGAGAAAGATGAGAAAGATGAGAAACAAAGAAGAGAAAGAAAGTGATGAAATAAAACCTAAATTGTAGCTCGCATTGTGAATGAGGCTTAGGCTCGCATTGTGAATGAAACTCAAAAGAAATAATAAAAAAAAAACAGTTGAAATCATGTTCGGTTCAATGGATTGAATTCGACAAATGTAGATAACTCTGGGTTAGTAACAACTAATTAAACATTTTTTTTTATGAAAATCGTTTAGAATTTATTTATCTTTTAAACTGCATCATTAGTTTTTGTAACTTTAATAGAAATTTTAAAAGTTAGAAATCGTTAAAGTCAATGTTTTTGAAAAAAATCTAAAAAATTTTAGTTTAATCTGCCATATGGAAAAAATCGCTGACCAACCTGGCGGTTTTTGAACATAAAATGAAAGATTGGACGTTTTTTTTATGAACTGTTAACTTAAGATCTATAAAAAAATTATTTAATGACAAAATCTTAAATTATTTTTAAAATATGGCAGGGAACCACGTTTTTTGACAAAAAACCAATTTGTGCGACCTCTAAACCACTTCCAAAAAATTTTTAAACAAAATTCAAAATTTCCTTACCCTAAAATCTATCAAAAAACACGTGAGCACCAATGAAAATCGAAATTTTTGTTTTTTTTGGGACACCCTAATATACATACAATATATACAGGAACAATATCAATTATATTTTTATTCATAACAATAAAAATGGTGCAGCTCAAAAACACACTTCTTGCTTGTCGCACGCCAGAAAGCAGAATATTTTATTTTATGTATCCGACGAGAAAAAGTAAAAAGTCAAGAAACACACACACACCAAGTTTTTTCCTTTTGTTCATCAAACTGTTCCTTTGGCTTCGTTAAAAAACTACACACACATATACAATGCGCAACAGACCTAGCGGAACTTTTTAAGTGCGCTTGTTTGATTCACTTTAAACTTTTACTCGTTTCTTTTAATACAACTGGAAAATATTAAGGGTAGTTAAACATTTCCCTTTTCTAAGATAACAAACCACAACAGAAAATATTAGTACATTTTAGTAGTATAAATTTTGTTAAAAAAGTACGGAAATAGTAATGCATAGTAATGTAAAAGAGAGCAGCGGACCAAGTGGAAAAAATGGACCGTTTTTAGTCCAATTGTGCAACCGTGTCCTTGACCAAGATTTTTAAAACCTAATTAATACATTTTTGTAGAACTTTCTGAAAATTAAATTTTTATCCATAAATGCCCAACATTTGTAATAAAAAAATTTAATGATCGAAATCGGCCAACACGTAACATCTTTAATTTTATAGACTTAACATTTTAATTTAAATACAATTATAATAACTAAATAAATAATGAATTTAAAGGATTTAGTCGAACTATTAAAGAAAGGTCCGTTTTAACTTTAAAACTCGAGATGACAAAAAGACCACCATTTTTAAATCTGAATTCAAAATTCATTTATTATAAAACCATCGTTTATGTCATTGTTGATGTTCTAAACGAAATTTCCCAAAGCTCTAAGAAAATTGACAAGTGAACTCGAAATGCTGCATATTCGTGGACTTTATTATAAGTCTTGTTTTTATGAAAAATGTGCTAGTAAAAATGAAACTCCTGACTGAATCTCTTGAAGCCGTTGAACAGAATATTTTAGATGCTATGAAATTTATTTCTTTTACCCTTACATCATTAGAAAAAATAAATTTGGACTCTGAATTAGTATACTCTGATACCTAATTAGTAGTGCTGTTGCATTGTTAAAATCTTTTAATGTAATGCTGATAAGGAATTCTCAATTCGCCATCTCCGTCATCTTGCGCCGAAACGTTTGGATGATAAAAATGCCAACGCAGCTTGTTTTTCGATGAACTGTTTTTATAGAAGAGAATTTAAACTTGTATTGAATAAGATAACCTCACTGATGCGAGATAAATTAAGAAGTTGCTTAGAAACAATAAACCCTCTGTATGAACTCTTTAATCCAATTCTATCTTCTACTAACTTCACCCAAAAGCGAATTCTAGAATCAATAAAATTGTTACCAAAAATTGTTTGTTGGATTCACTTCAATTGAAAGCGGAATTTGAAGTATTCTATGATCCATGTGAAGGCGTAGAAACTCTATCGGTTACAGCTATGCTTCAGAATGCAATAAAAAATCTCTTCCTGCGGTTAACAAAATGTCGCGTTTGCTGTGCACAGTGTCTGTTACTGTTTCAGGAAATGAGAGAACGTTCAGGAAATTAAAATTAGTTAAAAATTATTTAAGAACCACGCAAAGTGACTCACGTCTTAATGACTTATTAATACTTTCATCGGAAAAGGACATAGTTGATCTCATTAACTCAGATAATATTGTGCAGCAATGGGCTACCTTAAAAAAAGAAGAATTAATATTTAAATGTTATACTTAAAAATTAAGTTTGTATTTTTTATTTAAAACACTATTTTTTTTAATTAATCTAAAAAATGTTAAAGAAATTGAAAGCGCTGTTTATTTTTTAGCATATATAATAGGGCGGGTCGATTTTAAATCGCCCATTGCTCAGTGAAAATCGTATTCTTGGGATCAAAATAAGAAACTTTGCCAGAGGAACTATACCTCTAAAACGAATTCTAATGCCTCAACTTTTGACTTTTGTCCCGTAGGGTCAAATTTTGAAAAATCCCTCCCACTAACTTTGGAGGGCCGATCCACCCATGCCAGTGGCACACCCCTGGAACCCCCTGGGGGTTCCTCACACAAACATTTCAAAAATCACAATTTTTGACACTTTACATGAAAAAATCAGCGAAAAGGGGTCGCCACTGGCATGGGTGGATCGGCCCTCCAAAGTTAGTGGGGGTTGGCCATACATTTGTACTCGATTGGGGCACTCTAAATGGCTCAAAAAGGGATTTTCAAAATTTGAACCTACGGGACAAAAGTCAAAAGTTGGGGCATTAAAATTCGTTTTATAGGTATAGTTTCTCAGGCAAAGTTTCTTATTTTGATCCCTAAAATACGATTTTCACTGAGCAATGGGCGATTTTTTCCTCCCCACAAATCGACCCGGCGTAATATATAAACTATGAATTTTTAAAACAAAAACGAAAATAAATTTTTAAATGCTGATTCGATAATGTTGAAATACTTTTATTTGATAGAGGGAACGATACGAAAACTGCCTTTAAGGGATCTTCTTCACTTGAAAAAGATCGAAAGATTGACAAGTGTTACCATATGTGGGTTAAAAATTTCAGGATTTCTTAAAGCGGTAGGAAAGATTAACGAAAAAGTCCGTTTGAGCTGAAACTGTTTTGCATTATATTTATTATTGTAAGTCTTTAAGATTATTACCTACAATCATCTATTAAAACCTAAACCTCGAATTTTTAGAGCGTTAGAAATGTAAAAAAATAGGGTAATTTTTCAATTTTTGTTTTGACAATGGCGCCAAAAACAGGTATGAGGTTTAGTTAGCTGATTAAACGTAATCTTATAGTTTCAAGTGTTATCATTTAGATGAACTAAAAAATTTTTAGTTACCTGTTGTAAAAGCTTAGAAATCGTTGCCACCTTTTTGGATTAAAAAATTATGTCCAAATTGCGAAAAGCTTAAGCGAGCAGATAAAAGGCCAAACCAAAAAAAAAAAAACTCAAAACATACATTATTATATGTATTTTGATGTACACAAATTTTTTTTCATCATTAAAAAATTTTTTAGTAAAAATAATTACTAAGTGTTTTTCTTAGCCGTTCAAATAAAAAAGACCCCTTAAGATTTATTTATATTGTTTGAACGGATGAGTAACTTTGTATAATTCAACTATGTTGTATTTAAAAAAGTTGGGACTTAAGGGTATCCAGTCGGCCGAAATACATTGATACCCCCCAATCAAAATGGCCTCGGTACGCCCCTGATTGCATACAGTCAACACTTGCATGGGCAACACTTATTTGCAAATCAATCAGCAGTCACATTTTAACCAAACGCTGCTAATAAAACACAGACTCTGAAATGGAACTCACTTTGATAAATAATAAAGGGCTGCACAAATGTATTTGCTTCTTTGATTCCACCAAGAACTTTTAGTTAGACACATCATTTGTAGCAGAATTAAGCAAAGAAATAGCGTAAAACCGTTGCTTTCTGCTCAATGAAAAAGTAATGTTTTAACCAGGGAACGAAAATAAACTCTAACGTTTCGTTCGTTAAGGTAGTAAAGCGTTCATTTGAGAGAACTGAACATTTATGTTGTGTAGCATTCATTACCAAAGCCATTATTCGGTTGCGTTCAAGTTGCATACTTGAACATAAACATCATTGTTCCGTAGTATAAGCTACACTAAAGAACCTTATGAGATGCGTTGTTTGAGAGACTGAGAAAGCAGAGAGAAAAACATTTTAAATTTGTTCAAGCACATGCTGCGTATCAAGGGCGCATTCAGTTTTGTAGGTAGCATACATTTGCAGGGCGCTCTTGTTTTAGTATGAATAATCAAAGCATTTTTTAGCTATTCAGTTTTATACTGTTTCTAACGCCCATAAAAAGGCGTGTCTGGTTTAGAAAAGTATATTATATATTCTTGATCAGCATCACTAGCTGGGCCGATTTAGCCGTTTCCGTCTGTTTATCTGTTTGTCGACACGACTCTTTTTTTAACACAGCAGCTAAGAAAATCTCAGTTTATTTTATTAGTGCGTGTTATCACTTTATGGCTGGAGAATTCAGAAAATAAAATATTAATTTTTCTTTGTTACATGTAAGTAAGTTCACTTATATAATTTTTTTTTATAGAATTTAAGACTACTGTTTAATGTTTATGGAATTGTGTTTCGATTGTACATGTTAAGGTCACGAAATCACGCATTCCTTCGAACAGCCATATATGGCTTCTAACGGAAATGAAACGACTTTTTTACATAAAGTTTTGTTTGTGTATCTAGTTATTCCATCTTAAACAAACTCAGAAAAAAGTTCAACTTTGAAATAAAAAACACAGGTATTTGTTTTAAAATCTGAAATTTCGTTAATTTTAAGGAAATTTTTTCTTTAAACAATATCAATTTATTGCATCTATTTCGCATTTATTTAAAAAAATTAAGAATTTGGATTCAAAAGTAAAATTTTATTTGTTTTATTGTTTATATTGATTTTAAAAATGAATTAATTACACACTCAGACTAAAATCAAAGAAATTTAATTTTAAAAATTTTTTTTGCAAATGGAAATTATTCTTTCGGAAAGAAAGAAATTTTCTTTGAAGGAATAAACTATTTCTTTGTTTTGAAATTTATTTCTTTATTTTAAAGAAAAGTTTCAATTTAAAACAAACAAAAAAATTGAGCTAAAATAAAAAATTTTTTTTATATTGAGTAAATGTTCTTTGATTTTAGTATGCTTCTTTTCTCAGTGTATAAATTCATAAAAAATTTTAGCTGGATCATAAATCGTGCAGTAGTGGGTTAAGATTCTATCTAAAAATAAAGATGAAGTTCAAAAATTAGTGGCTCGGGTAGAAACAACGCCTAACTCCTATACAAAATCACTTTATAAAAAGTTTTTTTTCTCTTAAAAAGTCTCAAAATTTATTTAAATGACTTGAAATTTTTACATGTTTCGATAATTAAAACTGACCATATTCATCACTATTTTTGTAATGTAAAACAATCTTTATAAAAAGTACTTAGGTTTTTATAATTAATATTAGAAAAGAGAACATCTAAATGGTTTAAAGTTATCTGACTGACACTTCAACGTCTCTTAAGTCCTTTCAATGGCTAGGCTAAGCCGAAATAGTATTTTTTAGGTTAATACTCCCATCATAACGGTCCTAAAAAGGTGAAAAACATACCTTTGATTTGTACCTGCGCTACTTACTCTTAATTTTGTTATCATTTTATAATCATTTTAAAATTTAAAAAATCCTCTTAATTTTATTATCATTTTATTGTCATAAATAGTAAGAAAAAACATTAATTTGATTTCTGTACGGTTGGTTTTTCTTACAAATAGGACAAAAACAAAATCCAACTGACTTTAATGTCAAATATCTCTCCAAATTTATTTTTGTCATGTTGGTACATTGTTTTTTATAGAACCAAATTAATTAAAAAAAAACCGTTGCAAGATATTATTAAAAATTACTTTCTGTCGTATCCAATATATTGGACAAATTCACTGAAAGAGTTTATATATACTTTAGCGCTCGGCCCTTCCTGTTCAGCAAGATCCGAGTGCGGCCCCTTGTGAATTTTACTATATTACTGCGAACTAACACAAATAAGATGATTGCTGAACTTTCATGGAATTACACCGCACAGTGGTTCCATACTGTATTCATGTAGAAATAAAATAGAAGGATTCGTCATTGACCAATAAAATTATGCGTGTGAGTTATAATTACAAAACAAACAAACCCGCCCCAAACCACGCCTACTTTCCATGTAACACGAAAACTATGAACGCTACATACTTTTGTTGTAGATATAGTAAAACAGCTCTGTAAAAAAAGTATACGAATTTATTTATTCTTTTGTTCTTTTAAGATAGGTTCGCAGCCAATTATTTTAAATGTTAATATTAACTTTAAGATTGTAAGCAAAATACAATTTCAATTCATAAGGAATTACATTTTTTAATTTAAGCTATCACTCTGCTCTGTCAAAAATAATATTAGCATTTATTTACCCTCTTGGTTTCTTTTAAGCAGGTTTGCAGCCAATTGTTTTAATTTTAATATCACCTTAAAGGCTTAAGGGTTATATCAAAATTGTCACGAGAAAACTATTTAATTCCGCGTTCACACCACTGTGCAACTCTTCCTGATTCTCAATTCTATGAATAGAGAATAATGATGCAATAAAACAAAAACAATTCGACAGTGTTAGCGTCATCCCAGTGGTAAATTAACTCATTACATAACCTCTTAATTTCTTCTTACGATGTAGATGCCAGTCCTATTTTAAAGAAGTTCAATTTTTTTATTGCGTACTTTTATTTTTTTTTTATTATTTGGCGTAATCGTGACTATTTTTTGGTTATTTGTAATCGTAATCAGTTACTAATAGAATTTTTTTGCATAAGAATTGTTTTATCATTACAATTATTTTTTAAATATAATGTAATTGATTACTAGACGTAATCGAAATTTCCCAACTAAGGTTTGAACTTTAAAAAAGCAAGCAGTTTTATTAAAGTATACTTCTTTTATTTAGAACACACAAAGTTTTACCAGCCGGAATAAATTATTGCTTCTGCTCAGAGTTGCCAAGTTAGCAATATTATAAGCTAACATATTTTTTCGGCCTTTATCTTGAGGTTTTGGGTGTATCTGTCTATGATATATTTCGGTCTTTTTTTTTCACAAATGGATTTTAATGACAAGTTTTTTTTATATATAATAATTTTTGCAGTTTAAAAAAAACATAAGTAAGCTACATTTACAACTGTTATTTTCATGTTATTTAAAAAATTTACAATAGTGAAAATGACAGCTTTTTAAATTGAATCCAAAATAAAAGAAAAAACCGTTTGTAAGTAATTCAACGTATATCTATCTTAACTCAAAATATTAGCAAGTATAAGTATGGTATTATTCAATTAAATATTAAATATTTGATATAAAATCAATTTCGCTTTATTTTTAATAATAGTTGACACAGAAAAGTTCTTTTCTGAAAGCGATCTAAATAGTAAATATAAATTTTCTAGGAGTCAATCTACACGCTGGTCACCGAATTGACAACCCTAATCTTCTAGCTTTTTTTTAGCTTGTTTTGAAAAGTGAATATTTTTTTTAAAATAATTATTTAAAGTTTTCAACGCTTGTTTTTAAGTGTGTTGCCGGCTTTTTTTTAAGAAACAAAAGAAAAATTGTTTGTGCCGATCTGTTAAGGTTTTAATGTTAGCGCATCCTTATGAATAAAATATTTGCAAATTAAAATTTTCATTTACGCAAAATAAAAACCTATATGTGTAGTTAATAACATAGAATGGAAAAGTAAGTAAAAAGCGCAATGAACATTGTAAAAACAGAGCATGGAAAAAAATAGAATTGCATATTCGTAATGCACCTCTTGTGATATAGTGTTTATTGAAAAGATTTAAAACATGTATTTTGCTATTGCTTTGACATACCAGAAGGCTTCTTGAAATTTAATATTTCAAAACCCCGTGTCTGTATATAAATATTACGATTCATCTGATGATGAGGGAATTTTTGCACAAATAGAGTTTAATATCCAAGAGTTGGTTGAAAATACATTTTTTTTATATTATATAAATAATTTTATACATATGACAAAGTGTTGGCAACACTGATTCTGAGACACAAAATGAGAGAGAATTGCCTACGTAAAAAATATCGTATGCCGAATGTGTTGAGTAGAGAGTATGCAAACATAATTATAATGTAGTGTATGCCATGCTGTCGAACGATACAGAATAATAACATTTATGTTCGTCTCCCCTGACATATACGCAACCGAAAGGAAATTCATGCCATGCGAGGCACATTAAAATATCGTTCGGTTTATTTTCGTTCCCTGGTTTTAACTCTCTCTCTCTCGGATCAAATGCATACGCAACTTGCTCTCATCAATTACAGTAATTATCGGTCGTTATCTCGGTAAATGAAAAAAAAAAATTGTATAGTTCTGCAAATACTGCAAATACTTGCGTATGCTGAAAGCAGGAGTCATTATCAGTTGCTAATGAAAGCATAAGTAAAGTAAAAATAAAGTAAGAGTTAACTTAAAAAAATGGAAATTAATGAAGTAAGTAAGTATTGAATTATAATTCAATGCTAAAATGTTTACAGCCAACAAACTGTAAATAACAATATTAATAGAGGTTAATATTAATAACGATGCTTTAAAAGTAAAAATTGTGAGCGGCGATTTTAAACTTATTATTTTTTAAACTAAAATTATCTTTTTACATTTAATCATTAATAATTAATAAATATATATTACCACACATAAAGTTAATATTTTTGAAAATTTTTTTGTGCTTTCGTTATGCTTATCTGAATGGTTTTTTGTTTTTAATAAAATATATATTTAAATTAAAACACGCAACTGCAAATCCATCTTCTAAATTTCTGAAATAATGTTTCAAGTATTTCAAGTACTTGCCAACTTGTACTCCTCTTGCAAGTTATTTTTATGTACATAACTAATACGCGATAGACAATTTATTATTTGTTTTGCTTTCAATCGGTTTTCCACTTACGCACACTACCTACAATTTTCGCTCACGCCAACGCTATCCACAAATGAGAGTGAGAGAACGAAAGTAATTGCGATCCCCACAAATGTTTTGTACAGCGATTCAAATGTAATTGTGCAGCCCTTTAATAAATAATAATGAAAAACACCACAAATACTGTTCGTGTTGTTTTTTTTCCTCCAAAACAGCCATGAGTTTTGTTTGCAACGTTGTTCTAAAAAGTGTGCTCACAGTTGATGGCAAATATTTGGTAGGGCATACATTTGCAAAGCTATTTGCCCGTAACTGGGAATAGCCCTATTGATTTATTTTTATAATTAATTGCATTTATAATGAAATTACAATGTAAATACTTTTTATCTTATGTTAGTTATCATAAGGGTATTGTTGCCGTTGTAGATTATTAGCTAAAGAACTTAATTTTTGAAATAAAAATAGTTGTACAAAAACATATGTTATTATTTGTTTTGCCAAACTGTGTTTCATGAATAGTGGGCGCCCTATATTAAGAACGATATGTGAATTTTAGTTTTTGTATGATCAGTTTGAAAGAAGTTTTTCTATTCAGAATTTCTTGATAAAGGTTTTTACAAGAAATAAAAGTTAATGGTATGGTATGATTATCATAATATGATGATAATATGGTATGGTATGATGTATATAGTATGGTTAGTTGATGTTACAATAACATTAAACTTTTCGAAATTGTATTAAAACATATTTAATCTACTCTAGCCATTAAATAAAAGGGGACTTTTTTAGTCAGACTATATTAAAAAGGTCAATTAATTAACCACTAAAAATCTCTAATTTTTTGGGTTAAAGTTTCACTTTTACCGTGCGTGGCAGCCACACACCAATTTTTTTTTAAAATATTTTTCATACCTTCAAAAAAGGTACCATTTAATTTTTTTTTAAATCACTTAAGAAGTTGGAGAAATTTTTCACTTTTTGGTTAAAAAAAAGTAGTTATACCCATAACGTTACTACCGGAACCACGATAAATAAAATGCATACAAAAAATTTAAACGGCTTGCACTAATTCTATATTTTCTTTACGTATATAATTTATGAATATTTTTTTAATCAGATATTGTAAAAAATGACTTTAGTAACATCTGTTGTTCCTTTAGCACAGCAAGATCTAAAGAAAAACCTTAAAGTTATCACTACAAAAATGCGATTTTTGTAAACAATGGCAGTTATTTTTATTTAATTTTTATTACATACAATTATTTATAACTATAACGATAACATATTAAAAAATTAACAGGTATTAATTCGTATTTTTTTTTTAAATCACTTCTAAAGTTGCTAAATTTTTGTTATTTTATTTGTCAGGACCACTTTATAAAAGTACCGGTATCACGATCACAGTACATAAAAAACAAAAAAAAATTTTCAGACAGCTACAATTCCATATTTTTTTCCTATATAATTTGTACATACTTGTATTAACAATTAGATAAGAAAATTCTAAAAAGTATGCATATGTAATGTATGATTCTCTTACTAGCATAACTTAACTTTGGAAAAATCAACTTTTATGGTGTCGTGCAATGCCGTTGATAGGTATTTCTAGGGAATTTTGAAGGCCTAAGGTCTTTCCAAATTTCTTAACCGAATTCAACTTTCGAAGTGAAAAGAGTTAATAAAATTTTATTTATTTTAATTCTAACCATACAAACTTGATTCAATAGCTCGGTTTTAAATGGTATGACATGTATTTATTTAAGTAAAGCAACGAAAACAGATCTTTTAAAAGATTCAAAGCTATATCTATGGTGTACATCGGTGTCATCACATTTCTGCGAAAAATAAAGATATATTTGGATGTGACTTAGTAGACTATCGTAAAATTCGTAATCTCATTTTCTTGCATATACTATAACATATATAAAAAATGTCCAGAATATCTTTACGATAAACTTGATTTTTTTCAGTCCCTGAGATGTATAAACTTTATTGTCCATAGGCATAATTATCTTTATAAAAGTAGGTATTTTTTTATTAGCATAATTAGAATCTGGAACTCCTTGCCAATCAATATTAAGCAAATAACTTCAGTCAAAAACTTTAAAAGAGTAGTTTTTAAATATTTCGATGCTTGAATTAAATTTCTTAATCTTTTTTAATCTTCTTTACTGTCCTGTTCATAATTTATGTTTTATTTTCATTTTTCGTTCTACTATTTGATTCCCTTATCTTATCTGCTCTTACATTTAAGTTTTTTAAATTTTTACTGACAATTTCATTCAGCTTTGATTTTATTTGATTTATATTAACTATAATATAAAGTTGTTGTCGGCCTTGCTAAAGATTAAGCTGTTGGAGGTTGGGATGTGGCCATAGATTTAAAAACAGAGTTGTTTTTGTTCTTTTTGTTTAAGTTTTATTTGCCAATATTTCGGGTTGAGTTTCAATCCGTCTTCAGGGCTAAGCACTATGGTAAATATTGTACGTCGATCCTACTATCAATTTTTCCAAAATATTATCGATGTATTTGCATATACCGTGTGCTGGTGAGTTTATCGAGGAACATATAGGTAAGGGTTACATCTAACAGGCCGGTCACTCAGGCCTGTGACAGTGAAAGTGAGAAAGAATACGTGTACTGTTCGAATGATTCGAAAAATTTCGAACTTTCATACTAGTAGCACGTGCAAGTGAAAGTTCATTAAAAAAATTCTATCGAACGCGAAGGTTCTCGCTGCTATTGCAGTTTGCGTGTGATTTACTTGTTGTTGTTTTTTTGCTTTTAATTGTAAACAAGCTATCAGTGTTGCTTCCTGTACGAAATCGACGAAAACCCGAAATAAACCCACCAAAAGTAATTAAAAACAACACTGATATCACCTTTTTGACCTACACTGGCCGCTGTTGTCAAAATCCACTGGCTCTGAAATTTCGTTGCTAGTAGCGATGAAAGTGGCGTTAAAGTGAATCCAGTGTGAGTGTATTTGTAAAATAGTATGAATGTATTGAAGTATACTGGCCTGTGTAGCACGCCTGTAAGGAGTAGATCTATCTTGTGGATTTTGGGTAATCCATAAATACGCGGAGCTATCGCGGTGTGTGTAGTTAGTAAATATTTTTCCCGTGCGCTTATCAATTCATTTTTGAATAGTTAATGAATAGTCCACAAGGTTATTGTTTTTTTGTTGTAAGCTTGATGTTGGATCTCGTATAGTTGCTTTGAACGTCCCTCCATCTCTTAAAATTTGTCTCAACTTATCTGAAAATTTTTATCTGCGTAGTCTTTTTTGTTCAAAGCGACTGTTTTATTTCCTTTGTCCGCATCTACAACGACTCCGTCACTTTTCTGATTTAAAAATGCTTTGATAGCTAATATAATATAATATAATATAATATAATATAATATAATATAATATAATATAATATAATATAATATAATATAATATAATATAATATAATATAATATAATATAATATAATATAATATAATATAATATAATATAATATAATATAATATAATATAATATAATATAATATAATATAATATAATATAATATAATATAATATAATATAATATAATATAATATAATATAATATAATATAATATAATATAATATAATATAATATAATATAATATAATATAATATAATATAATATAATATAATATAATATAATATAATATAATATAATATAATATAATATAATATAATATAATATAATATAATATAATATAATATAATATAATATAATATAATATAATATAATATAATATAATATAATATAATATAATATAATATAATATAATATAATATAATATAATATAATATAATATAATATAATATAATATAATATAATTTTGAGTTTAATTCGGGCTCAAGGTCACTTTTGAATAAAAAACAGTCTTATATTTGTTTTTTAGTCTTCGTTTTATTGCGTCCAATATTTCGAACTCCACCGGAGTTCATCATCAGGGACACTGTTTTCAACAAAATATATACATTAATTACAATTTTTGACATTATAAAACACAAACTGAAAAACTTACATATTAAACATTAAACATAAAGTTTAAGACTTAACAATTTTGGTAGACATCACAGTGAGACAAAATTAACAGATATTGACTTAAAAAATATATTGCAGCACCCTCGATTTCGCCATTTCGTTGTCTACTGATTTTTATATTGTTGTTTGTTTCGTAATTAGGTGTCGGTAGCTTTGAGCGCATCTCTCAGTGTCCGTTTTGAAGTTTATTCTTTGTTTTGGTGGTATGTTTATAATATGTAACATTTCTAACGTGTATCGTCTCGCGTAATTCGTCTCTTGTTGTAGAATTTGTACATTGTCAAAGTCTGGACAGTGGTCAAGTGTTGCACAGTGGGCCGCCAATGCTGTTTTTTGCTCCAATGGTTTGCTTTGTGATTTGTGCTCTGATTTGTGCGCAGACATTCTTGTTTTTAATTTCGTCTTTGTAGTGCCCACATATACTTTGTTGCACATTCCTGCGCTGTTTCCTTTGCATGTTATTTTATAAATCAAATTTGATTTGTCATTCTTGTCTAGTTTGCTCTTTGTATTGCTATAAAATTGTCCAAGATTATTATCAGTGCGTGTGGCGATTTTATATTTGTTTTTGTCATAACAATTAGATCCAATGAGTCGTTCCGATAGTCCTGGTACATATGTCATAGATTTGTAGATTTTTGGTGGTTCATCTGCACGTGACCTGCTGCTCTGTTTTTTGTACCGTTTTATTAAATCCATTGTCGTTTTTTTGGGGAATCCATTTTTGTTGAGAATGTTTATTATCTTCTTGATATTGTCATTGTGGAATTCTATGTCACTAATCGTCAGTACCTTTCTTATGAAATTGTTCGCCGTGTTCATTATTGTTCTTTTTGGATGTTTGGATGTGTAATTTATAAGACGTCCTGAAGCTGAAGGTTTTTGATACCAGTCAATTTTTATTTTGTTGTCTCTATTTATAATCAAGGCGTCTAAGTATGGAAGTTTTCCATCTTTCTCTTCTTCTTTTGTAAATTTTATATTTCTATGGAATTTGTTCAATACATTTAAAGTTGCATCAATTTTGTCCGCTTTTATAATTCCAAATAAATCGTCTACATATTTTGTCATCAATCTTGGTTTTTCGTCTAGTTGTTGTAGGCAGGTGTCCAAAAGTTCTTCCATTATTATGTCTGCAATTACTGGCGATAAGGGTGAACCCATTGGCATCCCTCTTAATTGTCCGTAAACTTTTTCGTCATATTTAAAATATCTGTTGTCTTTGATGCAGAACTTAACGATGTCCATAAATCTGTCTTTTGTTATGTTTATATGATTTTTAATCAAGTCCCATTTTTTCTCAATAACTTTAATGGCGAAGTCAACCGGAATGCTCGGAAACAGCGCAACAACGTCAAACGATATAATTCTTTCGTCGTCATATATATAAGTGTCATTTACTCGATCTTTAAATTCTACCGCGTCTTTTACGTTATATATAGAGTCATTTGTCAAGTTTTTTAAAATGATTGATATATATTTGCATAGTCCATATGCTGGCGAGTTTACCGATGAGCAAATAGGTCTTAGTGGTATGCCCTCTTTATGTATTTTAGGAAGTCCATATATCCTTGGTGCTGTAGAAGTTTTCGTCAATAATTTGTTTTTTTCCCCAATATTTATTGTGTTATATATTATTAATTTTTCGATGAAATCATTGTTTTTCTGTTGAAGTGTCGAAGTAGGATCTCTTTTTAATATTTTGTATGTTGATGTGTCTCGTAGCATTTGTCTCATTTTCATTCCATAGTCAGATTTGTTCATGGCAACAGATACGTTTCCTTTGTCCGCATTAACAATTAATACATTTTTGTTGTTATGTAAAAACCGTTTCGTTTCGTCCGCTGTGTCAAGTATAAAACGATCTCTTTCGTTAATTCGTATTTTCCCTACGTGGTTGTCAATCAGGTTTGTTAGTTTGGTTCTCGCTGTTTCTTGCTCCTCTTTGTTCTTGATGCTCTGTACACAGTCCTCCCCCTCCGCGATGCACTTAAATAGTGGGAACTGTTTTGTTGTTGTTGGCAAGGCATATTTTGGTCCCAATGCAAGCAGCCACTGAATATTTGTTGGTATGTCAACATCCGTTTTATTGACAAACCACTCCGTCTTAATATTTATGTTCAGTCGTTTCCTTCTTTCTTCGTTAAGCTGTGTTAATTTATTTTTGTGGGTGTGTTTAATTTGTCTCATAAGTACCTCTTGTAAACTTTTTTCGCTTGCAAAGAAATTCGCCGCTTCTAAGTCGCTTAGACTAGCTTTTATTGTGTTTGTTGTTGTTGTTAGTTCTCTATTATTGCATTCTAGCTCTAAGTGTTTTTGTTGTATTAGCAAATTTAGAATTTTTGTTTGGAATGATTGTATGTGGTTTGTCAGAGTTTTTTGTATTTTTGGCGGCAATTGGTTGTTTATATTGAAAATGTTGTTTACCTGTTTTGTTGAATCTGTGATAAAGTTTGGTGTTAAACCAGCTGATCTGCATTTTATAAGGAATGTTATTGTTGATTTTATGTTCGCGTTTTTTGTTCTAATGCTTTTGTATTTGTTGATATTTTTGCTGATAGAGTTGTTCTTCTTCTTCAGTGTGTTGTAAAGCGACATTTTTGTTGCTTGTATTGCGGTGTGCCCTCCGTAATAATATTAATATGATTATTTTTCTTCGACCTCTTGATGTATAATTTTGAGTTTAATTCGGGCTCAAGGTCACTTTTGAATAAAAAACAGTCTTATATTTGTTTTTTAGTCTTCGTTTTATTGCGTCCAATATTTCGAACTCCACCGGAGTTCATCATCAGGGACACTGTTTTCAACAAAATATATACATTAATTACAATTTTTGACATTATAAAACACAAACTGAAAAACTTACATATTAAACATTAAACATAAAGTTTAAGACTTAACAATTTTGGTAGACATCACAGTGAGACAAAATTAACAGATATTGACTTAAAAAATATATTGCAGCACCCTCGATTTCGCCATTTCGTTGTCTACTGATTTTTATATTGTTGTTTGTTTCGTAATTAGGTGTCGGTAGCTTTGAGCGCATCTCTCAGTGTCCGTTTTGAAGTTTATTCTTTGTTTTGGTGGTATGTTTATAATATGTAACATTTCTAACGTGTATCGTCTCGCGTAATTCGTCTCTTGTTGTAGAATTTGTACATTGTCAAAGTCTGGACAGTGGTCAAGTGTTGCACAGTGGGCCGCCAATGCTGTTTTTTGCTCCAATGGTTTGCTTTGTGATTTGTGCTCTGATTTGTGCGCAGACATTCTTGTTTTTAATTTCGTCTTTGTAGTGCCCACATATACTTTGTTGCACATTCCTGCGCTGTTTCCTTTGCATGTTATTTTATAAATCAAATTTGATTTGTCATTCTTGTCTAGTTTGCTCTTTGTATTGCTATAAAATTGTCCAAGATTATTATCAGTGCGTGTGGCGATTTTATATTTGTTTTTGTCATAACAATTAGATCCAATGAGTCGTTCCGATAGTCCTGGTACATATGTCATAGATTTGTAGATTTTTGGTGGTTCATCTGCACGTGACCTGCTGCTCTGTTTTTTGTACCGTTTTATTAAATCCATTGTCGTTTTTTTGGGGAATCCATTTTTGTTGAGAATGTTTATTATCTTCTTGATATTGTCATTGTGGAATTCTATGTCACTAATCGTCAGTACCTTTCTTATGAAATTGTTCGCCGTGTTCATTATTGTTCTTTTTGGATGTTTGGATGTGTAATTTATAAGACGTCCTGAAGCTGAAGGTTTTTGATACCAGTCAATTTTTATTTTGTTGTCTCTATTTATAATCAAGGCGTCTAAGTATGGAAGTTTTCCATCTTTCTCTTCTTCTTTTGTAAATTTTATATTTCTATGGAATTTGTTCAATACATTTAAAGTTGCATCAATTTTGTCCGCTTTTATAATTCCAAATAAATCGTCTACATATTTTGTCATCAATCTTGGTTTTTCGTCTAGTTGTTGTAGGCAGGTGTCCAAAAGTTCTTCCATTATTATGTCTGCAATTACTGGCGATAAGGGTGAACCCATTGGCATCCCTCTTAATTGTCCGTAAACTTTTTCGTCATATTTAAAATATCTGTTGTCTTTGATGCAGAACTTAACGATGTCCATAAATCTGTCTTTTGTTATGTTTATATGATTTTTAATCAAGTCCCATTTTTTCTCAATAACTTTAATGGCGAAGTCAACCGGAATGCTCGGAAACAGCGCAACAACGTCAAACGATATAATTCTTTCGTCGTCATATATATAAGTGTCATTTACTCGATCTTTAAATTCTACCGCGTCTTTTACGTTATATATAGAGTCATTTGTCAAGTTTTTTAAAATGATTGATATATATTTGCATAGTCCATATGCTGGCGAGTTTACCGATGAGCAAATAGGTCTTAGTGGTATGCCCTCTTTATGTATTTTAGGAAGTCCATATATCCTTGGTGCTGTAGACGTTTTCGTCAATAATTTGTTTTTTTCCCCAATATTTATTGTGTTATATATTATTAATTTTTCGATGAAATCATTGTTTTTCTGTTGAAGTGTCGAAGTAGGATCTCTTTTTAATATTTTGTATGTTGATGTGTCTCGTAGCATTTGTCTCATTTTCATTCCATAGTCAGATTTGTTCATGGCAACAGATACGTTTCCTTTGTCCGCATTAACAATTAATACAGTTTTTTTGTTATGTAAAAACCGTTTCGTTTCGTCCGCTGTGTCAAGTATAAAACGATCTCTTTCGTTAATTCGTATTTTCCCTACGTGGTTGTCAATCAGGTTTGTTAGTTTGGTTCTCGCTGTTTCTTGCTCCTCTTTGTTCTTGATGCTCTGTACACAGTCCTCCCCCTCCGCGATGCACTTAAATAGTGGGAACTGTTTTGTTGTTGTTGGCAAGGCATATTTTGGTCCCAATGCAAGCAGCCACTGAATATTTGTTGGTATGTCAACATCCGTTTTATTGACAAACCACTCCGTCTTAATATTTATGTTCAGTCGTTTCCTTCTTTCTTCGTTAAGCTGTGTTAATTTATTTTTGTGGGTGTGTTTAATTTGTCTCATAAGTACCTCTTGTAAACTTTTTTCGCTTGCAAAGAAATTCGCCGCTTCTAAGTCGCTTAGACTAGCTTTTATTGTGTTTGTTGTTGTTGTTAGTTCTCTATTATTGCATTCTAGCTCTAAGTGTTTTTGTTGTATTAGCAAATTTAGAATTTTTGTTTGGAATGATTGTATGTGGTTTGTCAGAGTTTTTTGTATTTTTGGCGGCAATTGGTTGTTTATATTGAAAATGTTGTTTACCTGTTTTGTTGAATCTGTGATAAAGTTTGGTGTTAAACCAGCTGATCTGCATTTTATAAGGAATGTTATTGTTGATTTTATGTTCGCGTTTTTTGTTCTAATGCTTTTGTATTTGTTGATATTTTTGCTGATAGAGTTGTTCTTCTTCTTCAGTGTGTTGTAAAGCGACATTTTTGTTGCTTGTATTGCGGTGTGCCCTCCGTAATAATATTAATATGATTATTTTTCTTCGACCTCTTGATGTATAATTTTGAGTTTAATTCGGGCTCAAGGTCACTTTTGAATAAAAAACAGTCTTATATTTGTTTTTTAGTCTTCGTTTTATTGCGTCCAATATTTCGAACTCCACCGGAGTTCATCATCCGGTGGAGTTCGAAATATTGGACGCAATAAAACGAAGACTAAAAAACAAATATAAGACTGTTTTTTATTCAAAAGTGACCTTGAGCCCGAATTAAACTCAAAATTATACATCAAGAGGTCGAAGAAAAATAATCATATTAATATTATTACGGAGGGCACACCGCAATACAAGCAACAAAAATGTCGCTTTACAACACACTGAAGAAGAAGAACAACTCTATCAGCAAAAATATCAACAAATACAAAAGCATTAGAACAAAAAACGCGAACATAAAATCAACAATAACATTCCTTATAAAATGCAGATCAGCTGGTTTAACACCAAACTTTATCACAGATTCAACAAAACAGGTAAACAACATTTTCAATATAAACAACCAATTGCCGCCAAAAATACAAAAAACTCTGACAAACCACATACAATCATTCCAAACAAAAATTCTAAATTTGCTAATACAACAAAAACACTTAGAGCTAGAATGCAATAATAGAGAACTAACAACAACAACAAACACAATAAAAGCTAGTCTAAGCGACTTAGAAGCGGCGAATTTCTTTGCAAGCGAAAAAAGTTTACAAGAGGTACTTATGAGACAAATTAAACACACCCACAAAAATAAATTAACACAGCTTAACGAAGAAAGAAGGAAACGACTGAACATAAATATTAAGACGGAGTGGTTTGTCAATAAAACGGATGTTGACATACCAACAAATATTCAGTGGCTGCTTGCATTGGGACCAAAATATGCCTTGCCAACAACAACAAAACAGTTCCCACTATTTAAGTGCATCGCGGAGGGGGAGGACTGTGTACAGAGCATCAAGAACAAAGAGGAGCAAGAAACAGCGAGAACCAAACTAACAAACCTGATTGACAACCACGTAGGGAAAATACGAATTAACGAAAGAGATCGTTTTATACTTGACACAGCGGACGAAACGAAACGGTTTTTACATAACAACAAAAATGTATTAATTGTTAATGCGGACAAAGGAAACGTATCTGTTGCCATGAACAAATCTGACTATGGAATGAAAATGAGACAAATGCTACGAGACACATCAACATACAAAATATTAAAAAGAGATCCTACTTCGACACTTCAACAGAAAAACAATGATTTCATCGAAAAATTAATAATATATAACACAATAAATATTGGGGAAAAAAACAAATTATTGACGAAAACTTCTACAGCACCAAGGATATATGGACTTCCTAAAATACATAAAGAGGGCATACCACTAAGACCTATTTGCTCATCGGTAAACTCGCCAGCATATGGACTATGCAAATATATATCAATCATTTTAAAAAACTTGACAAATGACTCTATATATAACGTAAAAGACGCGGTAGAATTTAAAGATCGAGTAAATGACACTTATATATATGACGACGAAAGAATTATATCGTTTGACGTTGTTGCGCTGTTTCCGAGCATTCCGGTTGACTTCGCCATTAAAGTTATTGAGAAAAAATGGGACTTGATTAAAAATCATATAAACATAACAAAAGACAGATTTATGGACATCGTTAAGTTCTGCATCAAAGACAACAGATATTTTAAATATGACGAAAAAGTTTACGGACAATTAAGAGGGATGCCAATGGGTTCACCCTTATCGCCAGTAATTGCAGACATAATAATGGAAGAACTTTTGGACACCTGCCTACAACAACTAGACGAAAAACCAAGATTGATGACAAAATATGTAGACGATTTATTTGGAATTATAAAAGCGGACAAAATTGATGCAACTTTAAATGTATTGAACAAATTCCATAGAAATATAAAATTTACAAAAGAAGAAGAGAAAGATGGAAAACTTCCATACTTAGACGCCTTGATTATAAATAGAGACAACAAAATAAAAATTGACTGGTATCAAAAACCTTCAGCTTCAGGACGTCTTATAAATTACACATCCAAACATCCAAAAAGAACAATAATGAACACGGCGAACAATTTCATAAGAAAGGTACTGACGATTAGTGACATAGAATTCCACAATGACAATATCAAGAAGATAATAAACATTCTCAACAAAAATGGATTCCCCAAAAAAACGACAATGGATTTAATAAAACGGTACAAAAAACAGAGCAGCAGGTCACGTGCAGATGAACCACCAAAAATCTACAAATCTATGACATATGTACCAGGACTATCGGAACGACTCATTGGATCTAATTGTTATGACAAAAACAAATATAAAATCGCCACACGCACTGATAATAATCTTGGACAATTTTATAGCAATACAAAGAGCAAACTAGACAAGAATGACAAATCAAATTTGATTTATAAAATAACATGCAAAGGAAACAGCGCAGGAATGTGCAACAAAGTATATGTGGGCACTACAAAGACGAAATTAAAAACAAGAATGTCTGCGCACAAATCAGAGCACAAATCACAAAGCAAACCATTGGAGCAAAAAACAGCATTGGCGGCCCACTGTGCAACACTTGACCACTGTCCAGACTTTGACAATGTACAAATTCTACAACAAGAGACGAATTACGCGAGACGATACACGTTAGAAATGTTACATATTATAAACATACCACCAAAACAAAGAATAAACTTCAAAACGGACACTGAGAGATGCGCTCAAAGCTACCGACACCTAATTACGAAACAAACAACAATATAAAAATCAGTAGACAACGAAATGGCGAAATCGAGGGTGCTGCAATATATTTTTTAAGTCAATATCTGTTAATTTTGTCTCACTGTGATGTCTACCAAAATTGTTAAGTCTTAAACTTTATGTTTAATGTTTAATATGTAAGTTTTTCAGTTTGTGTTTTATAATGTCAAAAATTGTAATTAATGTATATATTTTGTTGAAAACAGTGTCCCTGATGATGAACTCCGGTGGAGTTCGAAATATTGGACGCAATAAAACGAAGACTAAAAAACAAATATAAGACTGTTTTTTATTCAAAAGTGACCTTGAGCCCGAATTAAACTCAAAATTATACATCAAGAGGTCGAAGAAAAATAATCATATTAATATTATTACGGAGGGCACACCGCAATACAAGCAACAAAAATGTCGCTTTACAACACACTGAAGAAGAAGAACAACTCTATCAGCAAAAATATCAACAAATACAAAAGCATTAGAACAAAAAACGCGAACATAAAATCAACAATAACATTCCTTATAAAATGCAGATCAGCTGGTTTAACACCAAACTTTATCACAGATTCAACAAAACAGGTAAACAACATTTTCAATATAAACAACCAATTGCCGCCAAAAATACAAAAAACTCTGACAAACCACATACAATCATTCCAAACAAAAATTCTAAATTTGCTAATACAACAAAAACACTTAGAGCTAGAATGCAATAATAGAGAACTAACAACAACAACAAACACAATAAAAGCTAGTCTAAGCGACTTAGAAGCGGCGAATTTCTTTGCAAGCGAAAAAAGTTTACAAGAGGTACTTATGAGACAAATTAAACACACCCACAAAAATAAATTAACACAGCTTAACGAAGAAAGAAGGAAACGACTGAACATAAATATTAAGACGGAGTGGTTTGTCAATAAAACGGATGTTGACATACCAACAAATATTCAGTGGCTGCTTGCATTGGGACCAAAATATGCCTTGCCAACAACAACAAAACAGTTCCCACTATTTAAGTGCATCGCGGAGGGGGAGGACTGTGTACAGAGCATCAAGAACAAAGAGGAGCAAGAAACAGCGAGAACCAAACTAACAAACCTGATTGACAACCACGTAGGGAAAATACGAATTAACGAAAGAGATCGTTTTATACTTGACACAGCGGACGAAACGAAACGGTTTTTACATAACAACAAAAATGTATTAATTGTTAATGCGGACAAAGGAAACGTATCTGTTGCCATGAACAAATCTGACTATGGAATGAAAATGAGACAAATGCTACGAGACACATCAACATACAAAATATTAAAAAGAGATCCTACTTCGACACTTCAACAGAAAAACAATGATTTCATCGAAAAATTAATAATATATAACACAATAAATATTGGGGAAAAAAACAAATTATTGACGAAAACTTCTACAGCACCAAGGATATATGGACTTCCTAAAATACATAAAGAGGGCATACCACTAAGACCTATTTGCTCATCGGTAAACTCGCCAGCATATGGACTATGCAAATATATATCAATCATTTTAAAAAACTTGACAAATGACTCTATATATAACGTAAAAGACGCGGTAGAATTTAAAGATCGAGTAAATGACACTTATATATATGACGACGAAAGAATTATATCGTTTGACGTTGTTGCGCTGTTTCCGAGCATTCCGGTTGACTTCGCCATTAAAGTTATTGAGAAAAAATGGGACTTGATTAAAAATCATATAAACATAACAAAAGACAGATTTATGGACATCGTTAAGTTCTGCATCAAAGACAACAGATATTTTAAATATGACGAAAAAGTTTACGGACAATTAAGAGGGATGCCAATGGGTTCACCCTTATCGCCAGTAATTGCAGACATAATAATGGAAGAACTTTTGGACACCTGCCTACAACAACTAGACGAAAAACCAAGATTGATGACAAAATATGTAGACGATTTATTTGGAATTATAAAAGCGGACAAAATTGATGCAACTTTAAATGTATTGAACAAATTCCATAGAAATATAAAATTTACAAAAGAAGAAGAGAAAGATGGAAAACTTCCATACTTAGACGCCTTGATTATAAATAGAGACAACAAAATAAAAATTGACTGGTATCAAAAACCTTCAGCTTCAGGACGTCTTATAAATTACACATCCAAACATCCAAAAAGAACAATAATGAACACGGCGAACAATTTCATAAGAAAGGTACTGACGATTAGTGACATAGAATTCCACAATGACAATATCAAGAAGATAATAAACATTCTCAACAAAAATGGATTCCCCAAAAAAACGACAATGGATTTAATAAAACGGTACAAAAAACAGAGCAGCAGGTCACGTGCAGATGAACCACCAAAAATCTACAAATCTATGACATATGTACCAGGACTATCGGAACGACTCATTGGATCTAATTGTTATGACAAAAACAAATATAAAATCGCCACACGCACTGATAATAATCTTGGACAATTTTATAGCAATACAAAGAGCAAACTAGACAAGAATGACAAATCAAATTTGATTTATAAAATAACATGCAAAGGAAACAGCGCAGGAATGTGCAACAAAGTATATGTGGGCACTACAAAGACGAAATTAAAAACAAGAATGTCTGCGCACAAATCAGAGCACAAATCACAAAGCAAACCATTGGAGCAAAAAACAGCATTGGCGGCCCACTGTGCAACACTTGACCACTGTCCAGACTTTGACAATGTACAAATTCTACAACAAGAGACGAATTACGCGAGACGATACACGTTAGAAATGTTACATATTATAAACATACCACCAAAACAAAGAATAAACTTCAAAACGGACACTGAGAGATGCGCTCAAAGCTACCGACACCTAATTACGAAACAAACAACAATATAAAAATCAGTAGACAACGAAATGGCGAAATCGAGGGTGCTGCAATATATTTTTTAAGTCAATATCTGTTAATTTTGTCTCACTGTGATGTCTACCAAAATTGTTAAGTCTTAAACTTTATGTTTAATGTTTAATATGTAAGTTTTTCAGTTTGTGTTTTATAATGTCAAAAATTGTAATTAATGTATATATTTTGTTGAAAACAGTGCCCCTGATGATGAACTCCGGTGGAGTTCGAAATATTGGACGCAATAAAACGAAGACTAAAAAACAAATATAAGACTGTTTTTTATTCAAAAGTGACCTTGAGCCCGAATTAAACTCAAAATTATACATCAAGAGGTCGAAGAAAAATAATCATATTAATAATATAATATAATATAATATAATATAATATAATATAATATAATATAATATAATATAATATAATATAATATAATATAATATAATATAATATAATATAATATAATATAATATAATATAATATAATATAATATAATATAATATAATATAATATAATATAATATAATATAATATAATATAATATAATATAATATAATATAATATAATATAATATAATATAATATAATATAATATAATATAATATAATATAATATAATATAATATAATATAATATAATATAATATAATATAATATAATATAATATAATATAATATAATATAATATAATATAATATAATATAATATAATATAATATAATATAATATAATATAATATAATATAATATAATATAATATAATATAATATAATATAATATAATATAATATAATATAATATAATATAATATAATATAATATAATATAATATAATATAATATAATATAATATAATATAATATAATATAATATAATATAATATAATATAATATAATATAATATAATATAATATAATATAATATAATATAATATAATATAATATAATATAATATAATATAATATAATATAATATAATATAATATAATATAATATAATATAATATAATATAATATAATATAATATAATATAATATAATATAATATAATATAATATAATATAATATAATATAATATAATATAATATAATATAATATAATATAATATAATATAATATAATATAATATAATATAATATAATATAATATAATATAATATAATATAATATAATATAATATAATATAATATAATATAATATAATATAATATAATATAATATAATATAATATAATATAATATAATATAATATAATATAATATAATATAATATAATATAATATAATATAATATAATATAATATAATATAATATAATATAATATAATATAATATAATATAATATAATATAATATAATATAATATAATATAATATAATATAATATAATATAATATAATATAATATAATATAATATAATATAATATAATATAATATAATATAATATAATATAATATAATATAATATAATATAATATAATATAATATAATATAATATAATATAATATAATATAATATAATATAATATAATATAATATAATATAATATAATATAATATAATATAATATAATATAATATAATATAATATAATATAATATAATATAATATAATATAATATAATATAATATAATATAATATAATATAATATAATATAATATAATATAATATAATATAATATAATATAATATAATATAATATAATATAATATAATATAATATAATATAATATAATATAATATAATATAATATAATATAATATAATATAATATAATATAATATAATATAATATAATATAATATAATATAATATAATATAATATAATATAATATAATATAATATAATATAATATAATATAATATAATATAATATAATATAATATAATATAATATAATATAATATAATATAATATAATATAATATAATATAATATAATATAATATAATATAATATAATATAATATAATATAATATAATATAATATAATATAATATAATATAATATAATATAATATAATATAATATAATATAATATAATATAATATAATATAATATAATATAATATAATATAATATAATATAATATAATATAATATAATATAATATAATATAATATAATATAATATAATATAATATAATATAATATAATATAATATAATATAATATAATATAATATAATATAATATAATATAATATAATATAATATAATATAATATAATATAATATAATATAATATAATATAATATAATATAATATAATATAATATAATATAATATAATATAATATAATATAATATAATATAATATAATATAATATAATATAATATAATATAATATAATATAATATAATATAATATAATATAATATAATATAATATAATATAATATAATATAATATAATATAATATAATATAATATAATATAATATAATATAATATAATATAATATAATATAATATAATATAATATAATATAATATAATATAATATAATATAATATAATATAATATAATATAATATAATATAATATAATATAATATAATATAATATAATATAATATAATATAATATAATATAATATAATATAATATAATATAATATAATATAATATAATATAATATAATATAATATAATATAATATAATATAATATAATATAATATAATATAATATAATATAATATAATATAATATAATATAATATAATATAATATAATATAATATAATATAATATAATATAATATAATATAATATAATATAATATAATATAATATAATATAATATAATATAATATAATATAATATAATATAATATAATATAATATAATATAATATAATATAATATAATATAATATAATATAATATAA